>BTHU01000021.1:18013241-18070741 GCA_036184795.1 Tokudaia tokunoshimensis
TCTTTAAACAAAGGATTTCACTTAACAAAAATCAATCCTGTGCACCAGTTGAACTGACACCCCAAACTAGCAAAGCTCTTGCTGTGGCCCTGCTGCCTGCCGAGCACGGTGGCTGTCACTGCCCTGTCGTCCTCTTCAGCAGCAGGCTGCTGAGTTAGCAGGGTCCACATCCTTTGCAGGCCCCAGAAGCAAACTGCCACAGTTGGAGACCGCTGTGGATATTTGATGTGACTTGGCCTCAGATTTCAGTTTATCTTCTCCCACATTCATGGATGCCAGCAAGTTTCTTGCTGTCCTTGAAAGACTTGGTGTCTTAATCCAAACAGTGTGGCATATCTTTCCTTTTGGCTGTGAGGACTGGCTGACATATCTTCAAGGCCTTCATACTCCTGAATGAATGTGTGAGCATATGGAAACTAGTCAGCAGAAGGCTCTGTAGGCCCCGAACTGTGGTCAGTTTGCATGAAGCCCTGGCTTTGACCTCTAGCACCACACAAACCCGGTGTGGTGGCCCCTGTCTATCACCCCAGCATCCCAGAAGAATCAAGGTTTCAGGGTCATTGTAACTTGAGGCTCTATTGGTTGGGGTGGGGTGGGCTTTTATTTAGTTTATTTATTTGCTTTTTTAAAGATTTACTTATTTATTTTATATATGCAATTACACCGTTGTCCTCAGACAAACCAAAAGAGTACATCGGATCCCATTACAGATGGTTGTGAGCCACTATGTGATTGCTGGGAATTGAACTCAGGACCTCTGGAACAGTAGTCAGGGCTCTTAACCACTGAGCCATCTCTCCAGCCCCTTCATCTATTTATTGATTGAGTTTTCTCTGAAGATATATGCATGATCAGATTTAAGATCTGGAGTATTTAAATTACTTTACTGTAATGAATCCATTTATTATAGTTGTGTTTATAAAAGTGCTGTGGGTTTTTTCCTTTGTTGGTTCGGGGAAGGGGTTGTGTGGACACGATCATGAAACACTATAACTGATTGGTACTTTTTCAGTTGTGAATAACAGATGGACATTTAATTTCCAAGGTAGATATAATTAGCTAGATAATCTGAAGGTTTATGTTTTGGTTTTAAAGCTGTTTGGGTGCTTATAATTTATAACATGTTACCAAGGTGTCTGTGATTTAAGTATCTTGGAGGGGTAAATAGAGGACAGGTTTCTAAGTTTATTTCTTCTTTTTCTCTCTAGAAAATGCTCGTCTATGATCCTGCCAAACGAATCTCTGGCAAAATGGCCCTGAAGCACCCGTACTTTGACGACTTGGACAATCAGATTAAGAAGATGTAGCTCTCTGGAAGTCCCTGTCTGCTGAGGCAGGGGAAGATCGTGGCATTTACTATTGACTCTCTTCCTGTCTTGTATAGTTTTCTTTTCTTTGTTTGTAAACCACCATCTGGACTTTTCTTAATTTCCTACGTATAACTTAATTAACATGTAAATATTATTCCATATGAATTTAAATATAATTCTGTATATGTGTAGATGTCACTGTGGTGGCTGTTTGTTACTGTAACACAAGTGCTGCTGTAAGGAACTGGAGAGATGTGAATGGCCCCAGACGTCACAGGAGCCGCTCCTGCAGCTGGGGGCGGCCTCGGAGCTGAGCTCGGGTTCCATGAGGCTTCCATGTGCCTTCGTGCTCTGGATGTATAAGTTTCTGGCCTGTTTCTTGCCATTCGGAAACTACAACCTGCCCAAGGAGAGTGTTTCTCTACTTGAGCTTAAACCGAAGACCTGAGAGATGTCTAGAGTTTTTAGTAATGTATAACCCCAAAATGGAAGTGCACCAAAGTCGGCCAGGTTTTACAGCTAAAGATCAAGGGTTGTCCAGAGTGGGAAGGAAGGACGGTTTTGAAAATTTATGAAGAATTTATTTTTAGGTTTGTTTTAAAAGCTGTTTGTCCAGTTGGATTCCTGTGCTGTGCATGGTCAGAGGTAAGTTAGAGGGTTTGCCTTGGCTTCCAAATCCAATTTGAAAACTGCTTAAAATCTCCTGTTTTCTCTCAGCAGTGTCTAAAAATGTCCTTGTCCAAATACTTAGCTGAGACTGCTCACTTTGGAAATGCAGTGCATCGCTGAGCTGCTTAGTGTAATTCAGAATAAATAAGCAGCCTGATTTATCTGCTAATAGTCAAAGGAATGTCAGAGACGACTGCTCTTCTTGGACTAACAGGCTGGGATGCTTAACTTTGTCTACTATTTGGAGGATCTCGGTAAGATAGCTTACCGTAGCTGGCTCAGTTTACCAGTAGCTCAGCCTCAGCCTCCCGCACTTGCCTGGATTCCGGGAAGCTCCCCAGCATTGAATCCTGATGTTCTGATCGTAGAGACTTCTGTCTCAGTTGGAGGTAACGGGTTCACTGAAGTAGAAAGCAGCAACTTCCTGTGTGTTTAGGGGACTGCAATGTTGAAGACCATCCTGGAGGTTTCTAACCCTGCTGCTGACAATCTACTCCCAAGACTAACCTAGGCAGATTCAGTTAGAGTGGTCAGCAAATACTGACTACCACAGAGACCTGTGCTGGTGCTGCTGTAAACTGGGCCCATGACTAACTAGAGAGCTCGGGGCTGGGGTTGGTCATACTCCGGTTCCTGCTGTATTACCTTGAAATCCAAGCCTCCTAATATCTCCCTAGGGCATGAGTTGTGGATTTGGTCCTTTGGCCCCACCAGGTTTTCTATGTTTAATTGACTTGTCTTGCTGACATTTGAATTTCAAGAGTCCTGACTAATACAGTGGTCAGTGTCACGTGACTTGAAAACTAGCGATCTGGAACACACTTAACACATTCTCTCATGATTATACTTCAGTTTCTTAGAAGATTGCTTGAGCTCACCCAGTGCTCTGTTGGGAAGTAACAAAGGCGGTCGCACTGGTTTGTCAGCTAACAACTGTCAGTACTTTGTATTCGGAGGGAATGAGATAGCAACTGAATGGCGGGCGTGCCGATTCCACAGTGTATCCACTATAAAAATGCTCTGGGTAGCCAGGGGGTGGTGGTGCACAGCTTTAACCCAGCAGAGGCAGCCTCATCTCTTGAGTTCGAGGCTAGCCTGCTCTACAGACCTGAGTTCCAGGACAGCCAGAGCTACAGGAAGAAATCTTTAAAAGAAAAACATTGCTGTGGATGTAAACCCATGAAAATGACTACTGTACTGTATCATGTTCTATATAATAGAGATCTCATCCCCCGGCATGCACGCTCTACCCCCTCTGGCTACCCCACCCTCACCAAAGTCCCACCATCTTAAAATTGAAAGACTGCTGGACATAATCTAGTCCTTTGTTTTCTTCCAAGAGAAGCCCACATACATACAGGGTGGCTGGAAATGGAACTTGGGCTTTCTGGCTCCTGGTTTAGAACATCTTGTAATTGACAAGATTTAGTCCTAGGGAAGTTCTATATAGTCAGCAATGGAAGCAAAGGGTGTGGGACAAACATTACAGTCATGTAATGAGGGTGGCATCTGAGCCCTTGAGAGACTGAGGCAGGAGGATCACTTTGAGTTCTCAACCAGCCTAGACTATAGAACCCATTCCACGCTAAAGTAAGGATACCCCCCCCGCCCCAGCTTCTGAAGGGTTTATAAAATGGGCTTTTGGTTCCCAGATATCAGTCTTAAAAAGACTTACAGAGTAAGCCAACTACAGACTACAGAGTCTCATACCTAGCCTACTCCTTGGAAGCTTGTTCTTCAGAGTATGTTTGATGGACGATCTAACAAGATCTCAATGCTGTAGGATTTTGCCAGAATCGCTCTCAACACCAGCCAGGCTGACCTCAATGTAATCATGCCTCAGCCTGAGTACTGATGATGACTTACTGTGGTGCTGTAGGTATTTTTTTTATCTTCCTAGTAACCAAGGACAAACCTGCTTCCTTCCAGTCATGTGCCAGACACTAGCTGCACCAAAGTATTATTACACACGGTCCCCTGCCGCCAGAACAAAGAACTCAGCCTCGAGAAAATCACTCCTATTATATTTGGAATCCAGCATGACCCAAAAACAGGGAAGACTTAATAATTTAGTGTGCCTAATGGCACGGAATAAAAGGATTATTCACAAACAGAAAACCGGACTTAAGCAGATGTTTATTTGAACACAAATATCATGCCCTCCTCATGATGTTCCCAATTACACGTTGCAACATTTTTTTTTTTTGAACCAGAAGAAGCTCTTTTTAAAAACAGCCTTCTAGGGAGCGAATAAACAGGACTATATTTGGCTAACAGCTGCTTCTGAAAAATGAGATGTCAGCAAAGCAAGCTGTTGTTTAAAGAAAACTAATTACCCAGCTACCTTGGGCTTGGGTGGGGGTAAACAACGCCCTCCCGTTTCTTGGCAGTGTTTTGTCTGGGATTTTAATACTGTTAGATATTTCTCTTCTTGTCCTTTGCGTCCCTGCTTCCTCACCAACTGCTGTTTTGTTTAGTGCAAAGCAGTGTTGTTTAAGGACACACTAAACTTTAGATGACCCACTGACACAGTGATCGTGTTTGCGAGCGTCCGGTTATGCAAATTTCATTGCGTTGTTTATTTGTCAGCAATGTCTTAGGCACAGGCTTTGAAACTTTCTTTTTTTGGAAATTCATTTTGAAGAGAGGCAGCAAGCATGTGAATTATACGCTTTCTCTTGCCCTGTGGCGTTTTAGCAGGAGAAAAGATGCCTGCAAGCCCTTCGCTCACCCAGCGCACGGAATGCTGGGATCTTTGCTTCAGCCCCTGCCGGTTCCTAGAGTGATGACTCCATTTGTTTGAATGTCTTTTGTCATGAGAAAGTGAGATGTTTCTATGGTCTGAAGCAAGCTCATCTGAGGACTGTGTTAGGATGGAAAAGGAGCCTTTCTGAAAATTAGGAACATTTAAATGTATCCAAGATGCAGTTAGGGTCACAAAGGTCAGGTAGCTCCCCGGTGTCATACTCCTGGTGACGATCATCTTGAGAAAATGACGCAGTGTCGGCTTGTTGCTCTAGGGGTATGATTCTTGCTTTGGGTGCAGAGGTCCTCGGTTCAAATCTCGGGCGAGCCCCATCTTATCCTTTGCCGGGCAGTGGTGGTGGCGCATGCCTTTATTTAATCCTAGCACTTGGGAGGCGGAGGGGGATTTCTGAGTTCGTAGGACAGCCTGGTCTACAGAGTGAGTTCCAGGACAGCCAGGGCTACACAGAGAAACCTTGTCTGGAAAAACAAAAACAAAAAAAAAAAAAAACAAAAAAAAAAAAAAAGAAATCCACATTATACCTGTTTCTACCTAGGTAGACGTTTACTTGTTTCCTTTTGCAGGACTCTGAAGCCAACACGGTCTCGTACATTCTAGACAAGCTATGCTGAGCACCATCCCATCCTTTTTACTTCTTAGTTTAAGGCAGGATCTCGTAAGTTCCCCAGGCTGACCTTGGGTAGCTCACTATGATGTCCACGCAGACTTTGCACACGGTCCTCTTGTGCTGGCCTCCTGAAGGCGCCCCTAGGACTTAGCTAGCTATGTGTGTTTTCAGGAGAGATTGGACAAACACAGGCTTTAGTGGTTTTGTAGATGTATATGTACTGAGTGCCGTTAGGAGCCAGATACAGCACTGGGTGAGGAGTCTTAAGCTAAACAAAGGGTTCTTTAGTGAAATTTCCGTTAGCTCACAGAACAGATTCAAAAGTAGGTGAAAGAAATCTCGCAGGATTTTATAGGACTCTCGTCTGTTATGACTAAGATGGAATTCAAGACCCGAGGTTTATTTTCCTTCCGAGAATGTTCGAAAGTATGGCAAGAATGTCATAGCCGGCATGCCTGATGTAAGGAAGTCGTCGCTCCAAGAATCTGTCCCTTGACTCATGCAGCCCCGGATAAACTACCTGGCTTATGGAGCTCCCTGTAAAATTAAGACACTGAGGATGGGGAGCAACAGACTGAACCAAGCCTAGGTCTTACAGATGTGGAACACTCGGCCGAACCACTCCGACATCCAGGAAGCCATTCTGCTCAGGTCCTCCCGCCAAGGAAAATGGGAAAAGTTAAGGCTCAGTGATGAAAGGCTGCTAAGTCTTATAACCCAATTAGATTCTGGGGACCCACGGGGTGGGAGAAGAGAACTGACATCCTCAGGCCTGCACACACACACACACACACACACACACACACACACACACGTGGTTTTGTGTGTGCACCCCACCCCCCTTTTCCCCATGACAAATATGTAAATGTTAAAACATGGAAACAGCCAAAGTTAGGAGACACGGGTGCTTGTGGAGAAGGACTGCCATGTCCTGAACATGCATCTGTCTTGTTAGAACTCGTTTTACTGCTGTGAACAGATAACATGACACAGGCAACTCCTTTTTTTATAACTTTTATTTTTTTTAAATATTTACTTATTTACTTAATTATTTTATATATGTGAATACACTGTCATTCTCCTCTGGTGAGAGGAGAGCATAGGATCCCATTACAGATGGTTGTGAGCCTCCATGTAGTTGCTGGGAATTGAACTCAGGACCTCTGGAAGAGCAGCCAGTGCTCTTAACTGCTGAGCCATCTCCCCAGACCCCACAGGCAACTCTTATAAGGACAGCATTTAACCGGGACTGGCTTCCAGGCAGCTAGGATGAGGGTCTTAAAGTCCACACCTACAGTGGCACACCTATCCCAACAAGACCACACCTACTCCAACAGGGCCACACCTTCTAATAGTGCCACTCCCTGGGCGGAGCATAGACAAACCATCACAGCTTCTATTGTTGTTTTGAGGTAGATTGGGCCAGTGCCTGCTTGAAGCCAGAGAAAGCAAAAAGTATACAGAGACCAGCGATTCAACTCCTACGTAAGAAAGCCACAGGTTGCCAGGCAGTGGTGGTGCATGCCTTTAATCCCAGCATTTGGGAGGCAGAGGCAGGTGGATTTCTAAGTTCGAGGCCAGCCTGGTCTACAGAGTGAGTCCAGGACAGTCAGAGCTACACAGAGAAACCCTGTCTCGAAAAACAAAAAAAAAAAAAAAGAAAGAAAGAAAAGAAAAGAAAGAAACCCACAGATTAATCAGAATAACAGGAGGGAACCTCCCGTGGGTCTAGAGATGCTGGAGACAAGGGCTGATAGTGTGGAGTGCCCCCACCTCTACAGTAGCCAGGCCCATGCCTCCCACCCTTTAAGCTTCTCTCTAAAGCTAAAATGTGGTGTGTTATCAAGTCTAGATATGAGCGCTATTTAACATGTGTTGGAGGTCAGAGGACTAATTTATGGACGTTGGTTCTTCTGCCATGTAGGCCCTGGGGTCAAATTCGGCTTTCTTAGGCTTAGTGGCTGGCAGTGGGAGAGATGACCTGTCTTCCTCTCAGGTCTCTGTTGGCGCCATTTCTGTACCTATAGCACCCACGGGGCAAGCCTACCAGGTTCCCTCCCAGAGCCTTCAGCTAACCGTGGTTGTCCTTAGCCCCTTGCCCTTTGTCTCTGGTCTCCTGAAGTCAGTAATCCCTGGCTGCCTGGCTAGCTACCATCTGCCTTATTTGTGGCTGCCCTCACATAACCAAGGCCTTCTGTTTCAATACTTGATTTTGGTCTTCCTGATTGATGTCTAACCTGTAGGTTGTCTACTTCAAGTTTAAGTTGCTTTCTGGGTCGAAGATGGTGGTCTTATACTTGTTCAGGAAGCATTTGTAACCCCCAAAAAGACCATCAAGGAGCTGATTCCAATGCAATCGCTTTAGGGTCTTTATTAAAACTCCAACTTGGGCTCACCACCATCACACAGCAGGACGGGAGGGTGATGCCCCGAGCCCAGTTTCAAGCAAGAATATACGGAGGCGAGCGAACAAGCAAGGAGGTTCCCAGCTTGGCACACATATGATTGTGGGGGAGCTATTATGGATTTTGTTACCCTTTAAAATGATTGGCTGGTGCTGGAAGCTGAACCATAAACTTAAGTTCTGCCTTCCTCCAGATGGATGGTGAGTAGGGAGTGATCTGGAAACTAGTGCTAGGTGCAGGCTTATTGGTTAACTGAGTTCAACCTTAGGTTCTCTAAGATGGCGCCTGAACCCAAGATGGAGTTGGTCTGGTCTCTCAGTGGTACATGCCTATATTTTTAGTATTTGGGAGTCTGACAGTGCTTAAATTGGTCAAACTGGAATAATGTAAACTAATATGTGACTTCAGACAGAAAAGTTCATTTTCGGTGTTTTGTGTTTTTTGAGTTTTGCCAGAACAGGCTTCAGTATGTAACTCAGGCTGACCTCAAACTCCTGGCAACCCTACCAAGTGCTGGAATCTCAAAGGTGAACCACTGCACTGGACTTCGATGCGGTGTTTTGTTTTGTTTTGTTTTGTTTTTTGTTTGTTTTTTAACAAACTTCCCAGAACATTGCTGATGAGACAGGAGCTGTCAGTCATGAGCTAAGTAGCATCACTAGGCTATCTGTATGGACAGAGTCTTGCAATGTAAATAGTCGGTGTGTTGCATAAGCAGAGAAGTGGCTTACCTCAGAATAGCTGAGGAGGAAACACGGGTGGTAGAGGTGGCTGGACACACAAGAAGCACGAGCCTCTGTCTACGGCAAATGTGCCCAGGACCCCAGGGTGTAAGTCTTTTCTGGGGGTGCCTCTGTTGTGCCAGGGAAATTTTAGTGATCCCCAATACACAGGAGTCAATCTGATGCAACTCACAGGAGGGTCTTTATTCTATTTGAGCTAGCTCGAGTCCCCCCCCCCCCACACACACAATGCATCACCATCACATAGGATGGTTTTGGTGTTGGGGGAACCCCAAATGTCTATCGGGACAAGGCTTTATGGTAAGCAGCACGCAGGGAATATGTGTGCAAGCATCTAATTGGAAAGCTGCTGTGGACTTTAACATAATTGTCTGGTGCTGGGAGTCAGATCATAGACTTCTGCTCTCTTCTGCATTGGTGGTCGTTAGGCAAGGCTTGTAACCTGGGTGTGGGAATAACCTGGAGATGCTGGTCTTGTTGGGGATTAGCCTAGAGACTGGAGCTAGGCTCAGGTTTTGTTGGGGGGAGGGTAGGCAACTTGGAAACTAATGCTAGGTTCCAGCTTGTTAGTTTACCTGAGTTCAAACTTAGGTCAGGTTCTCTAAAATGGAGTCTGAACTTAAAAGCTTTTGGCCTCTCACCTCCCAGGTTTTCCTTTCCATACCAGTTCAGGTTGGACAGGAAAGTTGCCGAAACATAAGCAGCCATGATGGTGTGGCCAACCGGCAGCCAAGGCAGGTCCTTGCAGCTACGGCGGCCACAGGAAGAGGTCGGATCCAAGCCCAGCTATCCATCGGGCTACAGAAAACCAGCTGGGGTCAGCCTGGCCCTTTCCTGGAGACGCAGACCTTGTCTTCTCTCCACCTGCAGAAGAAGTCCTCCATAGAGACCCATGGTGCGCCCCGGTTCCCCAGAGCAAGTCCAGGAGGGATGCTAGTCTTGGAACGGTTACCGCATCCACACGCCGCTTAAGGCTTGAGTCCGTGTGGTAGGAATGCTCAATCTTGACACTTGTTCATCACACGAACTCTCGCCCCTCACACTCAGCCTTCCAGTCTTTCCACGGACTCAAGCTGACTGGAATATGTGTTGCTATAAATCCCCATTTTATACGGAAATCACGTTACACGAGCAAGGTTGCGTATGTGTACGCGTGCGCGGATGTGCGTAAGCTGCAAGCTCTGTAGACAGAGCAGACCTGTGTAGCTTTCAACTCTCTGATACCCTCTCTGGAACGGCTGGAGGTCAGAAGAGGGCATCAGATCCCCTGGAATTTACCTGGAATGTGAGTCACTGACGTATGTGCAACGAACAGAATTCTGGTCCTGTGTACGAGCAGTAAGCACGATTAACTGTTGAGTCATCTCTACGGCCTCCAGACAACTTTTTTTTTTTTTAATTATAGGTTAAGAGATGTTTGATCAAGAATTTTAAGATGAAATATTGGCTTTATCCGCTATTTCTTTTGAGTGGAATATGAAATGCATATTACATGGTTGTATTTACTCTCCATCCTTCTACGATGTTAACGTTTTCTTACAAAAAAAAAAAAAAGCCTGTGGTCACTTCTCAGTCCAAAGTTAAGCTATACCCAGACAGAAACAGAATTTTTCCTGTGCTATTATTTCAAAATCAGAAAGAATCTTCTATGTGTTAAAGTTTGGAGAGAAGTATAAAGAAAAAAAATGGAGAGTAATTCTACCATCAAACATGCTGATTGATATTTTATAGTAGATTCATTGGCTACTATATGATAAATTGTCCCAATAAAACACAAAATGATACTCTTCCATCTATATGTTAGAAAAGGAAGAGTTTGCTAGATGCCCATAGGTGTCTGTAGCTCAAGTTCATGGGTGGCAGCAATGGGCCATGTTGATGTAATTTAATCTCTCCAATTTTTAACTTTCTATGTAAGTATGTGAATGTTTTATTCTTAATTATGTACGCACATTATGTATTTGTACTTTAAGAAATATTTAATTTTTAATTTTGTGTGGGTATCAATGCATGTGAATGTGAGCACAAAGTTTTGAAGGCCGGGAGAGGGCGTGGCTGAAGTCCAGGAGAGGGCGTGGCTTCCCTGGAGCTGGAGTCAAAGGCCTTTGTGAGCCACTGGATGTGAATGCTGGGACTTGAAGTTGTCTCTCCAGCCCTCGTATTTGGAATTTTTGTAACAGGATCTCATGCTGAAGTCCAGGATGGCTCAGAACTCAAAATATAATCCCGATGCTGAGATGACAGTCTCCAGTCTGGCTTTCTGTTTTAAAGAGTAGAGGAGACGCCTTGTGAGAAATGGCATCATGTCTCTTCTGTTCATTGTGCTTGAATAATAATGCATTACTTATTAACAGCAAAATTTCACGCACTTGCAGGTAGTACAACTTGCAAAAGTCTCGTTTGTTCTCCTGTGTGTCCCTTTGAGGGGAGCTGCAATATAATATAATCTATGATGGAGAGTTTGGGAGAGGGAATTATTATTCTTTTTTTAAAGACTTTCATTTCATAACCCAGGCTAGACTTGAAATTGTGATCCTTCTTCTTCAACTCTGTAGAGTCCGGGAAGGTGTGAGTGACCACACCTGGCTAAGAATTACATCTTAGCTGTGGTTTTCCTGTGGGCTAACAATGATTTTATATATTCAGCCATCCATTCATCCTTAAATAGTC
Source organism: Tokudaia tokunoshimensis (assembly GCA_036184795.1). Classification (NCBI taxonomy): domain Eukaryota; kingdom Metazoa; phylum Chordata; class Mammalia; order Rodentia; family Muridae; genus Tokudaia; species Tokudaia tokunoshimensis. The sequence continues at coordinate 18,024,413 of BTHU01000021.1, forward strand.
ACCACTGATGACCCAGCACACCCCTTTAACGGGGAAACAAGATAAATAAAACATTTTATTCCATCCCACAGCTTTCGTCGTCTGGTTACCCTGGCAACCGACTTGGAGTCTGCATTGTCAGATAGCACACAGTCCACACTTGCAACCCGGACCTGGAGACAGCTCAGCAAAGGTGTTGCCTGGGTGTGAGCTACCCAAGAGGTTTTCATTATTCCTTGAAGCCAGTCATTTCTCCACAAACAAGGTTTCCACCCCAGAAAGCTGGAGATCTGGGGCTTAAACTAGTAGCATCCAGCAAGGGGCGTGAAAGACAATCGAAATATTATAAGGAGAAACGCCACGTTTTCGTTAACTTTTCTTTTACATATAGACTCAGTGCTTCTCTTATTGGGGATATATTTAAGTCCTGCGAGGAATACTGGAAGCACAGTGCAAACATATCCTTCTTATGAATGAACCCTCATGCTGAGTGGCCTGGAGCATTCAGTTTACCGATCCTGCCCGGCATCTTTGCTGAGCTATGCATGGCGGGAGCCCTGTGACAGGCTTCCGGGGCCAGCTTTCCAAAGCCACTGAGGTCTGTTTGGATCTGATGGCTGAGAAGAGAATTGTTCATGCTTTACGATGGAAATAGTTGAGGCAGGCGAGCAGACCCTACCGCCTCTGTTTGGCATAGTCCGTTGAGGGTTGGCCAACTGCTGCAAGGCATGATGGGTAATGCCGCCCACAACGGGAGTGCTCCTTCCCCCCTTTTGTAGTCATAGCACTGGGCCATAAAAAGATAGCTTAGTCATTCCAGGCACCAAGACAATGATACCTATGGCTTCTGCAATTGGTCCAGGCTTCATCCAAAAGGCAGCTAAAAGCTGGGTGAGGTGGTTCAGGCTTGTATCACTAGAAAGGCAGGAACATGAATTCCAAGCCAACCTGAGCTACACAGTGAGCTCTGTTTTTAAACAAACAATCTAAAGACAATAACACCAGAAGCTCAGAGGAGAAGACAGCTTAAACACGTGGTGGCCAGGTCTGTCTGGGTGTCTCACCTTCAGTTCTGCTCAAAGGTGTTGCAAATAGCTTTCGCTACCCCACCTACGATCCGGGAACGGGCAGCGCTACCAACCCCCACCCAGCTTCCCTTGAATCTACAGATAAAAGACACAGACATACAGTTGTTCAATTTCCATTTGCCTTTTGACACAATTGCTGGGCGATATATCAGATATCCTGCATATCAGATAATTTACATTATGATTCACAACTGTAGCAACATTACAGTTATGAAATATCAACGAAATAATTTAACGTTTGGGGGGTTACCACGACGTGAGGAACTGTATTAGAGGGTTGCAGCGTTAGGAAGATTGAGCGCCACTGTCCTAGAGGTTCCCAGGTGACCTCTAAGGTTGCCCTAGAGGGACCACTGAAGGTGGCTTTTTTTTTTTTTTTTGGAACCAGACCCTTGAATGCAGCCTAGGCCTATAACTGGGTGTTCCCCACTGTCCCCAGAGCCTTACCACTTGATCAGGGTGCGGGGGTGGGGGGAGGTGGGAATTCTGAGGCTTTTACAAACAAGAATAAATCTGCTGAACCGGCTCTCTCGCTATCTGGAATGACTGCAGAAATTCCTTGGCAGAAAGGATCCTGGCAACTTGCCTCAAATGGAGGCCAATAGATGGTCTGGACCCATGCAGGGAGCCTGGCATCTTTTGGATAAAGTAATACACAGGGCATGACTGTTTCCTTTTCCAAGCAGCTTAAGCCTGAGTGATGGAGACAGCTGTGTCCTGTGAACCTTCTATTGCAAAACCCTCATGTGATGCTGGCTGCTGTTTATATCCTTCCATTGTGTGGAGCTCTGGTCTGTGACAGGGATGCAGTGGCCTCCTCCTGGGCAGATCAAGATGACTTTGTGTTTATACCAAGTGTATTTATGCCTCAAGTCTTTCAAAACGATTTTTTGTTTTATTATCTAAACTATAATAAATTTGGGCATCTATCTTACTCTAAAGTTCATTATTTAATTATTCATCTACCTGCTCACCTATCCATCCACTCCCTCACCCCATTCATCTATTTATCCACACATCTATATACCAATATACCCCACCATCTATATCCATCCACCATTCATCCACACATCCACTCACTCATTGATCCTTCTATCCATCTACCCACTCATCCATCCAGCCATCCATCCATCCGTCCATCTGTCCATCCATCCATACACCCACCCACCCATCCACCCATCCATTTATCCATCCATCTATCCATCCATCCATCCATCCATCCATCCATCCATCCATCCATCCATCCATCCATCCATCGATCCATCTATCCACTCATCCCATCCACCCATCCACCCACTCACCAATTCATCCATCCATCATCCATCCATCCATCCACTCATCCATCCATCCATCCATCCATCCATCCATCCATCCATCCATCCATCCAACCAGCAATTGGTGAGTACCATTTATCAGACACTAGAGATACAAAGTTGAACAAAACACACTTAGAGTAATGGTCAGAATGGAAAGTGTTTGTTCTTAGACCCTATCATATATCAGAAGTATGGGGTAAGTTCTAGGCATAGTGTGTTTACCTCCCCATAGCCCAAGAAAGGGCCACTCGAAAGCAAAGATTGAAGGCACATGAATTTCTAGACACTGAAACCAGAGGAACATATAAGATCAAACATTGCAGGGAGTAGGTGTCTTAGGGCTTCTATTGCTGTGAGCAGACACCATGACCATGGCAACTCTTATAAAGGACAACATTGCATTGGGGATGGCTTTGGTCCATTATTGTCCTGGTGGGGAACATGGCACCGTGCAGGCAGACATGGTGCTGGAGAAGGAGTTGAGAGTTCTACATCTTGATTTGCAGACAGTAGGAAAGGCTATCCATCACACTACACATAGCTTGAGCACAGGAACCCTCAAAACCTAACCCCAGCATGAGATACTTCCTTCAGGAAGGCCACACATCCTAATAGTGCCACTCCCTATGGGCCTAAGGGGGCCATTTTCATTCAAACCACCACCATAGGTCAAGGGCCACACCTCATAAAAATAGTGGTTAGATCCCCAGTAGTAGAATTTCAACCTCCTACTTTTTAGTTTTGGATGCTTCTGGATGAGTAACTCAGCCTCTTTCAGGTTTTCCTTCCTTGTTTTAAAATGAGGATACGAATCTTCACACCCAGCAACCTATGCGTTATATAGGTTCCCAGTGGTTCAGACTGCTCTTGGGCCCTTGGGAAGAGAGAGCAAGCATCCACAGGTGGGCCATCTCACACCCAATGTGGGTCCCAAGAGATTCTCCCCATTTCCAGAACTGGGGCCAAGACCTTTATCGTCATTTTTTTTTTTAAATCTTAAAACTAATGCAAATATGTTGTTAACCAGAATGTAATTTTTAATCTATTAAGATTCAAAACAAAGTCTCACGTGTTTGAGTGTTTGAGATGGTGTAGGTTTTCAAGGACGCTGTCAGAGTGTGGTCTAGGAACGAAGTTGTGTGAGGGGAATTTTTAGTGCTTGCGAGAACACTCCAAGAAACCATGAGTCTTGTGACCTCGGTTTTTTTTTTTTTCAAAACACAGACTCGTTCTTGGAATGTGTTTCGCGATGCTCCCAGGTGTAGCAGATAGGAGCGGATTTACTTCAGATTTCTTATTATTGCTGTTGTTAAATATCCTTTATGTGCCTCTATGGAAAAAAAAACATGTTTTTTGCCACGTGCAGCTGATCCTGGCGATTGTACACAGCTTGAGCCCACGAGAACGTTACTCTTGCGACCTTTTGAACTCTGCGAGTATAAACTGTTTGAGGCTCTAAATACAGTTGGCTGTTGCATGGGACTTCAGTTCGCCTCATTCATTGGTTCCATTCTCCCAGGTCCCGCCCCTTGAAGAGCCATGACGGAGCTTAGGCGTGGCTGGAGCATGCGTCCCTCTCCACTCAGTGGGATTCAGCTTGGAGCATCAGGGTGGATCTCATCATTCTGAGGGAGTCAAAACTGAGGACAGTGTGTTTGAAGTGTTCGGATACTTTTGTTCCTGCGTATTTACGTATCCACTGTTAGCACCCTTTTCTAACGGTTGATTCTGCACACAAGCAGATGTATATAGTTAATGTATTCCCATCTATTACCTGTAATGTAACATGTAAAACCCTGCTTTTTTTTTTTGACAACACGTTTTGGCAATTATTCACATAAACCCACAAGTCTTATTTTTTATTTGTATTTTTTTTCTGCCTTACAATGTTCTTTAACATGAACTCCGTAGATTAGACGCCATTCTGTGGTTGGCTTCTTGGGGTGCTCTCTGTCTTTTGCTGTTGCAAACGTTGTTGTATTGAATGACAGTGTGCATGTGGCTGTGTGCACCCGTGTGTGACTCTTTTGCACTATAGATGCCCTTAAGTGGAGCAGTCAGGTAGAAAGCACCTGCAAGCTGGAGAGATGGCTGAGTGGATAAAGAGGGAGTTTTTGTAAAGGGCAATTGTGTGGAGTTTCACTGAAGTAGCCCATGTTCATATACGCTTCCACACTAGCTGCCAGGAATCCGTCCCATTATTTCTGTAATAGAGATTAGTATTTTCTTAATTAAATGAAAGCTGACAGCTGGGTGTGGTGGCTCACGCCTTTAATCCCAGCACTTGGAAGGCAGAGGCAGGCAGATTTCTGAGTGTGAGGCCGGCCTGGTCTACAGAGTGAGTTCCAGGACAGCAGGGGCTGTACACACACAGAGAGAGAGAGAGAGAGAGAGAGAGAGAGAGAGAGAGAGAGAGAGAGAGAGAGAGAGAGAGAGAGAAAGAAAAAAGAAAAAAGAAAGAAAAACCAAAAACGGTAAACCTAAACCCAAACAAAACAAATCACCATCCCCTAAAACAAGCAAACATAAGATCTTTTAAAAGTTGCAGAGAATTTTCCTAAGGTTTTAGGTTAAAAATTACTTATTTTTATATATGTGTACTCGTAAATAGTTAATCCGCTGTGAGCTCTGGGTTGCGGGTGGTGGCACTTCCTGCCACCTGCCAGAGTTCTCTGGATTTGTGAAAGACAGACAGACACACACACACACACACACACATGCATGCACACCTTTTATATTTTGATATGCCTTGACTAGCTCAATGGCCGGGCATTTCCAAACCTCCCTGCAGCCCCTCCCCCATCTAAGGTTTTAATTTATGCTCAGTTAACAAAATAAAAATGGAGCTCAGGAGAGGAGATAATTATTATTTACGCAGTTCCCCTTAAATACTAAGCAAATCAAGTTAGCTCGAGCCAGTGATTAACACCTTCAAGCCCAGGCTAGAGAGAAAGCCTATTTGGCTTTCCTGCTCGCCGTCTCCATTTTAAGGGGGAAGGTTTGAAAAAATTTCCCAGGCTTATTACTGACCTACTTACACAACACTGGTTTTTTTTATGAGAAATTCAATAAAAGCCCAAAGCATGAGTTATGGCCCTCCCTCCCTGCCAGAATGCGGCAGGGTTTATCTTCTCCTACTGGGGCAAAGTTGAATACGTTCCATAAAACCAAACAACCTGAGATCTAGAGTGAATTGAGCCAAATGGTGAATAAAAGGCAAATAAGTAAATCAAGAAATCCTGTGGGGGACAGAACTGGGCTGGTCGCTCCAGTCCAGCTGAGACGACTCTCTGCATCTATCTCATCATTGGCCACAAGATGGCGCTATGTCCCCTTTAGTTCCCAACAGTCTTGCAGCTGGCTGGGGGTGGGGAAGGAGCACAGACAGGAAGCCTCAGAGTTCTCTGCGAAATGCAACAGTAATTTTTTCCCCCCAATTCTGGCAGTCAGCCAGGCTAATAAAAAAAAATTCTTTTTAAACCAACAGTATGAATTGAAAAAGGCTTTTAAGAAACATCTGCATAGAGAAACCTCTAACTCTAAAGGAGTCCAACCTCATATTTATACTGTATAAATTAAAATGGAAAATAAAAGCCCATTTGGGCCAATGTGTGTAATCTCCAGGGCAAGCGAAAAGCACTTGTGAAGTCAGTTCACTTTCCAAATGATGGCATTAAATTTGGAGAATATGAGAACCCAGGACACAGTGGAGGTTTCGAAGTTCAGCCTCCCCTGAACAAACACAGTCAACCAAATTTCCCTTCATAGGCTCAGATTCCAGGGCAGAGGAACTATTTATTTTTAACTTTCAGTTTCTCTCGTTGCTTGCACGAACATGGCTTCCGGGCATGCGTGGCACACATGGGCAGCTGTGCCCTGCCCATGGGAGGTCTGGAATGGACACCGTGGTCCCTGTCACCATCTGGAGAACTGAAAGTCTCTATGGCATCCAAAAACTGATGTTTCTATTTATGTCGAAGGCAAGGACACGCTTTAGAAAGCCAACCCTCAAGTGTGGTAGCTTAAATCCGTTGCCAACTTGACACACCTGGGCAGATGGAAGGTCCCACCAGGCTAACGCCAGCGTGTATCCACAGCTTCTGGAGATTAGCAGCGTTCCGTAATGTCTCCCCACTGACTTCAGCAACGGGCAGCCCAAATGCTGGCCTTGGGAATTTGTCTCCACGTGACTGGGTTGGTGGGTGCCGGGAATACTCTTGGCCGCCCATGTTTTCTAGCTTGTGGACCCCAGGACAGGGAAAACCTGCTTTACAGGGAGAGATAAGGATAGAGAGGTAATGACTTGTAACCTGGGTGGCAGCCAGGTGTCAGGACTCAGCTTGTCTCGGTGCTGAGGGTCATCTACTTTGTGCTCAGGAAGAAAGCCTTTGTCCACCTTGCGGATAATAATGTTGATATCCACAGTGACGTATGGGGAGACGTCTCAGACTATTCTGGAGCCCAGAAACCACACAGCCCACCTCCCATCTCCCCTCAGCTCCTGTCATTCATCCAGATGTGTATGTTGCAGGATATTTTCTTTGGTCTTTTGAGTCAATTGTCCTGTTTATTGGGGGATAGTGGAAGTTTTCTAGAAGATCCTCAAGGAATGCTCCGAAAGATGATTTCTAATATCTGTGCCCTTAGGCCAACCCGGGCCACAGGAGCTATTTTCAAAATTATTTCCTAAGAACATTGGTCCTCAGGGTGTTAGGGGAAAATAATTCACCCTTCATGCCGGAATTTAAGCTGTCTGAAGGTAGCATTGCCTCCTGAGTACTTATGTTTTTATAAATAGCACTTATTTTCCAAAGTGAAAATTTCGTTTTATGTCATTTCAAACTTTCTTTTTGGAAATGTAGCTTTTTTTTTAAAAAGAATATTTAAAAATTCTAATGATGTACGTGTATGTGTGTCTGTTTGGGTGTGCAGACATGAATGTTGGTGCCTACAGAGGCCAGAAGAGGATGTCAGAGCCCCTGGAATCGGAGTTCCAGGTGGTTGTGAACTGTGCCTGGAATGGAACTCAGGTCTTCTGAAAGAGCAGTTAACGATGGAACTCTCTCAGCCTGTCAGACTCCTCTTAAGGTTTGCCTTAATGGAAAGCACGTGGGATGCCACATCTGCTTCTGAATCCTGCACGTCTTGTTCTGTATGGATGATACATTGTGACAAGGGATCCCCATTATTCATGTAAAAAAAAAAAGCCAGGCATGGTGGCATCCAAGTGCTGGGGGAGACCGAGGCGGGAGGAACCCTGGCAAGCATGGCCTGGTGGGTGATTTCTATGTTAAGGTGTGTGTGGGGGGGAGGGGAAGGGAGAGAGGGGAGGGGGAGGGAGAAGGAGGGAGGGCCAAGGGGAGGAGGGGGGTGAGGGGAGAGGGAGAAAGAGGGAGAGAGGGATAAGGGGAGGGGGAAGGGGAGAGGTAGAGGGAGGGACAAGGGGAGGGGGGAGAGGTGGAGGGACAAGGGGAAGGGGAGGGGAGGGGGAGAGGGAGGAGTAGGGGGAAGGAGGGAGGAGGAGAGAGGGGGAGGGGAGAGGGGATGGGGGAGGGGGACAAGGATGGAGAGAGGGGGAGATGGAGGAAGAGGGAGAGAGGGAGGAATTCTTCAGGCCACTGAGGTGTAAGTGAGGAGAGAAGCAGGTTTGGAGGGAGGGAGCAAAGCAGGCCTCAGGCTGTTCAGCCCTGGCTCTGAGGCTCACCATGGCTGCCTCACCCTGTGAGGCTCCTCCCCCGAAGTCCTTTCTCCTAGAGGTTTTCTGACCGAAGCGATTGAGAAGATTTACTTTCCCGTGGTTCTCAACCGAATCATGAGTTGAAGGCTTCAAACCTGGAGGATTTGTCCACGCTGTAATTGAATACTTGGTGACTGTCCTTCAGTTTAAGGACAGACAGGAGGGTTTCTCCTGTGCCCGGGGCCAGAGTCCTGCCTCTCTCTCTCACAGAACAGTGAACAGTCTATGACTCACAGGGCTGCACCCGGATCTTTCTCGGCTTGGTGGACAGAAAGAGTCAAGTGTGCAAGACAGAAACATCGTGTTCCAGTTGAGCCTGTGATGACGTCACACTGATTTGTAATAACTCCAAGCTGAGCTGGAGCGCATGGGTAGAGGGATCTCAGAGTGTGCAAGCCGAGCTGGGGCGGGTGGGTGGAGAGCTCTGAGTGTGGAAGATGTTGGTGTGTGAGCTCCCAGCCTAACTGCTTTCCCTTCAAGCTGGGAACAGTGTTCCGGGAGTGATGGAGGCAGGATGCAGCCGGCCGAGGTATGACGGATGCTAAAGCGACCGTTTCCTTGTGCTGAGACGGGAACACAAACAAGAACACGTCCTGGGAGAGCTCCATTGCTAGAGTATGTTCTTAGCATGTTCGACGCCCCAAGTCCAAGCCCTAGCACCAAACCTAAACCATCAGGCAGCAAAACCAAACCAAAGGAACCAACCGCCCGCCCCCCTCACCCCAAGCCAACTCTTCAAAAACAGGAGGAGAGAAAAATCTTCTGTGTGGGAATATCATACTGGACCCACATCAGCTACCCACACTCCTGATGGATCCTCACAGCGTCGTCTCCTGTGAAGAAGTTAATTCCTCAGTAGTGCCTCGGGTCTACTGAAATGTGGTACCCCGAGAATAGGGGCCTCTTTGGCCTGTGGGTGACTGTCCTTCATGTTAAGGGCATTCCTGGCAGGACTGGGTGCTTCATTCAGAGTGTTTAGCCCAACTCATGGCGCATCCTTCATGGGTGACCCACAGAAAATTTCTTTTATTCCGGTGTTGAGCACTTGTTTCTCAACTGTTGTGTCGTAGCCCCTTTGGGGTGGAACAACCCTCTGACAGGGATTGCCTAAGACCATGGAAAACATGGATACTTACATTATAGAAATAGCAGTAGCAAAATTACAGTTATGAAGTAGTAATAAAAGTAACTTTATGGTGGGGGGTCAGCACAACATGAAGAACTCTATTAAAGGGTAGCAGCGTTAGGAAGGTTGAGGGCCACTGGTATAGAGGGAATGGCTTATGTATGATTATATATGTAATATATGTGTACTCTCTCTCTCTTTCTCTATATACCACACAGACACACACACACACACACACACACACACACACACACCCCTCAGGCTAACAGTGACAGTGGCTAAGGATGATTTCCCCACTGTTCTGATTACAGGTCTATTCCACTATGTGTGGTTTGTATGGTTCTGGGGTTGGAAGTCAGGACTTTATGTATGCTAGGCAAGCACCTACCAACTGAGTTCCATGCCCAGCCTCTCCTCATATGTATTGTATAAGGTATTTGTACTATGTGAATATATTACATAGGTCACATATAAGATGGGTGTCTTTGGAATAATAAGAGCTCCATGTCTCCTGTATATAATGTTAAAGATCTACCGCACTGGGAACATAGGGGTTGTTCTTCCTTTTTTAACACCTGTATAGTATTCCCTTTTACTAATGTGTTATTTGTCGAACTGGTCTATTGAACATTTTGGTTGTGTCCAAACCTTTACCTATATCATCAGGATGTGTAGAAATATATAATTAGGTAACATAATTATGATATCAAGGCTATAATTAATATCTGGTACATGTTTAATCCCTATATGTGTGGTTCTATGGGATACAGTTCCAGAAGTGGGGTGTTCAATAAAAAGGCACCTGCATTTATTATTGATAGACTGCCAAAGGAGTGGGTGCCCTTTGGCATTCTGCCACCGAGGACCAAGATGCTCATTCCACCATGGCCACACTTTCAGTGTGCTATCAAAAGACTCTGCCCTATGCCTGCACCATCATTCTGTCACTCAGAGACAAATTAGAAGTGGAGCCAAGGAAAAACTACACTACACATGAACGGGTAAAAAATATGACCAGAGTCAAGTATGTGGTCAGAAGTCCTACAGGTGGAGAATCCAACAGAGATGACTGTACCAGGTAAGGGATCAGTGTCTCTGCCCCATGTATTCACTCAAGCCTCATGGCCCCCAGCAGCTCAGGCATTCCCACCTCTGTGATGTTCTTTCTGACACTTTCGTGACAGTGAAGTGCAGTGTTGTCTTTTGCGACTGAGCCTCCCACCCCAGTGTGTAATTGGTGGCTTTCCTAGAGTGTGTTTTCAATGTTCATCTTCGACTTGAAGTGTGACGGTGGTGCTTCTGGGATAGCTCGGACTGTCAACCTTGTCAACAATGTGGGGTCACCTGGGTGGGGAGTCTCTCTGAGAAACTATTTGGATGGGGTTGGCCTAGTGAGCTGTCTATGAGAAATTTTCTTACTTGGGTAAAGTGAGGTGGGAAGATTCACCTTGAATGTGTGTCTTAGTTAAGGCTTCATTGCTGTGAACAGTCGCCATGACCAAGGCATTCCTCTCATAAAGGAAAACATTTAATTGGGGCTGGCTTACAGGTTCAGAGGTTCAGTCCATTATCATCACGTCAGGAAGTGTGGCGGCACACGGGCAGACATGGTGCTGGAGGAGCTGAGAGTTCTGCATCTTGATCCAAAGGCAGCCAAGAGGGTGTGTGTGTGTGTGTGTGTGTGTGTGTGTCCTCAAAGCCCTGCCTCCACAGTGACACACTTCTTTTAAGACCACACCTCCTTCAACAAAGCCACACCCCTCCAACAAGGCCACACCTCCTCCAGCAAGGCCACACCTCCTAATAGTGCCACTCCCCAGGGGCCAAGCATATTGAAACCACAACGTTGAAGGCACAACTTCCTGGTTTGGGGGTCCTGGACTGTTTAAAAGTAGAAAAATGTAAAAGAAAAACACATTTTTTCCCCTCTCAGCCACTTAGTTCCCAACAATAACGACTTTGAGACTAATTATTTGCTCATAAATGCCTATGTCATAAGCTTAGGCTCACTCCCCGGATAGCTCATAACTTATTTAGCGCATTTAAACTATTCTATATCTGCCACATGCTTAGTTACCTCTCCTCAGCTTTATGTGTCCCAAGTCTGGGGCGATCACTTCTTTATTCTATCCTGAATTCAGCTCCCTTCTCATTAGTAACCTCTCCTTCAGTCCTGGCTTCTTCTTCCTCAGAATCTGCCTGGTGAATCTCTCATTCTAACCTGAGTTCAGCTCCTCGACTGGTTTACAGTTGTCCTCTCAGTGTTCCCTGGAGAATCTCTCATGCCTCTCACTATTTCCCAGAATCCTCTCTCTTCCTGCCAAAGTCTCACCTCCTGTTTCCTGCCTCAGCTCATTGGCCACTGGCTTTTTTTATTGACAGGTGTTGCTTACAAGCGAGTCTCCCTACAGAAAAAGCCCGCTCAGTGCTGAGCATGCACCCGTTTATATTTCTCTGCACTTGACTGTGGATGTGATGTGACTAACTGCTTCCAGCTCCTTTGGATATGACTCCCTACAGTGATGGACACTCACCTGCAGTTGTGAGCCAGAATAAACCCTTCTTCCCTTAAGTTGTTTTCTGTTAGCATATTTGTATCACTAAGACAATTTTTCCTTTTTCCTTGACAAATAGTTTTCCACCTATGGTTGTACCAGGTTTTATTTGCTCACTTCCCAGTTGACGGAACTTTGCCTTGCTTCCTCTTTGGACAGTTGTGGACAAAGCCATGTCAAATACACAGTACAAGTTTCTTTTGTGAACACACATTGTGTTTTCTCTATGTGTGTACTTAGGTGTAGAAATGCTGGGCTAACCATTGTTTTCAGTGATAAACAGGTTTTTAAAATTAATCAATTAAATCTATATGCATACACTGTCGCTGTCTTCAGACACACCAGAAGAAGGCATCAGATCCCCATTACAGATGGTTGTGAGCCACCATGTGGTTGCTGGGATTTGAACTCAGGACCTCAGGAAGAGCAGTCAGTGCTCTTAACCGCTGAGCCATCTCTCCAGCCCCTGATGAGACAGAGAACATCAAGGGAAAGAAAAAGAATGAGACCTGAGAAGACCTGGTGCATTGTGAGCAAAATCATAGAAGTGTAAAATAAGGTTAGAACAGAGAGCTCACGGCTCTGTCTGGGGAGAGTGCTGAGGATTAAGGCTAAAAGCAGAGAGGGTTCAGGCCACAGAAAATTTTCCAGCCAGGGCTTTTTTCTGTAAGTGCCTGAAGTCTGTGAATGGCTTTAAGTAAGTTAGGGCTAAGAGTACTCTGAAGACAGGAGGTGGCTTCCATTCAGGCTGTGCTAAACACCTTGCTTCTGGCAGAGAATCTTAGTTTTTTTGTTGGTTTGTTTGGTTTTTGTTGTTTTTTTTGTTGTTGTTTTGTTTTTTTTTTTTTGGTTTTTCGAGACAACGTTCCTCTGTGTAGCCCTGGCTGTCCTGGAACTCACTCTGTAGACCAGGCTGGCCTCGAACTCAGAAATCTGCCTGCCTCTGCCTCCCAAGTGCTGGGATTAAAGGTGTGTGCCACCACTGCCCAACTCTGTTGGAGAATCTTGTTCATGGTGTTATCCATGCAAAAATATTTCGATGAATTCTTGTGGTCAAAATAACCTGGATTTGTGATCTTGAAGCTAAGGGAGTTTGAAGAGAAGCCATATTGTTTTATCAAAACAGAACAACAAGACAAGGCAAAACAAAACAAAATAACCCAACAACAACAGCAAAAACCCAAACTGCACCAGTGGACAAGACTTGTTTATATCGGTGCCAAAGCACATTTGTAAAAAGTTCTAAAAGTAAGAATGTAAGACTAGAGAGATGGCTCTGACTTCTCTTCCAGGGGTCCTGAGTTCAAATCCCATGGTGAAACTACATGGTGGTTCACAACTTTCTGTAATGAGATTTGATGCCCTCCTCTGGTGTGTCTGAAGACAGCTAGTGTACTTACGTTAAATAAATAAATCTTTAAAAAATAAAATAAAAGTAAGAATGTGAGTTTGCCTGCACTCTCTTTTCTCTGTCACTCCTTCAGAAAGTCTGTTATTTGTTTGTTTATTTATTTTTAATTTTTTAATTTAATTTTCTTTTTTTAAAAAGATTTATTTTTTTATATATAAGTACACTGTAGCTGTCTTCAGACCCACCAAAAGAGGGCATCAGATCTCATTACAGAGGATTGCAAGCCACCATGTGGTTTCTGGGATTTGAACTTGGGACCTTTGGAAGAGCAGTCAGTGCTAACCAAGCCCTCGTGCGAGTTCAGTGAGGGCAGGGGAAACTTAGCCTTGAGATGCTCCTTTGAAGCAACAAAAAAATGTGCACTGAAATTTTAGTTGAGAAGGAGACAGGTCATGGCTTGAACTTGTGGATTAAGAGGCACAGAAGTCTATGCTAACTTTGACTGGGCTTACCCAGCATGCTTTTTGCTTATTCTGACCAGAAAGCAAGAGTGACTAGCTTCTGTGTTTCCGTGACCTGAAGTTACTAGATGGTATTAAGAACATCATTGTTGATTTCCTTTCTCTAAGCTGTCACAGATTCTGAATCTGTTCTCCATCACACACACACACACACACACACACACACACACACACACACACACACACACACACTTTTTATTTTATGTGCATTAGTGTTCTGTCTCCATGCATGTCTGTGTGAGGATGTCAGATTCCCTGGAACTGGATTCACAGACAATTGTGAGTTGCCAGGTAGGTGCTGGGAATAGAACCTGGGTCCTTTGAGAGGGCAGCAAATGCTCTTAACCACTGAGCCATCTCTCCAGCCTCCCCCCTCTTCTGAGTATTCTTAAACTCTTATCTATCCTTTTAAGTCATAGATATCAGAAATATTTCTCTGTGATGAGTGAAACTTGAGGTCATCTGATTATTGAATCAGCTTATGGCCACCCTCAGGTTTTCTTGCTTGGTGACCAGGAAACAGTACAGGGACATACTCTGAAAAAGTATAGACAAGTTCAGCAAAAGCCACTACTTTCTCTTTCCTAGCATTTAATTTAGTGGAGTTGAGTTCTTCCTTATGAAGTCGAATACCAGTATGGAAAGTATAAAGGGGGCATCAATAAGTATTTAGTCCACAGTGTATGTATTGAACATACAGTTACAGAGATGGTGGAGGACTCGGAGGATGAGAGTTAGAGATAAATATCTGTTCTGTGGAGCTTACAGCCTCCCGGGGGAACTGAGATATGCAGAGATCAGGACTTGAAGACAAAGAGAGTGGGGTAGGCTTGGGAGAACCACCATGTACAGGGGTAGAGCAGTGACTGGCCCATTAGGATTTCTCATGGATAATCTCATCGGGGGAGGGGTAGAAAACAGGTCTGGTTGAACACTAAGGGACTGTGTTAGTCAAGGTTCTCTAGAGTCACACAACTTATGCAATGTCTCTATATATTAAGATAATGTATTGTGATGATTTACAGTCTGCAGTCCAACTAACCCAACAATGGGCAGCTGTGAATAGAAAGTCCAAGAATCTAGTAGTTGCTCAGTTCATGCGGCTAGGTGTTTCAGCTGGTCTTCTGTATACGATGGAATCCTGAAGAAGTAGGTTCCAACAGATGTGCTGGCAAGTAAGTGCAAGTAGTCGAAGAAGAGCAAATTGCCCTTCTTTCAATGTCCTTATGTAGGCCTCCAGCAGAAGGTTAATCAGAGGTGGCTCAAACTAAAGGTGTGTACCACCATGTCTGGATCTGGGACTTGTTCTGTCCCATGCTGGCCTTGAACTCAGAGTCTCCTGGAATTAAAGGTGTGTACTGTTTTGCCTGGGCCTACCTGAGCTTTTCATGACCATTATGCCTCAAGATCTCCATGCCAAGATCAAGGTCAGAATCCTGCATCTTCCAGCCTCAAGATCTGGATCACAGGTGTGCTCTCCATTTCTGGATTGTACTTCATTCCAGATGTAGCCAACTTGACAACTAGAAACAGCCATTACAGGGGACCCAGATTTAAACCAAACGAAATGGATAGTGCAAACTGAGAGTGTCTGAGTTTAAATCTTGTACATCTCACTTAGACATGACAGGTTCAGGTGAAACTGTTACCATGGACTTTTCCCATCAGAATCATTGCTCTAGTTCATGGCTACTAGAGATCACTGGATGCTTAAATATGCAAAGCATTTGGCATTGTCCCATGCAGAGAGAGCAGGGCTACTTAAGTATTTTCCTTTCGTGTCTCCCTTTGGCTCAAGAAATTTTTACAGGATCATGGGTGTGTAGGTGTCTAAGATATATATGCAAATCAAACCTTCAGAGAGAACAAATTATAAGTAAGTTTATTTTGAAGCAGTTCTTCCATAGAGATAGAATCTTACGATTTATGAGCGAACAGAGTAAGCTTGCACACTAAAGAGATGAATGCACTTGATAGTCAACATAGTGTAGTACAATGGTATGCTAATCTGATACCTACAAGATAGGAGAGATGGTAGGGATGTACTAAATATATACAATCTCCTGGGGTTCATATGTGGTTCATGTGAAAATGCGAGAGAGAAAAGGAAAGTGTGTCTATGAAGCTGAGTATCCACAAGAGGCTAGAAAGCTCTTTAACGGAAAAAAATATTATGTATTATAAATATATAAACAAACACATTTCATAAATGAATATGTGACAGATTATACTGTGTATCTGTGTTCGTTTTAGCTACTTTTCTTTTGCCTTGATAAAATAACATGACCAAGGCAACTTACAGAAGAGTTCATTTGGCTTGTGTTTCCAGAGGCTTAGTGACCATCATGGTAGGGACACAGGGTAGCAAGCAGAAGACATGGCGGCTCGAGCAGATTCCCTAAGCAGACATACCGTAATCATGAAGCAGAAAGAGCAACCGGAGATGGTGTAAGTCTTTAAACTCTCAAAGTTTGCATCCTGTGACATACTTCCTCCAAGAAGGCCACACCGCCTAAGCTATTCCAAATTGGATAGGCCAACTGGGGACCAAGTATTCAAATACCCAAGCCTACGGGGACATTCTCATCTGGACTATTATTATCATCACACATGTAGACACACACAGAGACACGCACATACACTCATATGCACTCACACACATACACACACATACAGATACACAGAGAGACATACACACCACAGACATACACTCAAATGCACGTGCATGCACACACACACACACACACACACACACACAGCTCCCGCCTTGACACACAGACACATACAAATACACACACCCACACACATACACACACACACACACACACACACACACACACACACACATTCACACTCACCCACACACCAGGGTCACCATTTGCTGCTACCCAGAATTCCTGGAACTGGTCAGGTGGGTGACATGTTAAAGGTACTGGGTGCAGGATAGGAGGGAAAGGAGCTGGTGTTTGCCCTTGCTCTCAGTGCAAAGTTGTGCCCCCCTTCCCCCTAATCAAGTTCCAGGGCTAAGGATTTAAGTTAGACTTCTTCCTGCTACAGACTGATTTCTAGCTTTTGCAGGAGGCAGGAATCTTTGAATGAAGGAATTGGTTCCTTACGATAGGAAGAGAAAAGAACGCAAGAAAAATAGATTGTTGTCTCCTGTTTAGCAGCTGGCTTTCCAAGTGGTGGGAAAGAAATTGTAACACCCCGGGTTCGGAGGGGGTGGGGCACTGTGGAAACAAGGTAAGAACTCGGTCCAGCTCTGGGGAGATGGACTAGCCTGTAAACTCCTTACCTTGCAAGCCGTACGACCTGAGTTCAGTCCCTAGAATGTACTTAAAAACCTGGGCATAAACCAGCCATGTTAGGCTTCGAGTATGAGAGAGACAGTGTATATTTACTGGCCAGCTGGGTTCCCAGAGCTTTTATTCCAGAGGCACAGAAGGACAGTTGCCTCCACAGACAGACACCATTCCATAGCCCAGAGCTGTAACTAGCCCGGTTTTGTGACAGCGGGAATTCATGGAAAGAGAACGGCTTGCGTAGGACTGTGCAGGCGTCATTACAATATGGGTTTGAAGAGGAAAGAAATTCAAAGGGAAATTATAATTTTATGCCATGAACTTACTGGAAGCTGAAAACGGCGACTGAAATTTCTTATGAGCCTTGGGGAGAAGAGACAGCCTTCTCCGGGGTGGCTGAACTCAATTACCAGATGAGGCCGGAGCAGAATGGATCTTGTAAAAATGACTTAACATCAATCATACTGAGCACCAGAAGTGGTTACATTTGTTTAGCGTGGCCCTCAAGTTGAAAGATAATTTGTATTATTGAAAATTTAGTGTAATCTTCCTACATCTGAAGGCGAGTGGGCGTAATGTTTAAAAAATGTGTTCGTCGTCAGGGATTTAGGTTGGACAGCATGCGTGCCTGTTTCTTCAGTGGTCGATTGGTAGCCTAGCAGCAGACGGCTTCCATGCTCCTACAAACACCGTTAACAGCCAAAAGTAATGTGACATCACTCAGCCTTAGAAAGCAGGGGACAAGGCATCTGTAGCTCTCCCAATCAACGCTAGGAACTCTTCTCTCTGAATCCTTCTTGGGCACACAGTTTCCATACTATTATGCAATATGTTCTGCTCTTTTTATTTGTGTTTTTAATATTAATTAATTGATTAATTTTTGGGTTTTCTAGATGGGGTTTCTCTGCGTATCTCTCTGGCTGTCCTGGAACTCACTCTGTGGACCAGCATGGCCTTGAATTTATAGAGATCTGCCTCTTTGCCTCCTGAGTGCTGGGATTAAAGGCATGGGCCACCACATAGTATTTGTTTGTTTGTTTAATGTGTATGGATGTTCTGTCTGTTGTATACCTATCCACCACATGCATGGTACCCGAAGAAGTCAGAAAAGGACATTGGATCTCATGGAATTGGAGTTACAGAAGGTACTGAGCCACACCATAGGTGCTGGGAACCGAACCTGAGTCCTCCAGGAAGGCAAACAGCACTCTTAACGGCTGAGCCGTCTTTCCAGCTCTCTTTTTTGCCTTGTTACAAAGAATGCATTTTTCTATGCTGTGGTCCTCATATTCTATTTTAAAATAGCAACAGCTGCATGGGACTCCTTAAAGAATTATTAAATTTTTTTTTATGCGGTTTCTTACACGCCACAGAGGCGTAGGTGTCTGTGGAGCTGGAGTTAACAGGTGTTGTGGGTCACCTGATGTGGACACTGGAGATTCTACTCTGGCTGTCTTAACCACCAACCAAGCCTCCCACCAGCCAGTATCCCTTCTTAGGAAGTGTGCCAGAAGTTATTGACTGGGAATTTCCGATATAAAAATGTTTAGATTTTTTCCAATTTTGGTCATGAAAAAAAAATGCAGCGGTTTAACTTATTTCTGAAAAAAAAATCTGATTAGTAAGTGGGGTGGGGCATTTTCTTGTCTGGAGATATATAATTAAGTTCCTTTACAGCAAGTGTTTGTTTTGGTTTGGTTTTTTGTTTTTCCCCTCTCCCGACATGAAAATGCTTCAGGGTATTAGACTAGCACACTCACTTGTTGTGCTCCTCCCTCCTCCCTCTCCATCCCTCCCTCCTCCTCCTCCTCTTCCTCCCTATCCCTCCTCTTTCTGTCTTCCTTCTTTCTTCCCTCTCTCTTTCCAGTCTTGGTAGATCGAGTGGGTGTTGACTGCAGTTGGAACTGAACCCTAGTCTAGGGCCATACTGTTTGGTAGCACGTGAAGACTATCAAGCCAATCAGGGGCCGAGCCTGCTGTTCCTATGCGATAATCTAGCTGGAGAGGAAGATTGCCCTGAGTTTGAGGTTCGTGTGTGGCACACAGTGAATTCTAGGTTAGCCTGGGTTACATAGTGAAACACACACACTCTCTCTCAAACAAAACAAAATAAAAACACAAAAATAAGCGGGTGGTCCCGAAGCTCATACTTGTAACCCCAGCACAAGGGAGGTTGAAGCAAGACAGCCCTGCCCGAGCTACAGTGTGAGACTCTGTTTCAAACAAACTTCCGGTCTAAAACCAAAGCAAAAGACAAAAGTAAGGCACAACATTGATATGCAACAGAAAATGTCATTGAAGTACGCAGCCATTACAAAGGGAGGATGTGATCGTCCTCTTGATGTCGGAGGCGCGGCCCAGAACCCAGTGAGGGACACCAGGAACCTTGCTCTGCCAGACTTTGATCTCTTGGCCTGCCCAGCGCATCCTCCACAGTGGACCTCAGCGTGCTCTCCACGTCTTCCTGCCTCCTCCTCCTTCCGAAGGCCCTCAAGGCCTCCTTATGGTCTCCTCACTTCCTGATGCCGAGCCCGGCACCAATGAAGGTTTAAGTCACATGTTCAACCACGTGACCGAATGGCACTAGCAGAACCATTGGGACAAAAGGAATTGTTGCTCTGGAGGGTTGACTAAATAATTTCCAACAGAATGATTGTAGGAGTTTCTCGACACGAGCAACGTGATTCTGACAAACCGTTAGACTCGGGTATTCATAAAGCACGTGACAGTCCCATTTGGAGAAGCTGTGTATCTCAGGGTACCCATGCCAATGTGTAAACTACAACAGTGCGTTTTTGTACAGGTCTCAGGTATAAAGGTAGGATGGAAATAGGGCTGGATGGTAGCAGTGGACGTCTTCCTAGTGAGCTGCTTTTTACTTTCTTTGATCTACGTCTTTTATTTTACCCATTTTCTGCTTGTGTTTCTACGCTCTAAATGAAACCACTAGATGGGACTGTTAGAGAGAATACAAGCTCAGACTGGGATGGCATTTCTTTTTTCTTTTTTTTTTTCTATATTTTTTAATTTACATTCCCAATGATTTCCCCTTTCCCGGTTCTCCCCTCCCCGAAAGTCCCTTAAGCCCTCTTCCCTCCCCCTGTTCCCCATTCAACCCCTTCCTGCTTCTCTGTCCTGGTATTCCCCTACACTGCTACATCCAGTCTTTCCAGGACCAGGGGCCTCTCCTTCTTTCTTCTTGGAAATCAATTGATATGTGAATTGTGTCTTGGGTATTCCAAGCTTCTGGGTTAATATCCCCTTATCAGTGACAGCGTACCATGTGTGTTCTTTTGTGATTGGGTTACCTCACTAAGGATGATATTTTCTAGTTCTAACCATTTGCCTAAGAATTTCGTGAATTCATTGTTTTTAATTGCAGAGTAGTATTCCATTGTGTAAATATACCACATCTTCTGTATCCCTTCCTCCGTTGAGGGACATCTGGGTTCTTTCCAGCTTCTGGCTATTATAAATAAGGCTGCTATGAACATAGTGAAGCATGTGTCTGGGATGGCATTTCAAAGTCTGTTCTCACAGGGCACATAACGGTGGCAGTGGGAGGTTTTTTTTTGTTTTGTTTTGTTTTGTTTTTGTTTTTGTTTTTTTACCCCGAGGTTAAGGGAGAAAGTTATCCTCAGGAACTTGGGGCCAGAAAGGAATCTTCATGTGGCTCATAGCTAAAAGCAACTCCTTGGAAACGAATAACCCCACCTGTCCCCAGATGACCTGGGTTAGCCCTGCCTTTGTCTTATGAGCAGTGGCTGCCAGCTGTTTTTTCCAGTTTTCCTTCTTCTTCTTCCTCCTCCTTCTTCTTCTAATATGCTCCAAATACTCTACAGAGGTGTCCTCAAGGGGTGGTTTTCTCCCTTGTCCTACTAAGGCAGACTCCTTTTCTTGGAGGATAAGGGTAATCTGCACTATCCAACCCAAGCATATGCACTTGGCTGGGTAGCCTGTTCGCTTACTGTTGAAAAGACAGTCAAGCAACTGATTTCTCATTTAGAAAGAACACAATTATTGTTAAGATTTTTGTCTAGGGCTGATGATATACTCTAGGGTCTACTCTTTTTTTTTGGCTTTGCATGTGCATATATATATATATATATATATATATATATATATATATATATAATGTTCAAATGTATGTGAGGGAGCTCATGCAGGTCTAAAGTTGATGTTGGGTATTTTTCTCTATCTCCACTTTACTTATTAAAGGCAAAGTCTCAGTTGAACCCAGGGATCTGGAATTCAGCAAGTCTTAGAATCTTGGGAATCTCCTGTCTGGGCCTCCGGAGTTCTGGTACATAGGTGGCTGCCGAGCCTTGTGAGTATCCTGGTCTCGAATTTGCATGATATGCTAATTTCTGTTGTCGTGATGAAACCATTACCAAATCAACTTATAGAAGCATTTATTTGGGCTGATAGGTCCAGAGAGAGGGTCAGATGCCACAAAGTCAGGGACAGCACAGTTGAGGACTTGCATCTTAAACAGCAAGCAGAAAGCAGAGGCAGCAAACTGAAAGTGGGAAGGGTCTTTATTATTTATTTTTTAAATGTATTTATTCACTTTTTATCCTCATATCAGCCCCCCTCTCCTCCCAGTACCCCCTCATGCAGATCCTCCCCCATTCCTTCTCAAAGGAGAAGGGGGGTCCCCTCTGAATGTCATCTTCACACCCACCCCCCAGGGGGAATATCAAGTTACAGCAAGACTGGGTGCATCCTCTCCCACTGAGGCCAGACAAAGCAGCCTAGTTTGGAGGACAGGATCCACAGACAGGCAGGCAGGCAACAGATTCAGGGACAGCCCCCGTTCCAATTGTTGGGGGACCCGCATAAAGACCAAGCTGCACTTCTGCTACATACATGCAGGGGGCTTAAGTGCGGACCATGCTCCTCTTTGGTTGGTGAAGTCTCTGGGAGCCCTCAAGGGTCCAGGTTAGTCGAGTCTGTTGGCCTTCCTGTGGAGTCCTTGTCTTCTTCAGGTCCCTCAATCCTTCCCCCCAACTCTTCCATAAGACTCCGGAGAAATCCATCTAATGTTTGGCTGTGGGTCTCTGCATCTGTTTCATTGGCTGCTGGGTGGAGCCTCTTAGAGGACAGTTATGCTAGGTTCCTTGTCTGCGCGTATAACAGAGTATCATTAATAGTGTCAGGGATTGGTGCTTGCCCACGAGATGGGTCTCCAATTTGGGCCAGTCATCGGTTGGCAATTCAAAGATCTTTAAACGCTCAAAGCCCACCTCTGGTAAAATAATTCCTCCCGTAAGGCTGCTCCATTTAAACTTCCCCCAAACAGTGCTACCAGCTTGGGACTAAGTGTTCTATGGGGGACATTTCTCATTTAAACCACCACACAGGGAGAGCACTTTATCCACAGAGTCAACTCGCCAGCTCTCTGACGATACTCGTGAGGTGAAGACAGGGTTACGGAATTGTGGCTGGTAGGAGGTGAGGACTGTTGGAATCCCTGACAGCAGAAGTCGCCAGAGAGAAAGAGAGAGAGAGAGAGAGAGAGAGAGAGAGAGAGAGAGAGAGAGAGAGAGAGAGAGAGAGGGCGAGGAGCCTACATTTATTTATACTCACCTCTCAGGTCATACTGACCTGAAATGGACACTGAGTGGAAAACATGAGACAAATACATAAACTAAATGGCTTGGGCCCGAGCTTCTCTGACCCCCCCAACAGCACATAAATCACAGACCTCGCCTGACTCAGCAGGTCTGCCCAAGGCCCGAGAGCCTGACTTTGAGGCAAGCTTTCTGCTCTTCAGAACACACTTTGGGGAAGTGAGGGAGGAGGGGAGGAGGGGGAGGGACATGGTAGAAACTTCCTGGTGATGGACCATCCATTGCTAGCCTATCTGTTTCCGGCCAGCAGCATTTGGAAAGCTATGGGTCAAGGCGGAAAGAGAAGAGGATTTTCAGCGGTGTCTGTCTGCACAGGGCAAATCTCAAAGAGCCCTTTTTGATCTTGAACAAGATAGGAGGCTTGTAAGGGTTTGGCTCCACCCATTCCGCTCTCTCTCCAGCCTGGGGGCGATGTGCCTCCTTTGTGCTTAAGATGTGTACAGAGTGTCAGGGTAGAGATGGCTCCTTGCCAACCTTCTGGCCAGGCTGAGGGACACCTTGCTCAGAAGTAGCAAGGCTTGCTAGACCAGATCTCTAGCTGGAGTCAGGCTCAACCCTGGGTCCTCTGGGTATTTATTCCCTGATCCTTGCTCAGAAGGAGGTTGGCTTTCTAGTCCCACACCCTTTGATATTCAAAGGCAGGATGATCGGCCTGCGGCATCTTCACTATCTGGTCCCAGAAGTAGTTTTCCTCTCTATCTCAGTCCTTCCAAAGGCTGCGTGAATTGTAGTAGATTCCAAATGTGTGCACCTGAGAAGCAGTACCCTTCATGGGGGAGGGGGAGGGGGAGGGGAGGGGGATGCAGACCTGGGAAATGGGGTTGATCAGTGAAATGAATGCTTGCATGCAGTGTTCCGAGTGTACCATAAATATTAACTCTCTCTTATCCACCATAAGAGAGGACACCACACACACTTCTCTTGCCCTATCTGTCAGAAACACCCTCTGGTATTCAAGACGGTGACAGGTACCCTGTCATGTAAGTTTCCATCCCATTTGGCCAGCTGGAAAGTAACTAGATGTTCTTTCTCAGGCTCAGTAGACATACAAGCCTGTCCAAGCTTTTGCTTGGACACCAGGACACCTTTGGTTACAAAGTTCATAATCAAGAACTATGCAATTGAGTAACCAGAAAAAGTTACAAGAAAAAAAAATCTCAATAGTATAAGTAACTTTTAAATGTTGCCCTGAACAGGGAGGATTGGACTTATGTATCTTATTGGAAAACCCATCTCCTTTCCGGACACCCCACATTTTATTGAGTAAATAAAGTCACTGGGGGGGGGGGCATACTCACTGCAGAGGCTTCAAGGCTTCAAAGGATTCCATTTCTTACCCACATTGAGTATTTCTAGAACTGGGAGTGGACTAGAGCAGACTTGGCCAGTAACCTGTGGAGTGTTAGTCCCCAGTGTTGGGGAGGGCTAATGGTCTTTTGGGAATCTGTGGAAGAGTGTCTCCATTTGCTATGGGTTCCTCTTGGAACTCATCCAGGAACGTCTTGCTTTCCTAGGAAACGTGGCCACTCACCCCATGCCCTGCACTCCGGTTCCCTGGTGTGATGCCCAACCTAGGGTAGACTCCTCAATAAATCAGCAGAAGGGCTCAGGGCATGCAAACCAGTGGCAGCAAAGGGGCAGATGCGCTGAGAACACTGGAATGGAACACTGGAGAATGCAGACAATGCTGGAAAAAGCTTTCCCTGTTGGGATTCCCAAGAAGGCAGACCTGCAAGGCTACTGTGGCAGATCTGCTTTTGGACCAGCAGAGGGCGACGAGGACTCCATAGACACCAAGGGAGTATTTGAATGTGGCTTCTCAGGGGACAGTGACCTCAGCCAGCAAAGGGGCTTGCAGGGAGGAGAATCTTCAAAATTACTTAAGGAGGGACTTTCCTGCTGGTAGATTACTTGCGTAAACAGTTTTAAAAAAAAATACCACAGGCTCCTGGGCTGCCTCCCGCCCGCTCTCTCTCTCTCTCTCTCTCTCTCTCTCTCTCTCTCTCTCTCTCTCTCTCTCTCCAGTGATTCTGACTTGGGAAATCTGTAGTTTTCAAGTGTTCCTTGGGTGACTTTTATTTTGAAAGGTTTAGGGGGAATGACATCTTGCTTCCTCAGAAACAAGGTCAGAGGCCGTGACCTTTAGTGACCTTTTTGGAAGAGTCAAAGTCATCATGTTCTGGCTCTCATACTTACTTCCCAGTAGTCCCCAGGGAGCAGTGCTGATGCCTGGGGCCATGACTGGACCTTCTTTCTACCCATCGTAGGGCAGGGTTGGAAAACCTCTGATCAACATTACACAGACTTGCTAATCCTGAGACGGACCAGGTCCATCTCAACTGGGCGCTTGGGTTATCTCAGTCTGTGCTACGTGCTTTGATGACCTCATAATTCACATGGCGTGTTTTTGGGTGGAAATAAAACCTGCTATTCTCTTGCTCATTGTGGCTGGAGCCCAGGACCGTTATACAAAGCAAAACCCAAATGTCTTTGGGTGAGGGAGACTGACTTAGCCCAGGAGAGATGCTCTGTAAGAGGTGGTATCAAACGAACTCTACTACATTTTATCCGGGGAAGATACGGGTCTCTGAGGCTGGGTTCCATGCTGCATGCTCTGAGGCCCTTTAACTCAGTGTACCACTGCATCCAGAACTGAGAAGCTAGGTCCCAATTACTTCAAGTTTCCTTCTTACTACTGGTGCCTGTGGGCTCTGTGGCGCCACCTCGTGGCTGGAGGGTATAATAGAATGATTGGACCTTCGTATCGGGATATCTTGAGCACACATCTGTCCACATTTCCTCCCCACCCCACCCCCGCACCCGCCTCCGGTGTTTCTGTGCTCCAGGTCAAAACAGCTGTGAGGTTTACCGGATCAACATTGTATCCGAGAGGAAGGTGTGGTGTTAGGAGTAGGTGGCAAGAATAGAGAGCGTGGAGCCTGAGTGACTTTCTCCCACCGTCGGTCACAGTGATGGACAGCTTTGATCTCTCTGCCTCCGATCCTGATCTCTGAACCCTCAGCCTGTTCTGTGCCCCATAGGCTCAAACTGATAACCCACCTGAGGAGCGGGTTCCAGGACGAAGGTCCTTCCCGTTATTCTAATTTTTGTATTTACAGCCCAGACGCTGGAGGACAGGCAGGAGGTTCTCTGTAGCTAACCATTTTCAAACAGCCTTCAAAAACAGGGGCTAGTAAAGAAATACCCAAATGCAACTGGTGTGGGTCTCTCCAGAGAGCAAACCTGCATCCGCCAAGCCCACGCGGGCCTGACTTAAGGCTCGTCTCCTGGTAACTGCAGATGCAGTGAACTTTGGATGACTCCTGAATCCCATCCCGGGTTAAACTTTAGCCAGCCGTCAGGGTGGTAATTCGATGCACGCTTTGTTAAAAGGATCCTGAAACTTAACGCAGAGCCTCTGTGTGCAGCGATAAGAGGCTTTGGAGTTGAGAGGGAAGGTGTGTAGGCGCGGACTTGAGTAGACAAGAGGAGTGCTTATCAGTAGGCAGAAGGGCACCAGGGTAGATTGCACTCAGAAATACCTGAAATTGTGTGACACAAGCCAAGGAAACTAGCCTTGAACTCAGAAGCCCTGAGCTGGCTCTGTCTAGTCTGGGGGGAAGTCTATATTTTATATGGATCTTGGGATCCTTGGAAGTCAATGCAGGGGGCACATGGTGGTGGTGGTGGGGGGGAGGGGACGACAAGTCCCTGAGTTAGTCCAGGTCCCTGCCTTGATACTAATCCTGTGAGTTAGAGCCTCTCTGGGTCTGCTTTCTCAAACATGAAACTTGAGAGTGAATTTTTAGGTAGACTGGATTTCTAGTCCTAACTCAGCCACTTACTTACTGTATTAGTTGGGGTTTTACAGCAGTGACCAGACACTGTGACCAAAGGCAACTCTTATAAAAAACATTTAATTGGGGCTGACTTACAGGTTCAGAGGTTCAGTCCACTAGCATCAAGGTGGGACGGACCACGACAGCTTCCAGGAAGGCATGGTGTAGGAGGAGCTGGGCATTCTTCTTCTTCATCTGCAGGCTGCTAAAAGACTGGCTACCAGGCAGCTAGGATGAGGGTCTTAAAGCCCACGCCCACAGTGACACACTTACCCCCAAAGGCCACGCCCACTTCCTTCATTAGGCCACACCTACTCCAACAAGGCCACACCTCCAAATAGTGCCTCTCCCTGGGCCCAGCGTAACTACACTTACTAACGCATTGGCCTTGGGTGTTACTTTTCTCATTGTGACCCAGTACGGGACTCAAGTCAAGGGACAAAGGACTTGCTTTGTTCATGGTTTCAGGGGTCAAGCGCTTGGTAGCTTGATCTCGTGGGCTTGTGCAGAGCATCCTGTTGGCAGGAACCTGTGGTGGCGGACAGCAAGCAGGTCCCAAGGTCACCGCCTCTAGTGACTTACTTCTTCCTCCTGGCCCTCAGCTCTTTTTACATATTTCAATATTACCTTCAAACATCAGGGATTAATCCGTTCTCTAGGCCAGAAGTGTGCTGCATTAACCTTTCCCTAGGTGGTTCTGTTGCTTGAACCAATCAGTTTGATGATCAAAAATCACCCATTAGTCTTGGGTAAATACCCACAGTGCCAGTGCGAAGGTATTCCAGGGAGGAGGGCTCTTAGAAAGTGAGGAACAAAAGATGCTTTGTGCTAGGGGCATGACTAAGAGTCAGCTGGCTAACCCCTCCCCCCTCCTACCCTTCCCATCCCCCACTTGCCACCCTGGCATCAGGGTCCTTAACTAGTGGAGGAAAAACACAAAACAAGCGGCAACATTCTCTCAGGGTTTTGACTCTGTGTTGTCAGATGCTCAAGAATTCTGATTCTCCGGCTTCGCTGGTTAAGGTCGATGAGAGACCTGAGTTAGCGAGATGGCCAAGTGATAGTCACCCGTTGCTCTCAGACCTGGGTTTGAGTGTTCAACTGTAGGAATTCTGGATACCACAATGGAGCAGACAGGTGCCCAGCCTGAGGGAGAGCAGGAGATGGTTCATTCTTTGCTTGGCCGACTCCGAGAGGAAGGTCCACCCAACGGTTGGCTGCTTAAAGGTTGCTTCTTGTAGCTTTGACCTATACAGTGCATCTGACTCTCCTTGCACTTCCTCAAGGCAGGGGAGGGGCTGAGAACCCCCAGGTCAGCTGATACTCCAAGAGGAGGGAAGGGGTAGGGTGAGAGAGGGTCCTTCAATGGTCTACTCCGGGACGGCATCATGGAGAGAGCTGTGGTGTGAACTTAATGTCTGCTACCTTCAGATTGAGCTTCTCTGTAAGTGAGGCTTGGAGCTGGGACCTTCGGGAGGCCATCAGGTCAAGGGGGTGTGGTAACAAGCAACGGGAGGTCTATGACCCACAAGGTCACCCAGGGCAAATAAAGACCCTTCCTCCTCGAAGTCTTTATATTGGCTCTATGTCCACTGCTCCTCTACCCATGAACCCTACAGCCTCTACCTGTAATAGGAGGCTTTTGGTCACTGCATGAATGCTTTGGACCCCTTAAAGAAAAGGAAACGTGGGTGGGTTTGGAAGAGGGTCATTGTCATAAAGCATTGCCCTGGACTGAAAAATCCCTTTCTTTGCGACACATTCTCTTACCAACTCCCCACCAAACCCTCTGGTCCTCTTGACAAACTTCTGCTATCTCAAGTGTGTTCTTGCCTGTGACTTTGCTACATGCCTTTCCCTCGGCCCCTGGATGCTTTGTCTTCGTACATTTACCTGAGTCAGCTCACTTAGCTTATTTGGAGAGACCTATGTAGTTTAAAAACTTTGTTGAGGTGTCACTTGAGACGCACAAAGTATGTGCATGAAGACACTTTCAGACGATTCCAGCATTTGTGTCCAGTCGTGTCCAGCCTTCGGATCTTAGGTTTGAGATACACCGTTTCTTTTATGTTTCTCTATGTTTTATGTTTCTCTCTGTTATACACAGGGAATCAATGTGCCTGTCACTCAGAAATCCATGAGGCTCAGAGCTCTACTCAAGTCCCCCCTCCCCCTAACCTGTTTCCCACTTTTTTCTGGTTTCTTTATAGCTGTTGTACCCTAGAGATGCACGTGTGCTGTTTTTCAGTGTGTGTCTCCCACCATGGGTTGCAAATTCCACCATTTGGTGCTCAGAGAAGTACCCAACATGTGCTAGGTTGGCATCAGTGCAGATACTAAACATTAGCCGATCGTGATATTAGTTCTTGTTTCTGAGCCACATCACACGCCGTGAGGCAATATCAGCCTCTCCGCCCTTGACCCTGGATTGTACCTCAGAATTGCACAAGACAACCGGACATTACTGACTGGAATTAGCAGAAGAAACAGGACCTGTTTACCACAGCTGACCTATACCATTAACATGCTGCGTTCTTATTGTTACAACCAGATCTGTGTGGCTCTGGGATGCCCAGAGAATGAGAATCCTCTATTTTGGACACATGAACTTTAAAAAAGTCCTGGATGAATTGCAATGACTTATAATAATAGTTGGGTCAAGCCTTCGTTTAAGAGCGCTGATCAGCCAAACCTTCCATGATGAGAGATGAGAGGCGCATAGTTGGCACTATGCTGGAGGAAGGGGTTTCCAGAGGTCATCTCGTGGCTGGGAGAGTCAGCTTCAGCCTCAGAGGTCATGGAGTATCTGAGTGGCTGTGGTATCCGAATACCTCATATGTTCTGCTTCCCTCAGCTCAAACATCTGGACCTGCAACCTGTGTGCACTGCTTGCTGGTCCACTGGGTTTTCAGAGGGTCAGGTGGTAGGCTCGTTTTCTCCAGACTTAAGGAAAAGAAGGTTCCATTGCCAACTTGACTCAAATCAGAGTCACTTGGGAAGAGGGAGCCTCAGCTGAGAAATTTCCCCCACCAGATTGGTATGATTGGCTGTGTCTGTGGGGAATTGTCTTGATTGATGACTGATGTGAGGGAGAGAGAGCCCAATTCACTGTGGGTGGTGTCATCCCTAGGTCGACGGTCCCGGTCTGTATAAGAAAGTAGGCCGAGCAAGCCAGAAAGCAGGGTTCCTTTACCGTGGTCTCCACTTCAGTTGTTGCCTCTAGGTTTCTGCCTCAAGTTCCTGCCGTGGCATCCCCAAATATAGATTTATAATCTTTAAGCCAAATAACCCCTTCCCTTCCCAAGCTGCTTCTGGTCAGAATGTTTTATAGCAATTACAGAAACTACACTAGAGAATGAGGGCATCTAATTTAGGAGAATTCGGATCTGGAGGTGTTTGAGATCTCCTGTGTGGATTCAGGGTCATTCTTTTTTTTTTTAAAGATTTATTTATTTATTATATATAAGTACACTGTAGTTGTCTTCAGACACCCCAGAAGAAGGCATCAGATCTCATTATGGATGGCTGTGAGTCACCATGTGGTTGCTAAGATTTGAACTCAGGACCTCTGGAAGAGCAATCAGTGCTCTTTACTGCTGAGCGATCTCTCCAGCCCCAGGGTCATTCTTGATATGCCCGGCGGGAGCATGTTTTCATACAGTCTTCTCAGAGGCTTGCTCGGTCCTGACGTTTTAAAGACAGGCTCTCTCTCTTTTCCAGTTGGTGATGAAGGCTATCATTTCCGGCTGAGAGCCAATACAGTTGGAAGACAATATCCACAGGACGGAGAACCGAATTCCATTTTCAGACAGAGCCTGCCTTCCCACTGATGACCGTTACAAACAGGGAGATCCATGTACCCATCACTCAGAGACAACTAAAAATTAAAAAAAAAAAAAGCAAATAGACCCTCACTAGGATGAGCTTAGACACTTTTCCTCTCTCCTCCACCAGCCAACTGAAGGAAGACTCTATGTCAACCCAATTATTCTATCCTGATGCAAATGTTTGAGTAAAACCAGAAAACTCCACCTCATGGGAAATGCCTCATGCCGCGAGCTGCTATCTGTTCAGGATTTGAGGCATGGGATGTGTTGTCTGGTACTTATTAAAACCCAGGGTCTAGTGTAGAGTCTAGTCATAGGCTCTGAGCAATGGGCATTTTATTTCTTTATATGTAATATGGAAAAATTAGACTTAGGCAGTGAACTCATGGTTGGTTGATATTGAAGCCCACATTTTTAATTTGGGAGGAGTTGAGGGAGGACTGGGGAAGTGGAGAATTATGATAAAGATACACTGTGAAATTCCCAAAGAATTAATAAAAATATTTGAAGAAAGAAAAAAGATTTTAAATTATTTTTTTTTGTTTTAAAACCTCCTTTGTTGAAACAGGAGTCTCACTAGGTAGCCTAGGTTGGCTTCGAACTCTTGACGCTCCTCAGTCTCTTGAGTTCATGTGCCACCTAGACCTGCTAACAAACACATTTTTTGAAGCTTACCTCGGAGCCCTAGTTTCTTCCAGCCATCTCCTGGACTGGTTCAATACACATGTGGGAGAGGAAGGTGGTGGTAAGGGAGACTCAGAATTGTTATTCTGGACCTTTTCAGACATTGTCACCGGCTTACAAGATGCATGTGGCAGAAATTTGCATATGTTAATGAGAATCATGATGACATAATTTTACACGAGTCAGTGCAAAGGAGGGGAGGAGGAGGTACAGTCTTGTGTATGTTTGGGGCTGGGAGAACGACTGTTTATGGTTCTCGGACTTGGAAGACATTAGATGAGCCTATAATACTGATGTTCCTTGAACTGACTGGAGAGGTTTCTATGAGTAGTAAAGGGATGAGGTTTTTTTTCTTTTTCTTTCTTTCTTTTTTAAAAAGATATTTATTTTGTGTATTTATCAGTACCCTGTAGCTGTCTTTAGGCATATCAGAAGAGGGCATCAGATCCTATAACAGATGGTTGTGAGCCACCATGTGGGTGCTGGGATTTGAACTCAGGACCTCTGGAAGAGCAGTCAGTGCTCTTAACTGTTGAGCCATCTCTCCAGTCTGGGGTGAGTTTTCTTCACCCATAGTTGTGCCCTAGCATGTGGTACCTCGGTCAATGTGTGTGTCTCTCTTTTGCCTTAGTCTGTGCTCTGTTCCTGAAGCCAGGTAACTATCAAAGCAAGCAAACAGACAAACAGACAGCTGTTTATTTGGTTCATGACTCTGGGGTCTGTGACGTCCAAGGTTGGATGCTACAGCTATGGAAGGCCTCGTGATTTTCAGTGACCCCTGGGAAGAGTTGGAGGGGCTGAGGAGTCAAGAGTGGGAGGAGGGAGAACTTGAGGGGCAGGTTTGACTTTTGTACCTAAACCCATTCTGAGGGAGAACTGATTCCTTGCGTGTGACCTGTAGTAGGTCTCGCTTCCAAATGTGGCATTCAAATTTCAACAAGTTCAACAAAAATCCACACAAGTTTCAAAGGAGACAGAGTGTATCGAATAGTCTGGGAAGCCTGAGAACCCAGACTAAAGATGATGCAGTAAAGGTGACTGAGCCCTGTCAGGTGTTCTCGGATCTTCCTGACATCCCACCCTCTGTCCCTGTGCTCCTTTGTTTGCCTTTAAGACAGTGGCTCTCAGGCTGGAGAGATGGCTCAGCGGCTAAGAGCACTGACTGCCCTTCCAGAGGTCCTGAGTTCAAATCCCAGCACCCACATAGTAGCTCACAACCATCTGTAATGGGTTCCAATGCCCTCTTCCGGTGTGTCTGAAGACAGGGACAGTGTACACACATATATAAAATAAATAAATGTTGAAAAAAAAAGGACAGTGGGTCTCAACTTTCCCAACACTGTGACCTGCAGTTCCTGATGTTGTGGTGACGCCCAAGCACCTTATTTCATTGCTCCTGCATAACTGTACTTCTGCTACTGTTATGAGTCGCAATGTAAATATTTGATATGCAAGATATGTGATATGCGACCCCCAAAGGGATCGAAATCCATGGGTTTAGAACCGCTCTTTTGAGAGCTTATTTCCAAGGTTCATTGTGTGTGATCTTGGGGCCACTGTCCCATCTGAGAGGTTGTAGACAATGTTCATCCGCTGCCCCCAGCACTACCTAAGTACTTGGCAAAGGTATCTTTGAGGCCAGTTGAGTAGGACTCCTCCTCCTCCCCCCTCCCACCCCCGTTCTTATCCCTCCCTTCTATTCACATTCCAAGGGCATTTCCTAAGTAAATCCTTTGCATGTGAGCCTTCATCCCAGGGTCTGTGTATGTGAAAACGGAAAGACAAACTCAAGGCTCTGACCTTGGAGCGTGGTTATAATGTACTACAAATATCTGGTTAAGAGGGTCCTGCCCTTTATCATTTGGACACTGGGAGGGCAGAGCCAAAGTATGCAGCTCTGGTCCACCCAGTTGGGTCCAGGAATGAAGCATTTGCGTGACACAGAAAGAGCACCAAGGACATGCATTGTAATTAGCATACCGGAAGTTTAACCACCCCGGCTCTGTATGCAGATGTCAGCAAAATGGAGGCAATGCAAGCAGCCTCGTGGCATTGCTGGGAGACAGGACACAGTGATTCCCCCCTCCCCTCCCCTCCCCTCCCCTCCCCTCCCCTCCCCTCCCCTTCTCTCCTCTCCCCTCCCTTCCTCTTGCCTCCCCCTCCCCTCACCTCGGCTCTCCCCCTCCTCTCCCCTCCCACCACCCCTCCCCTTTTTCCCTCGCCCTCCCCTCCTCTCCTACCTCCCCTCCCCTTCCCTTTGTCTCCACTTCCCCCTCCCCTACCCTTCCACTTCATCTCCCCTCCCCTCCCCTTCCCTCCTCTTCCCTCCCACCTTCCCTTTCTCCCCTCTCTTTTTTTTTTTCGTGCAAGCCCTTTATTCTAAGAATTCAATATTTCCACTGTTTTTTCACTTAGAAATCACTCAGACGTTTAAAGGGAAGGGCTATCTTGGTGGTGGTGCGGATGGGGTCAAGGCATTCAACCTGGGGCAAGACCGACAGAGCAATCAGTTGTCCCAAGCCTCGTCATCCATGTAAGTGGTGGTATTTACCACGAGGGCCAGAGTACTAGGAGAAAGAGAAGTTTTTCATTTTTTCCCTTTTTTCTTTTTCCAACAGAGTACAGAGGATTTGCAAGGCAGTGAGAATGATCTGCAGCAGAGGTAGGTTATATTTTCTTGAGCTATGTGTAATGACAAAACTCAGAAGGCAGTTTGCAATGTGTGTGGACAAGATCCCCAGGGAATGATTTTCCCCTGAACTCCAAGGTGTAATTGGCAAATAAAAATTGTGATTGCACAGATTAACAGTGTGCAACACGATGTTTTGATACCCTGTGTATTGTGAACGGATTAAAAGCTGTGGGATCCTTCAAAGCCAGGAAAACAGGAGTCTTAGTATCCAAGGGACTATCAGAAAGTTGTCTTTTTTTTTTTCTTTTTTTCTTTCATGAGGGTTAGATGACCTAAAAAAAGCAAGGCCAGACAGGACCAAATAACTCATCCTTATAGCTCATAACATGCACTGTCAGGAAAACCTATTTAAGCTTCTCAGGTGGCAGGAAGCTAAACCTAGTTTCTCTCCTTGCTGTTTAGAGGACAGCCTGTCGCCTGGCTGGGTCAGAGCTGGTCAGCATCTGCTGAATCATGTTGTCTTGGGGCAGGGGTAGGCCAGGACTTTTTTTTTTTTATCATCAAAGCCACGTAGGTCCATCTGCTCGGGAGCTTGGGGTCAGTTGTGTCTAGAGAGGGACCTGGAATCCTTATCCTGTTTGGATTTTGATCCTAAGGCATGGGTAGAAAAGTCCACTGTATAGATCGATGTGGGTAGGGGAAGAGAGAGAGAGAGAGAGAGAGAGAGAGAGAGAGAGAGAGAGAGAGAGAGAGATTTGATCAGTATTCCCATTACCAGTGGAATGGGAAAGAAAATGGGGGTGAAGCTCAGCATCCAATTAGACTAATTGAAAAGTAATAATTGGACCTATTGAAAAGTAACAATTGGGCTAATTGAAAAGTAACATTTTTACCAATTGAGAAGTAACAATTGGACTAATTGAAAAGTAACAATTTTACCAATTGAAAAGTAAAAATTAAACCTTGAAAAGTAACAATTGGACCTATTGAAAAGTAACATTTCAATGAAACTGAAAGAGCATGGGAAAATGTATTGCAACTAATACACTCTATATCCAGCCATCTTGGCTTTGCATGAAAATGTGTGCAGAATGAGAGCACTGGGAACCAGCAGAATAGAAGTGGATGAACTAGTAGGGGGCAGCAGGAAGTAAAGGATGGACTGGACATACTGCTATGTGGCCAGATTTTCAAACCAGAGGAGAGTCGGCGAAGCAGAGGACAGATGGAGCTTGTTGTGGAACACGTTTGTATGTTGCTTATAGCATGGAACACATACCATCTAAGGACACTTGCATGTTTTAAAGGGCAGAGATTGGATATGCAGTTATGGGTGAAGGATTGCATTAATCAAGGCAGACACTGCACCAAGTGCTGTGGATCATGGGTGCCACACGCATCAGGTCCCCATAGAGAGACTGGAGGCTTTACAGGGGGAGTCCTGAACTGACACTCCTCACAGGATTCTCTGCCATGTTGTGATATAGCCAGGTGACTCTCCCCAGGTGTCAGCAGATGCTGGCAACGTACTCCTGGGCTTCTCAGGCTCTACACCCCCGAGCCAGATAAACTCACATTCTCTGTAAACTGCCATTTTGTCATACATAATCAGTTCTAGCAGCAAACACCAAAGTCTCCAGAAAAAAAAAGTCAGTTAAATTTTGAGATATGTGGTCACCTCATAAATTAGCACTGTGGAAAAGTACACAGTTGTGGTGAGAATTTGGGTTTTTTAAAAATAAGAAATGTCACGTGAATGTGGATTTGTTTCAATCCTGGGTGTGGGATATGGAGCTGCTTCTGATCATCCACAGCAGCTGATTATGATTTGTCTCGTGCTCTGGTGGGGGCGTGATTCTGCCTGCTGAAGATAGTTTACATTTGTAGTTCTCGGGACTTTTGAGAGGGTACAAAAATGCCAGACGCCTAGAGGCTGTGGTGGCTGCTCTTCCCCCTGCTGCTGCTCTTGATGCTGTAGTTGGATGGATGCTCTTTGCTGGGTTGCTGGTTAGAGAAATCTTCCCAACTGAGATTGGACTTGCCCCAAGGAAAATCTAAGCCCCTAATTGGCAGGAAGTGGTCTAAAGAGATCAACACCCCTTTCCCCTCTAACCTTCTTTCTCTCTTACCTGGTGTTGGGGGGGGTGTTGGATGGGGTAAGGATGGAGTAGGGTGGTAGAGGGAAAAGAATCCAGTAAAAGTCAAAAGAACGGTTATATACAGCCACGGCCTAGGTGCTTAACCCCACCGCCATGCTTTTTGCTAACAGCTCCTACTTGTTTATGAGCCTCGTGCTTCTGCTTCTTGTTGCTTTGTGATTGCTTACAGTTACAGACGAATATGCACACTGCACACACATGTTCTTTATGGCTGGCCTTTAACCCAGCAACAACTTTTAGGCAACAGTCAAATTCTTTCAGAAAGAAGATATTACTGCTGCTTGCATACGAGAATCTGATATGTATGCATGTATATATATATATACATATATATATATATATATATGTCTGTCTGTCTATCTATCTATCTCTCTATCTATCTATCTATCTATCTATCTATCTATCTATCTATCTTCTGGAATTAATTCAAGAGAAAGGCTTGTTAATCTTGACTTACAAAGCATTCTTTTCAGAAACAGGGCACCGACATTCCCATACTTGGGATACAGATTGTTTTCTCTCTGTGCAATTTAGCCAGTGTCAAGAGACAGGAAAACTGAATTTGGATAACTTGAAAATTTAGGATCCTTGACCTTTTGAAGCTCATTGCTCATACTTAGAATGTTTAAGCTCCTTCTAAACCAGTGGCCTGCCCTGCCCCCACCCAGTCCCCAAGATGTTTCTCTAGAGGTACTAAGATCCATGCAGGATTTCCAGGCTTCCAGGAAGAATTTACAGTAGAACTCTGTGAAGGTTCTGACTGTACTGGTGTATCTATGTGCAAAGTCCCATGGCTGGAACTGCACGTTGACATGGGAGGCATTGGATGCATCTCATTGCTGGTCTCCTATAGCTGTTTTTCTTTTTTTTTCAATGAAGGTTGACTCTTTCCCCATGCAATTACAAAGAACTCAGTCCCACCATAAGATCTCATGAAAGCCTTTTCTTACATCTAGAAGTTATAGATAGTGCCTTCCAGAGTTTTTCCTCAGACTTGCCTTTGAAGAACTTCCTCATGGGTCTACCAGTCCAGACCATTTATTTCATTGCTGTCACGATTTTCCAAACTCCGATCGCAACCATTCCAACAGAATGGAGATGTCACGGTCTCCATTCCTCAAGGCCGTGGGATGCCAAGTGACCCATGGCATTGTCCAAGAAAGAGCATAGGGGTGCATACCTCATCCAAACTCACGCTTTTGTAGTTCAACGGGCTCCGAAGATGCAAGGCCTTTGGGGGCCCGATAGCTTTCAAATCACTATTAAAATATGTGTGAGGATTTTGCACAAAAGTGGAGGCATTAATTTTATAGCTAAACAATTTTATTGGCTTTCAGTGAAATAAAAAAAAAACCACACGAAACGAACCATCGTGGTTAAAGGCGGATCAGTGTCAACCAAATGAACCAGCCACTTGGTTCCAGCAGCCGTGAAGAACATGAGAGGGTATTATTGCTTCTGCCCCATGTTCCTGTCTGTGTCTGTTGTGTTTTGGCAAGAATACAATCGGACGGAGCTTTGGTTGTTAAGTTCAACTAGGACTACTCACTGGAAACAGAACCTCTAGGGGGCTCTACGCTAAGTCTTGATGTGTATCCTCTCCATCAGCCATTTGCCCTATTAACAAAGAGTGAAGGCTTTATCAGCTGCCCCTCCCCACCTCCACCCTCTCCACTGCTCCCTGTTGGCCAGGAGAGGGTGGTGCCTTCCTGGATCTTTCTAAGTTCTTGTATCTGGTAGGTGGCCATGCCAGAAACAAACGTCTGCCTGTGGTCTAACACAGATTTCCAAATCCATATGGCATTTGGAGTTTGGACTCAACGCTCTCTTTCCCATCTTCAGGAAAAAAAAAAAAAAAAGAAAGAAAGAAAGAAAAGAAAAGAAACCAAAAAACAAACGGAAAAAAACAATAGCCCTTAGCATCAGTAAGGTGACCCCCCAACAGGATGAGCCCCAGTGTCCGGCACACAACATCCCGTGGTAGGTGTGGAGCTGTGACTCTCTGATGGTTGTGTGTGTGTGTGTGTGTTTGTACACACGTGTGAGTAAGTGTGTATACTGTAACATTTTAATTTGCAGAGAGGCATTGATGTTGATGCCTCGAGAGTTCCCCTGCTTTGCAAGCTCTCTTCTAACACTGACCTCCCCAAGGGACCCAGGGTCTGAACTACCACAGAATAGCACCATTCCCTACGCTCTTAGTATTTGGCTCTTTTCCTTGCTGGAGAAGGCAGGCCCTAGCTTTGTGCTTTCACAGGCTCCGTGGTGAGACCACTGAAGAAGCCTTGGCCTACTTCAGTGGTGACCTGAATTTTCCCTAGGAAGAGTTAAAACAACAACAACAACAAAAACTGGTCTTACAAAGTGAAGTTGGCCGCAGGTGTGAGGCCGAGGCGACTGACCTGTAGACAGCGGCTTTTACCCCTTCCCTCATCTCTGTTCAGGCTCCCGGGAGGGTTTGCTGGTGGAGGCACAGCAGAATCACAGAACACTGAAAGCCACCAACCCTGACACAGTTATCCACTGGTAGGGACTGGAACGGCGTTGTAGGGACCCAGGTCCAGCAGTCAGTCTTGCCCCTGATAGGATTGGGGTTGAATAAGCCCTGCTAGTGATGATAAGGATTCTCCTCTTGGAATCTAGAAATTTTAAACCGTACGTTGTAGGGACCCAGGTCCAGCAGTCAGTCTTGCCCCTGATAGGATTGGGGTTGAATAAGCCCTGCTAGTGATGATAAGGATTCTCCTCTTGGAATCTAGAAATTTTAAACCGTACGTTGTAGGGACCCAGGTCCAGCAGTCAGTCTTGCCCCTGATAGGATTGGGGTTGAATAAGCCCTTCTAGTGATGATAAGGATTCTCCTCTTGGAATCTAGAAATTTTAAACCGTACGTTGTAGGGACCCAGGTCCAGCAGTCAGTCTTGCCCCTGATAGGATTGGGGTTGAATAAGCCCTTCTAGTGATGATAAGGATTCTCCTCTTGGAATCTAGAAATTTTAAACCGTAGGATATTTGCCCCCACCATAGTTATATGGCACAGATAACCATATAATTACTAGCACTTCAAAAGGAAATCTTGTAAATAGGTGATTATAACCAATGTCGTTCATCAGAACAAAGATTGAGCCTTTCCAGCTTGTGTTGGAGGCCTGTCAGCCCAACCCCTTACCTCACAACGAAAGGATAACTCTGTAATTATAAGTGACGCTTGGTGGTCACCTGGGGCCGAGAGAGTCACGGAGGCGGGGGTGGGGTGGTGGTGGCAACTTCATGTGGTCCATGTGTGGCCTATAAAATAAAGTACTGCACAGAGCTGTCACTTTAGTGAGATACAAGAGTCCATAGAAAAATATTCTCCAATCTGGAATCTGAGACGCAAAAGCTGGGTTTTGTTTTTCTTTTGTATCAAAAGAAACAAAAGTAACAGACTAAAGTGTAGTAAAGCTTCCTAATAAGGAAAAAAAAAAAGGACGTTGTGAGTTGAAGGAGAGTCAGTCCGTCTTCCTTTTTATGTCCCGGCTCGATGGGAAGCTTGTGCTTTGATCCTGGTGGAGATAAATGCACACGAGTGGAAAAGCCAGTGCCCCGAACCCTAACTGCAGCAGACGACTAAGGACACTGGGTTTTACGGTAGAGCTGTCAACGGTGGAGGTGGCCGGCATTCGTGGGTAATGGTCCCCTCTGTCCTCCTCAGGCGACGGCTGGGGACGACGAATGCCAGAAGCACCACTTCCTCCTCCTCGAATGGTGCTTGTTCAGCGCCAGGTCTTCTTTCTCTCGTTCCCTCTTCACACGCTGGTAGTGGTCTTCCTCCTTCAGGTACCACACAGGGGGCCAGCGGTGCCGCTCGAAGTACTCCTGGTTGTCTGGGGGAAGGTGGGGCGGGGGAGAGGGAAGAGATACTGTCTGTGAGTGATTCCTGCTGCCCGAAGACTGTCCCGGATGCTCGGTCCTGCTTTATGCTACCCGTAAACCTCCCAGCACGCTGATGTGGTTGTCCACAGATGCTGACACTAAAGTCTAACATGTAGAATCTATACTAGGCACACAGACCCCCAAACCACTTGATTTTATCCAGAGTTAGACCCTGGCTGTGCACCCCTAAATGACGGGAGGCCTTATTTTGGCATGCTTTGTAGCAGGGTATCCTCAATTCCACTCCCTTCCTCTCTAAGACATCCTGCAAAGAGATCCCCCCCCCCCACAACTGAAAATTCCCTGGGTCACATCACCTGAATATGTGACTTCCGCACACTCAAAGGGAACTGGCCACGAAGTGCCCACCGCGTCTGGTCCCTCCCAAGGGTTTATTTGGAAAGGGCAAGGGATGGATGTCAGAGAGCTGGCATGCACGCGCTTACCTGCTGACTTGGATTTGATTTCCTTGCGGAACTTGGAACAGACGCTGTTGTAGTTGGTGCAGATATGATGCAGACACCAGGCGGCTAGCTGGTTGGCATTGTGAAACTGCGGGAAGGGGACCAGATCGGCGGGGTCAGGCCCTGTTTGCTGAAGTGAGGCCATGGGCCAGTGGTATGGCTCAGCAGGTCAAGATGCTTGCTGCCAAACCTGATAACTGAGCTTGATCTCCAGGACCCCATGGAGGAAGAAGGGGCCTGACCCCTGCAAGTCACCTGACCTCCAAAGGCTTGCTGTGGCATGCACACATACATACGTGCACACACACACACACACACACACACACACATGCACACACATGAGCAATAAATGTTACAAGAATTAAAACAAGCCTACAAAGAAACTAGAAACATTATGAGGGCTGGCGAGAGAGTGGAGGAAGATAAAGGCCTATAATACAGGAAAGCTCTTCTTTAGACCTCAGGGTTTTGACTCGGACTGTGACTCTGATGCCAGCCACAGTATGGTGTTCACGAACCCTCCCTTGTTCCCTCCTGAGATAGAC
The DNA here is from genome assembly GCA_036184795.1 of Tokudaia tokunoshimensis. Classification (NCBI taxonomy): domain Eukaryota; kingdom Metazoa; phylum Chordata; class Mammalia; order Rodentia; family Muridae; genus Tokudaia; species Tokudaia tokunoshimensis. Next base: position 18,065,086 of record BTHU01000021.1, read on the forward strand.
GGTCCCCAAAATAAACTCCACATCGCACCGAGAGTTTCAAGTATGCCTGGCTCTCCTGTCCAGCCTGCCCCCTGGCCCTCTGGTGATAGGTGACCCATGCATGCCCTCTGGAAGGTACCGGCCAGCCGCAGATGGAAACGATGTCATCTCTGTTTACAGAGCCTTAGCAACGCAATACTGCGTGTCACATGTCGGAGCTCAGCTTGCTGGGGCCAAAGATGGAAAGCGGAGAAGGCAGAGTGCAGCGGCCGCCGTGTACCTACCCTCTGGTTGTGTAAGAGCGGGCACTGGGTGAGGTGTGTGTGTGGGGGGGGAATCTGAATGCTCCACCCAGCTTTTCTGAGCCTGGGGAGGTGGCAGCTGATGTCCCCAAACCAGATGGTCCCCATATCTCCTCTGATCTAACAGGACCCCTTCTTGTTCATGCATCCTGTGTGTTTCTTCAGCTAATGGGGAACTTGGGAAAAGCCAGAATGGTTCTTCTGATGCTTGGCTATTCGTTCCCGTGAAAGCTACTCTGGGGAGACCGAACCCACAACCCCAGTCATGGAGATAGTGGGAGGTTGGTCCTTCCAGCTTCCCCGATGATTGGAGCTCAGCGACTCAGTCTTTGGCGTTCAAACTGGCCAAAAGTGGGAGAGTTTACACAGTGGAAGTCAGCAACAGCAACCGATCAGGGTTCCACTAACTGAAAGTCTCTCCGGGTTAAAGGCTAAAGGATGGGCTAAGACACAGATATCATGCTCGCTTCCTGCCCGGGTTTTTCCGGACTTAGCAATCTCACTACAGCCTGGCATGTCTTTCCTTCCAGTGAATTGTCCAGTAGGGCATTCTGAGTCATTTCAGTTTCCTCTATGCAGGGTACTTATGGGGAGAATCCAGTCCTAAACTAGGGGAGGGGATGTCTACAAAGACAGCCAGTTTCAAATACTGGACGGCTAGTTCTGATGAAGCCCTGGACTTTCTACCGCAATGCATTACTGGCCCTCATTGAATGGGTTTTCAGATCGGGTTTTAGGAATCTGTGATCATGTCTGTTTCTCCCACTTGTCTTTAAATGCAGAGAGTCTGCTGCTGGGAGAGAGTTGAGGGACTTGGGATCACACAACAAGTACGTGTCAAGTGTCAAGCCAGAGGGATTTGGCTGTTCCAAGTCCCAGTCTACCTTCTCCCCATGAATGGAGCGATCGGCTACGGCCACACTTGGCTGGGCTGAGCAATACCTGCTATACTTCCACTGTCCCCTTTCTGAGGCCACCTCCTCCCCTGTGATTGGGAAATATCCATTTAAATGACCTGACCTAAGACTTAGTTAGCAGTGCCCTGAATAAAGGAAGCCAAACTCCATAGGCAGAAAGGAAAATGCACGCAACGCACGCACGCATGCACTTATGCACAACAAAACATCATGCATTCAGAACATATTTTGCATCCCCTGTCCCCGGAGTGTAAACAGCTCTTGATAAGTCTATGCTGGGACTGGATCACTCTGCCTACGTATTCTGCAGTGTTAGAGAACCTCCCATCTTGTTTCACAGCTCTTTCTTGAACATTCTTTCTCCCTTGGTTCTCAGTCTGTAAGGTCGGGAGGTCATGGGTTGCCATTTTCCTGTCTTATGGATGAGGAGACAGAGGCAGACTTTATCTTTGTGCCCAAGGCTTTAGTTGAACATTACCTTTCTCTGGAAGAGGTGGGTGTGGGTATGTGTGTGCACGTTGTGATGGTTTGTATATACTCAGCTCAGAGAGTGGCATTTTTAGAAGGTGTGGCCCTGTTTGAGTAGGTGTGGCCTTTTTGGAGTAGGCATGGCTCTGTGGGTGTGGACTTTAAGACCCTCATTCTAGCTGCCTAGAAGTCAGTATCTGCTAGCAGCCTTCGGATGAAGATGTAGAACTCTCAGCTCCTCCTGCACCATGCCCACCTGGATGCTGCCATGTTCCCACCTTGATGATAACGGACTGAACCTCTGAACCTGTCAGTCAGTCCCAATTAAATGTTGTTTTTATGAGTTGCCTTGGTCATGGTGTCTGCTCACAGCAGCAAAACCCTAACTGAGACACACGTCTACATACATGCATGGATGAAGTTTGTGTAGGCATCACGGACACTGATATTAACAAAACTGATCTTAGAAAACTTCCAGGGGAGCCTCAGCAAGCTGTTTGTTCTCGGGGTGGGGGTGGGGGTGGGGGCGGGGGCCATGTACAGAGCTTTATGGAATGTTCTAGAAACTTACTGTTCTTGGCCAAATACTTGCCCAAGAATTCAAAGAAGGAAGAGGCAAGATTCCCCCCCTAAGCTGGATGTTCTCTTGTATATAAAAAACCTCTGTCTCAGGAGGGTGAGACCTGCGTTGGAGGGAGGGGTCCCTGTTCTTCCTGGCAGGTGGCATGTCGACTGAAATGTAAAACTCTCTGATCTCCTCTGCATACAGGCGCATCTTTATTTGGGGAGATGTGACGGTAGGAAGTTTTGTCAGCGGGAAAGTGGGCTCATGGGACACACCCCTGAGATAGAAGGAAAAGGCCCATAAACTTACCTGCGCCAGCTCCAAGTAGGAGAGGACTTCGCCATCAATGCCCACTCCGCTGACAGCGGCCTTGGTGAGTTCCTGGACAGCGTGCTGCTCTAGGGGAAGAGAGGGCAGGACAGGGTTAAAATGCCCACCCCGAGCCAACCGCCTGGCCTGGAGGGGCTGATTTGGGGGGGGGGGACCTAGAGAAAGACAAGAGGCAAAGGACACAGTTCTGGGTAGACACTGGAAATGAATCCAGGGCTGATTCAGACTCCAAGCAAGGTACTTAGGTCTCTAGGCCAGCAGTTCTCAACCTGTGGGTCTTGGTCCCTTTGGTGTGTGTGTGTGTGTGTGTGTGTGTGAGACATATCAGATGTCCCTTATATCAGATATCCACATTATGAATAATTAGTTATCAAAATTACAGTTATGAAGTGGCAATGAAATAATTTTATGATTGAGGGGTCTCTATAAACATTAACTATAGGTAAGGATCACAGTATTCGGAAGGTCGGGAATCACCATTCTAGAGGGTTCTGGTCTGTGTTTCTAGAACACTCAGAATCCTCCAGACTTTCCTGACCCTACCTAGGATGATAACCATGGGTCATATGTGACTATTTAAACGCAGATAATTAATATTTAGCTCATTGGCTACGCCAGTCCTGTTAAGTGCTCAGTAGTCACACATGCCTACCACCTTGGAGTATGCGACACGGGACACAGCCATTGCTGGAAGATGGTTCTACTAGACAGCATGGTTTCTGGGAGTCTAGCACATCTATAGGATCCTATGACTTCAGTCATGATCCTGTGTGAGTGTATCTTCAAAGACTAAATGAATGACAGAAGACTAAGTCTTCTTGGGAAATTAAAAATTGAGGATGTAGCTGAGTTGGTATAGTGCTTCCCTACTATGCCTGAAGACTTGGATTTAATCCCCAGCGCTGCATATAGCAGGTGTGCTAGTCCACACCGCGATCCCATCACTTGGGAACTGGAGGCAGTAGAATAAGAAGTTCAGGGTTTTCCTCAGCTACATAGTGAGTTTGAGGTCAGCCTGGGCTATCTGAGATACAATGTAGCTAAGATAAAATAAATACAAAACAAGCAAGATGTAAAATGTGAATATATATATATATATGTATATGTGTGTGTGTGTGTGTTGGTCTCAACAGTTACAAACACACCACCCACGGTTCAAGCTTCTGGATTGTAAATATGGTGGAGAATATTGGTCCTAAAAGTAGAACTCCAGTTTGAGAAAGCTATGTCTGCTTAAGAGCTTGCAACTGGCTCCAGACGCTGGAGTTTATTAAATTGTGGTTCTGAGGCTGGGGTGACTTTTTGTTGCCTCTGCTTGGGTAGTCTCCAGCCCCAGGTTAGCGAGGCTGTGTGACGTTTTGCTGTAGCAGCTTCCAGCTTTTGATAACGACAGCGTCAGGGGTGCTGTGGTGACTCCCCACACTGCAGGCTGACCACTTTTGGGTTGTGTTTTTGTTTACTCCAATTGCAGATGATAATGATGATGATGATGATGATGATAAGGAAGAATGAATGAATGAATGAATTTAAAAGTTGTGTTCATCCAGCCTCCAGCCAGTTCATTGTTTTCTCAGTTGTATGGGCTTACTTTGTACCTCTGTGACCCATTCTGGTAATTCCTCCACTATTTCAAACTTTTTAATAGTTATTAAATGATAAAATATGATTGGTACTGGACCTATATAATGCAGTGAACTTAATAGATAAACACTATGTGTATCCTGACTGCCCCATTGTCAGGCTTACACTTCCTGGTTAATCTCTCTCTCCTTAAGCCTTCCAATCCCTTAACATGGTTTACCATGGCTTCTAAGGGTTCAAGTGAGAGGAAGGAAGTGCTCTCCTTTTTTAGCCCCAAAGATAGAAATGATGATTAAGTTTAGTAAGGAGGGGCTGGAGAGATGGCTCAGTGGTTAAGAGCACTGGCTGCTCTTCCAGAGGTCCTGAGTTCAATTCCCAGGAACCACATGGCAGCTCACAAGTGTCTGCAACTCCAGTTCCGGGGGATCTGGCACCCACCCTCACAGAGATATATATGCAAGCAAAACACCAGCACAAATAAATAACTTAGTAAGGAAGGCATATCAAAACCCAAGACGGCCCCAAAGTTAGCCTGCCAATTATGAAGAGGGTCTTGCCAGCGACATACATATGGATAGCTTTGTTGGTATCTGGAGAAAGTCTTACAGGTCTGGATAGAAGATCAACCTAGGGACAACATCCCTTCTACCAGAGCAAGGACAACTCCCTTCAGTTCTACCAAGGCTCAGACAAGCCAGCAGAGGCTGGGGTTGAAGAGAGGATACTGGCACTGCAATAGACGAATGGAGGTTAACACACTAAGAGCCAAGGAGGAGCTGTAACAAATCACATGGGGGTCACTGAGGAAGGCTCCCTACGTAAGAGACCCTCAGCATGAAGACAGCAGCCTTGTGCTGAACGAGGCACCATCTGGGGCCTGCGCAGCTAGAAAGACATCCTCCTGGCTGGTTTCAAAGTCTCAAAGGACGGCTCAACCATCATGCTGGGGACTGGGGCAACTGTTGGCTTTAGGTTAGAGTGGATCTTGCTTCCAACAAGAGTTCCCCTAAGATCCCTAGAAGAACTGTCAAAAAAAAACGGGAGGGAAGAGCGTCTGGAGGCTAGATGCCCTGAGCACTGGAAGGAAGTCCAGGGTCCCTGGTTTCACTTCTGTTTTTGAGATAAAGCTCTCTGACCAAGAACAACTTAAGGAAGAAAGTGCTTATTTGGCTTACAATCCCAAAGGCGGAATGGTCACACTGCACATGGTTGCAAGGGCAACAGACTTTGAATATTATCTATAAACTCTCCGGTAAATGGGGGGCTGGGAGGTAGCTCAGTCAAACCCTTGCCATGTCGGAATGAGAATCAGAGTTTGGATCCCCAGAACCCTTGCAGCTGACGGGCTGTGTGGTGGCTGTCTATGATCTGGGCAATGGGAGGCAGAGCTCCCTGGGGCAAGCTGCCTAGCTCGACTGAGACCCAGGTTCAACAAGAGACCCTACCTTAATAAGTAAAGTCGAGAATGATTGAGGAAGGTGCCTGATGTCAACTTTGGGCTTCCACATATCTGA
>BTHU01000021.1:18075741-18395944 GCA_036184795.1 Tokudaia tokunoshimensis
TGGGGGAGTCTCCTTATGGCAACACTTTGGGTTGTAGAACGAGAAAGCCTCTGATTTCACAAATAGTTCTGCGAGCTAGAGCTCTAGTTTGAGAGGATAAACCATTATAGACTTCTTAACGGTGGCAGTTGACAAAACATAATAAGGCATGTAAACTACATCCCCCCTTAAAAAATATATGTATGCATACATGTATATATGCATTCATATATGCATGCATGTATGTATGCATGCATGTATGTATGTATAATTTGTGGTTGCATCTCTCTCTATTCATGATTATATCTGTGCCATAGACTTAGTCATTCCCTATATAAACTCATGTAAACAGCGGCTGCTGAGAACAACCCTGTACACACACACACACATTCTATGTGAGCTCATAGGTGCACTTTCCAGAACAAAGCTATTGTCACTGTTGATGTTATTCTCCTGAGCAGTCAGGCACTGGCCACGCCCGAGGGGGAATATACTTCCAGTTAGAGTTATTGTACAGCATGCCATGGGGGAAACTCGGAATGAGCTCTTAGAAATATCAGGCGGTGGTTTATCCCCCCGCTCTCAGACACAGGCATGAGAAACAATGATTCCTTTAATAAGCTCCTGGGTCATTACTACTGTCATTTCCAGTCCCTGATCTGACCCCTGTGACGACAGAATGTGAGGGGTCAAAACTGATATTATAATCTTAAGACTAGCACTGAACTAAGATGGCCATTTGCTGCTGAGAGCTCTACATCTCCTGTCCCTTCAGTTCCCAGGACAGACTTAATGACACAAACTGGTTCACCTGTCACCTGCAGATGCTGTTCACCTGCAGATGTTGCAACACCCCCTCATTCCCTTCAGCTGTCACACCAGCATTAAGCTCTATCATTGTGCATCTAACACAGTTGGGCACACTTGTGTGTTTGCTTATATACACATATATGCATAAAGGTATATGCACTCATACTGTACTAATAATGGAGCAATGGGAGCTACTCTGTGAACACATGGTGAGACGGTGTTTGGGTTCCTGGGGATCCACTTAGGTACTCGAATGCTAAGGTACAAAACTTTCAAATTTAACCCTTTCATAGTAAAAGCATCCATGTTTTATACAACACTGAGAGCTATAATTGCATATGTCAGGTAGAGAGCGTCTGCTGTCCCAGCTATTATTGATGGGGGTGGAGGGGGGGTGGTGTCTGCTCTTTCAGAAATGGAGGTGTGCAGTGTGTCTTTGAGGGGACAGGGTAAGAGTGTGTGGGCTGACTCAGAGGTATGCCAAAACGTGGCCCATGGGCACATGGGTAAGCCCTCATCCATGCTGAGGTTACTTCTTCACTGAGGTTGGGTTTTGACATCTCTAAGATTGCCTCAGCTGTGTTTGCTAAGAGTGCTTTTCCAAGCTGTGCACCAAGGACAAAAAGACCACTGGAAATACAGACGTGACAAGGCATTTCCTAGGTAGAAAGGAGTTGTTTCTGGGAACAGAGGAGGAGAATCCAGTGAGCCCTGCCCTGATCCCCTGCGCCCTCGGAACTGCTCTGATGTGTGTAATCTCCAGTGACCAGCCGCTTCCCTTTCTACGGTGTGACGTCAACACCTTTGGAGTGATGACTCGTTTTTGGCAGGTCATCTTAGGGACCCTTAGGAGTCACCGAGGACTGAGAAACACCAAACCCTTTCATAACATGCATCTCTACCTTTGTTGCTGATTGCTTTTTATTAAACAAAACAAAACAAAACAAATCCTGTTTCTGTGATCTCCACGCTTATAATTAGCAACAATAGGGAGGACCTGCTCGTAGCCCTTGAAAACAACCCGTACAAAGTCACAAGAGATGGTAACATAGCTGTCCACACCCCGCCTACTCAAGGCAACTCCAGAAAACAGTGGTGTGACCAGAACACAAAAGAACTACACCCCCATCGAGGCCTTGAGTTCATCTTCCATTCACATGGGTTATTGCGAAGATTAGCTCAGACCATTAGGGCTGTCGTTACAGACATTCTCACAAAGAATGACTAAGTATTCCAGAGCTAGCCCACTGCTTTGCTGTAACCCAGCACGTATTTGAAGCGGATGGCTTGCCGGATACCTCGGTGGGAAGGAATGTGGCTTACTGTTACATTAAAAGTAAGAAAAAAAAAAGGTAAAATAGAAACATCTTCTATATTAAGTGATAAAATGTAAAGCAGCCATGGCTCGATGTCCTCTTTTCTATACACATGCGTATAAAGTTCCTCTCTGGACCCCCCTGAGTAAAAAGAAATGGGCTGACTTCCAGGGGGTAAGCCAGAGTTCCCCAAGACAAAACAGACTTAAATGATGACCTAGAAGGGCTGGGAGGATGGCTCCATAATCAAGAGCACTGGCCTGCTCTTATAGAGGACCGGAGTTCGATCGCCAGCACCGGAGTGATGGCTGGCGCCGGTCTGTAACTCCAGTCCTAGACACCACATGCAGGTAATACAGCCATATACAAACAAATAAAAATAAATATTAAAAAAAAAGACAAGAAATCTTTAAAAAAAAAGATGGCTTAGAAAGGCTAATGTCCAATATTAAGGATAGAACCAAGTCCTTCCTGGAAGACTCGGGGAGCATTTCACGAGTGAGGCTCGGGTTCCCTCTGTAACCGCTGCCGCTTCCCTGCCGTTGATTTAGAAGATGGGCCGGCAGCGTCTCCAGATCTGTTGTAGGATGAGCACCCTTACCCCCGGGGAGAGAACTTAAGGGTAGTGACAACGTTTGCTGGGCATTGCATATGCTCCAGGTGTGGCACACACACACTTCCGTGCTTAGCCTGTTCTTGGGGGCACACTCTCTTGCTGTTCTCGTTTAATAGAAGAAGAAGGTTTAGAGAAGGCTGGCTGCTGACTCAGGTCACATTCACGCTGAGATACAAGTTCACGAACACCTCCTATGGTCTCTCTTAGAAACAGTGAAAAGAGACAGGGGTGGGGTGGGGTGGGGTGGAAATGTTAGTGGCTGGTGGCATTGTTAGGGATCGTGGGAGGAATTCTGGTGACATGGGGTTGTGGTTTTCTCCCCCCCCCAACCCTCCCAGGGGCTGTAATCTCTGCCCGTGTTCGTCCTCAGGAGGGAGAGCTAGGACTGAGTCCTAGAACCCTGCTGAACTGGGGGTTGCTTTTCCTGCTTGGGTCGCTCACCACATAAAGCATGTGTGTGCTCACATGTTGTGCTGCTAGGTTTTGTTTTGGTCACCTCCACTGCACACATTAATCTGGAGCGATTAGAGTCCCTTCTGTGAAGGGATAAAGGGGATTAGTGTCCTTCCCTTTCGGTCAGCTCTGACACTGGGTTGCTCTGTGACTGGGGTCTTGACCTTGATCTTCAGGTTCTACTGAGCATAACAACACCCTAAGTTGGTGTGGAGGGGCTACAAGGAGAAAAGGCCCACAGCAGAAAATATCAGTCACCCCAGGTAAGACAGAGGGGGCGGTACCCCATTCTTTCCTGTAAGAGGGCTAGGCTCCAATCTGCATCAGTGCCAACCAAAGCGATGGTGGCTAGCATAGACTAAGTGCTCAGGGATTACTTCAAAACCACAGGCCCTCGCATGCCTCACACATGACCACATCTGGGTCACGACTGAGTGCTTTACCAAGGGAGACGGGGAAGGTAGAAGTCACTTGTTCCAGGCAATCCAGCTTGGGGGGTGAAGAGTTGTCTCAGGGTCACGGGGCCCTTTTCAGGGTAGCTTCCACGCAATTGAGAAGCCTCTCATACCTTTGGACACACAGGAGGGAGACTTAGCAAATCAAGAGACTGCCAGATTTCCTAAGGATGCCGGAAGTAGCCGCTGGGCTGCTTTCTGGGGTCTGATTAAACAGCAGCTGTGGTTTGTTCTGGAAGGAGGAGGATGGTCCAGTGACCTTCCTGGCTTGTGACTCTAGGATTCTGTTTTCCTACTTGGAGACACAAATGCAGGCTCCTGGGGCACAGGGGGTGTCCTCAGTGCTCCCCCTGGGAGCACTCCTTTTGAAAAGTTAGCCTTTGTTTTTCAGTGTTGGTTTTGAAAGTTGGAAGGGATGCTGAAATAAACAGCCCAGCCCCTAAGGACAATAAACTTGATGGGATGTCCCCTGTGTTATTTGTGTGTGTGTGGGGGGGGGGGGAAGATGGTAAGGAATACTGCAAAACTCAACAGAACTCTTCCCTCTACCTATACTTTGTTAGAAATGCTTGAATGGAAAGTGTTTTCAGCAGTGTTTGTAGAAAGATAAACAGTGGGTTTTTTTTTTTGAGAAATTAGAGACATTCTAAAAAGGTGTCTTTTTTGGGAAGGCAGGACTGATCTGCTTCTGCTGGACCCATGCACTTTGAAAAGTGTGTCCAGATCAGTGAACACTCACTCAAGTCCTGTTTCCTTACACACACACACACACACACACACACACACTCACATACATGGACCCCATTCCTAGCCGTCCAGCAAGGTGGAAATCTCAGGCTTGAGCCTCCAATGCTGTGACAATAGTGTGTCGCAACTAGACCTCAGGGGTCACTGGGCATATTCCAGGTTGCAGCTGACATGCCTGAGGCTCCAAGACTGGCTTGGGGGAAGCTCTCCTGCCTTGTTAAGGATGGTGCTGGTCCTCCAGTGACTGAGGATCTTTTTACTTCCCCAAACTTCTAGAAGACAGGCTCTTGTACTTGCTTTTGATAGGATCCCGCCTGCTGATGTTTGTTTAGAAAGTATGGCCGATCACAGTTCTTTAATGGAACAAAAGTGTGATAATGTATCCACGGACCGACAACCCACTATTCCTCATGACTACAGACATAGAGGGTGTCTACACAGCAGGTCTTGCACTAAAGAACAGCCCGAGGGACTATTTCATGGGAGCTGGTAAAGGGGAGTCATTTGGGCTACTTAAAACATTCTGGGCTTCCAAGGTACATACATATGTCCGTACCTCGCTATTGGTGCTTTCCACAAAGGAACCCCCGAACATGGCAGCCATCCACTCGCAACTGCAGATCAGAAGCGGTTTGTGGGCGCTGATGGCTCCGTCATCCAAGGTAAATGTCACATCTGCCAAGGATCAAGGGAACAAGGCTGTGAGCCAGCTTTACCAGGGGTCTCACCCCAGTCTTCTGCTCTGGTCACGCCCATTAGTGGGCATCTCTCACGCTCTCTTCCAGGCCTACTGATCTTACTTTGATCCACATTTTTTGGCATATCTGGTTCCCACGTCAAGGAGTATACACTGGGAAATTGTACACAGGATCACAACACAAATTCTCAGAGCCAGAAAGTAGCAGAAAGGAGAGGATTATCTTCTTGCGTTTTTCCATTTTTGGGTTTGCACCACTTTTGACACACGTACACATAGGTAATGATAATCTGGGTGCCGGATTATGAGTTTGAATGTGAAATTCAGGCATGTTTCATAGGGACCCAGTCTACATAGCCTGTAAGTAATTCCAGTCCACACTAGACATGGTTCATTGTTTAATTTACTCTACAGGTATAAGATAGTCTTTTTTTTTAATTAACATCCACGATTGTGCCTGTATCACTGTGCTCAGTGTTTGAAATAAATGTTTTTACTTTAATTTTTGTCCGGTCAGGATAGGCATGAAGTTTACCACATGCTGATACTCAAAAAATTGGGATTTGGAGCATTTTGGGTCTTAGATTTTCAGGCTGGGGATGTTCAGCATGTACAAGGCTTGTTCTTCTCTTATTACTAGTTGGCCACGTGTGTTCTAGGTCTAAGCTGTCTGTCTGTCTGTCTGTCTGTCTCTCTCTCTCTCTCTCTGTGTGTGTGTGTGCATGCATACAAGCATTAACTCAAGGTCATGGGTCACTTCATTCCCAATTTATCACAAAATCTCTAACAACTGCAACACCTTAAGGACGTGTGCGTGATTTATTGTAGCTAAGAAAACAGAACAATGTTCCCATGCCACCCATTATCTACCTAAGACGTCTCAATTGCCCCGGAGGGACAAGGATGGGGCCTCTCTTCCATATATGGATCCTAGGAGAACCCCCACTCCCCCACCCCCGCCTCTGCCCCCACCCCCTGCCCCACTCTTGCCAGGCCTTGTCTGGGCAAGTTAGAGAGGCGTCAGTCAGCTTTAATGGATGTCTACCAGTTAATCTAGTACCTATTCGCAAACACATTCTTTTCAGTAACATTCCGGGCTGCTTCCACACCATGGCAACCAAATGTTATGGAGTAAATGTTACTCCTTGCTTTGAGATGAACAGGGTGACTCAGTATCTGTTCTCGTGGAGTTCCATGGCGGGGATTATGGAAGACAAACATGAGCTCAGGAAGGCAGTTTTTTACCATGGAGTCTGCTTCCCCCTGCCCCGCCAACCCCCAATCCCCAACCCCTCTTCCCCCTACATACCAAGATAAAGATTTTAAAATAAAAATAGTGTAAATGTATTAGACAGAGCGATGTGAAGGTCAGAACAGCAGACTGGAGGCAGTGTCCAGAGAACTTGTTTGTGGAAGGACGCTGAGGGCTGTGTGAGACTTAGTTATCCAAGACGGATGATGAAGAAGGACCTGTGCCCAGGAGTACAAGGGTAGAAAACAGACCAGGTGCCTCCCCCATCCCCTCTCTCCAGGAGGCCTGCCCTACCCTATGACTGCTGAAGGTTCAGGGACTAGGTTTCTGTAGTGACAAGGCTTGGTTTCTTCTTGTCACTCTTGCCACTTAACTGACTTAGCGACCTGACCCCTCAGGTTCTTGTTTCTCAACCTCTCCAAGGCGGAAAGACCACCTCTCAGGTCTGAAAAGCGACTAGTAAAGGTAAAGTTAATCCCTACTATCCTTCAGCAGTTCTCACATCCAGCCCCGCCCCGCCCCCAGCCCTGCTCACCTGAGAAGGTGCCCTTGCTGAGACATTCTTTGATCCGATTGGCTTTCCTGACGTGGAAGGCTTTCGTGATCTCCTGGTTCATAAAGGCCTCCTTGTTCATGATATTCTCCACCATCATCCTCAGATCAAACATCTCCAGGACCTCAGCCATCTGCGCAAGCCCCAGTAGATCTTTCTCCTTTTCGTCCAGCCGCCCAGAGTAGAGGAATCTCAGCAGGGTCCGGAAAGGGCCTGACTGCATCGACGAGTCCAGCGTGACCACGGTCACTGGGCCCACCCGCTTGGAAATGGGGTTGACTCGCACTTCCCTGTGCATGCTGACAAACCCCTTGCTCCAGCCGGACAGGGCGTGTGCCTCGGAACCCAAGGCATCAGTCTGCAAAGTCCGACTCTCTGGCAGGTCCTGGCCTGAAGATGCTCCTGGGTCAACCCAAGGGGTCCTATGGGGACCCTCCTTCCCTTCCTCGGCTGGTCCAAGACTCTGCGTCCGCCCCTGAAAATCCCTGCATGACACCTCCTCACCAGCTCCTTCACCCCAACCCGGGGATTCTTCACACTCCATTAAAAAAAGGTCGTAGAATTTGGAAGAAGAGGTAGCGAGATAAATGCGGTGTGCAAAGATGTGCTCCCGGTCATGGAGAACGAAGAGGACGTCGGCGCACAGGGGGTTGTCCAGTAAACAGGAGGCGTCGCTCGTCCCAGTGGACGGACACTCCGGGACCTTGATGACCGGGGGAGGAGCTTTCGGAGGTAGGAAGGGCGCCTGAAGCAAAGGCTTCTGGACTTTTTTCAAGTGGGATTTCCAGAACTGCAGGTGCCGGCGGGAGATGAGGGCTGCACGGATGGCATTGTCGAACACGTCCTTGATGCCAAACTGGTCAAACACGCTGGTCTCATAGTACGGGATGCCAAGTTCCTTCGCCACCTCGCGGCCCTTTTCTGGGGGCAAAATGTCACCTCTCTTTATGGGCCTGAAAAAGGAAAATTCAGCAAAAATTAGTTTCCTTTGAAGGGGGAAAAAAGGGAGGAAGGGTATCTAAATTCCCAATAGAATTATACAATTAAAACCCCACGCACTTCTTAAATTTTTATGTTTAAAATCCTGTAGGGTTCTTGAAAATTCAGAATCAACAGTCGCTCCAAGATAAAGGATTTATGGCCATAGTAAAACATATGCTGTTAGTCGTAATGGTGGTAACAAAAGTGTTGGCTTTTGTTACCTATGTGATGTTGAGCAAGCGGTCTAACCTCCTTAAGTCTTGATTTTCCATCTTCTAGACAGGTATGGCAACCCCGGCAAGCATGGGCCCCTTAAGGAAGAGGCTTAAACAGGATAATAAATACACTTAGCATTGTTCTTGGTAGACTGGAAGAGCGTGATAAAACTTATTACTACTAAGCCTAGTAGGGGCATACACCTTTCTTTAATCCCAGCCCTCCGGAGGCAGAGGCAGATAGATCTCTGAGTTTGAGGCCCAGCCTGGTGTACAGAGTGGGTTCCAGTATAGCCAGGGCTACATAGATGTCTGGAAACAAAGCAAAACAAAAGTTATCACTACCATGTCTGTTTTTATCGTCACGTTTCGGTTTTTTATAACTTCAAAACGTACCCACTTCTACTATCTGGGAGTTCTATGAAGTACCATTTCATTCTGTAGTGAGGAGAAACAGGCAAGGAGCTCAATCACTTCTTCTGGCCATGTTTAACTATGGTCATAAATTCTTTCTCTTGGAGTGACTGTTGATTATGAATTTTCAACTCTTGGTTCAGTGATTCATGTCCAGTGGCTTCTAAAGTCTCTCCCTTGGATTCCTGAATCCTTCTCCATATCCCCCCCCCCCCCGCCCCGCCTCTCTTCCCATCCGCCCCATCGCCCCATTGGCCTTTTCTTTGGACTGGTACCCGAGTCTCCTAGCTGGCCTCGCCTCAGGATCTACACTTAGAGCTCAGAGTTCCCTCACTGCAAGGAAAGTATTAAAATAACATGGGCAAGGCTTAGCCTGCAACTCTGTGTCAATTTCTCCTGTTTCCACAAAGCCAGCTGAACGGAGCCCTCGCCCTTTTGGTCTGGCCCACAAGACTCATTTACAATTTAATCAGGCCCAGGAAGGCCAACATAAGCAGCCCGGTGCTGGGCTCATGATAATAGCAAGGAGAGATTCCAGAACAGACGAGATTCGATTTGCTACAATTCTTCGAGAAACACAACCCTTCGATTGAGACAAATGCTCTTGGAAACTGACCTTTCAAACACTTTGTCTTTGATGCCAAAAGTCATATGCTTCCCAGGCCCTGGCCCAAGGGAACAATGACAAGACTGGATGGAATTTGGATTTGAAGACCTGGACTGAGGGAGGGAGGGAGGGAGGGCACACCTCAGGTTGCTGACAAGTCTAAAAAGATCCAGGGAAGAAGGTTCAACTTTAAGGCTCTTTCTGTGGGCCTTGGGTGATCTTTGTCCTTGGGGCTGGCTTGAAATTTGCTATCTGATTAATCCAAAGCTTACTGCTAATACCCTGCTTCATGGAATCTCTTAAGTTGTTCTGTAGAAGGGACTGTCCTGTCGGTTGTTTGGACAGCTCTACTATCCTCTTCAGTCACCTCCCCCCTCCACTGCCCCCGGATGACTCTGGACATTCCATTCCTAGCCCCATGCACATTTTAACAGAGGGGTTGTGCCGACTGAATGTGACCTATTCTCGTGAATTTTATCCAGGATGTACCGGAAAGCACCGGAAATGGTCTAAGACTGTCTCTCTCATATGTCATTGCTTTGAGAGCATCCGTAGTGGGACCCAGAGGAGGTTTTTGTGATATGCTAACTGGGTTAACACCGAAGCACTGCTATCAGGATTCTGGGGGAATTTTGCTCTTCAGAAGAGGATATGGGCACGAAGCAGATAGAGCGGTTTTATACAAGAGTAACTTCTGAGAGCATAGGTTTTCAAAGTTTTATTGATTTATGTACTTTATGAGTGTGAGTGTTTTGTCTGCATATATACTCCAGAAGGGGGCATCAGATATCATGGGACTACAGCTACAGAGGGTCGTGAGCCACCATGTAGGTGCTGGGAATTGAACTCCGAACCTCTGGAAGAACAGCCAGTGAATGCTCTTAACCACTGAGTCATCTTTCCAGCCCTGAGCATAGGTTCCCCCCATCCCCAAATTGATATCCATAGTGTGCACGTAGTAAAAGAGATTCTCTCCTTTTTTCTTTTTAAGATTTATTTGAATGAGTACACTGTACCTGTCTTCTGACACACCAGAAGAGGGCATTGGATTCCATTACAGATGGTTGTGAGCCACCATGTGGTTGCTGGGAGTTGAACTCAGGACTTGTGGAAAAGCAGTCAGTGCTTTGAGCCATCTCTCTATCCCTATCTTTTATTTTTTAAGTCTGACCCTTTGATAATATAAAGACTAGATGCATTAAAACAAGTTATGTTTACTTTTTTTTTTAAACAAATACAACTGCACATGATTTTTGAGTGTTTTGCTCCATTTTGAGGCAGAGTTTCACTGTGCAGCCCTGGCTGACCTTGAACTTGCTACATAGATCGGGTTGGCCTCAAACTCATGGAGATCCACCTGCCTCTGCTTCTCAAGTGCTGGACCCACATGTGAGCCTCGCCATGTTTAGCTCTACTCGATTTTTAAACAAAACTGGATGGACGCTGGCCGAGGACTAGTGCTATGGGCCTGTGATCCCCTCAGGAGGCTGAGGCAGGAGGATCACAAGTTCAAACCTGATCTATGCTACAGAGGAAGCTATGGGCCATCCTGAGAAATTTAGTAGGACACCCTCTCCTTGCCTTCCCCCCTACCTCAACACCTCCCCCAACCCCCTACCTCCCCACCCCTCCACTCCCCCAACTCCCAATCCCCCACTCCCCCCACCCCTCTTAAAATAAAGAGGTAAGAGAAGACCAGACGTGTTGCTCAGTGGTAGAGTGTTTCCCTAGAATGTGGAAGGCCTTAGGTTCCCTCTCTGCTACTGCACAAAATATTAGAAATCAGAAAAATATTAGCGATACCAATCTAGACATGGTTGTGGGAATGAAAGCCCACCTTTGTTAGGATATGATACTGGCCCAAATAGGGGCTGATCATTCTGAGTTTTAAGTTTATTCTAGGTAGGCACAATTGCAAGAATGAGACCATTTTGGGTGGCTAACATTTTGTGTAGGACTTTATTCAAATACAGTACTTTACCCAAAGCACTACCGTACATCCCATTTCATACCATGGAATTCCTCCCAAGCACTGGCCAACCATTTTATGAGACTGGACTGGGACGTGAGATTATTAGCACAGTAGCTTCAGGATGAATGGCCAAGTTTGCTAAAGCCTATGGCTCAGAGGTGTAGCCTCGGTGGCCACTGAAAATCTGCGGTGTCTGCAAGCTCTCCATTTCCTCACCCAGGTGCCAGGCAAAGGCGGGGTCCTCATCTTACCTTGCCAAGGGACGTCTGGCCCGGTTAACGGCGTCCAGGTCGGCGTAGCGGAGGTCTAGTTGGCAGCCAACCAGGACGACAGGCGTTCGAGGGCAAAAGTGCTTGATTTCTTGATACCACATGGTTTTCACATGATTCAGGGAGTTGGGATTCGCGATGCTAAAGCAGAGGACCACAACATCGGACCTGAAAGGCAACCGCGGAAGAGGCTCACTCGTATCTCTCTAGCCCCCACGGTCCCTCTCTCTTCTCCCGCTTATTTAATGCCGTTATGTCACAGTTAAAATAACGTTTGAAACCAAGGCTGGATATTAAACCCATTTATGAGTCATGCAGACAATCTGCTAAGCCCCCCACATTCCAGCCCGGACACGGCTCTTTTTTCACATCTCACTGTGGAATGTGGATGCGCTCAGGTTCCCCTACCCCCACCCCACCCCGTGAAGTGACCACATCCCCTCCCCCCCTCCCAACCCAAGAGATGGTCACCCAGAGTAGTTCAGTCCTTGAATTCCCAACATGCCGGAACTATTTCTGCTCTCGAGAAATAGTTGCAAGATGAGAGGAAACGATAAAGACTACCTTTCACCCACTTAATAAAACACAAAGGGCGAAGATGACCCCACCCAATGAGAGAAAGCAGTCAGTTGGCTGGTGAGGAGGTCAGCGGTATTTGCCGCGTGTCACCGGCAAATACAAAGAAGGATGTCTGCCCTTCTTGCTCACGCACACAAGATACAAAGCACAACCCCTTTCTTATCTGCGTCCAGACAGACAAAACTTGACTTAGCAGGAATTTGGATTTCTTCTTCTTTTCTCTTTCTTTCCTTCTTTCTTTCTTTCTTTCTTTCTTTCTTTCTTTCTTTCTTTCTTTCTTTTTCATTCTTTCTTTCTTTCTTTCTTTTTTTAAAACTAGGTGTAAAGTAAGAAAATGAAGTAGACTAAGGGCAGATAAGGTCAGACAATACTGGAAGCAGATCCCTCCCATGTTACAGGTGATCCACAATGGTTCATGGGAAGAAGAATAAAGGAAGAAACGACTTCTACTGAAACTCGAAGACAGGAGCTTCTATTTTGACAGTATAACTTACTGGCCTAGAAGTCAAAGAACTGTTGTGTAAGACAGGTTGTTCAAATATGGAGCCTGATGGTAGGTGGCAGGCAGGGATAATAACCTCCCTTCTACCTTAAAATGTGCTGACTGATGATTTTTTTTTTTTTTAAGAACAGCCAGGCAGTAGAATCAAGAACAGGAAAGGTTATTCTCAGGGAGTTGAGGCTTTCTTACCAATAGACTCATGGGCTTTATGAAATGTTAATTTATTGCCTTTGTTGTTTATGTAATGGGAAGAATCAAGTTCATGAATTAAAAAAAAAAAACAACTTCTCAAATCATTAATGAGCTCTTCTTCCTTCATATCAATGGGGGCAAACAAATATATGCAGGCAGCCGTTAAAAGTTCTAAAAATAATCATTTGCGATGCAGAGCTCAGCAGGGTACTTTCATTAAATGTAATTTTCAAGTTCAGTCTTTCTGTGTATTTGCCCGCATGGGGGTGGAGGGTGGGGCTGCACCAGACGTAGCAAATGCAAAAGTCCCAAGTTTAAGATGTTCTCGAATTACAGAAAAAAAGCCAGGACTCAATGAAGATTAATGTGTTGCTTTGCATATTTAGGATAATCTCAAGTGTCCTAGTTGAATAAAGATGGTATCAAAGGTTTCTGGATGCTGTTCTATGTAGAAATATGCATAAATATATAAATGAAGAAGACAGGTAGCTTGTCTTTGAGACTATGATTTAACTACTCAGTCTTACTTCCAATCAGCATAAATAACAGTATCCAGTAAACATGGGGAATGTTTTGAATATTACTTTTTTTTTTTAAAAACAGCCTTAGCTTTATGTTATTCACCTTCCTGTTTATATTGGGTATCTAATGAAGTCCTGCTTTGTCCTAATCACAGAATAAAGCCACAACAGAATATTGGGCATACTGAGAATAACATGCGTGGTTCAGCATCTCAGACAAAGAATTAAGCAAATGCATCCATTGTCAAAAATTGAGGAATCCTTTGTCTGTGTGTGCGAGTGTGTGAAGTGTCTGTTGTGTATTTATTCTAATTGGTGCCGTCAGTTTCCATGGTAGGGCGTGCAGCGGTGGGGAGAATCACTCTACGATCTTCATTTCTGCGACAGACATGTAAGTAAATGTCAATTCTATCATCTAATTTCAGGAGGTAGCAAAGTGAGGTTTTGAAATCCGAGCTGGCTTGGTTGCCAAGGTAACTGTGAGCTCACTTCATGCCCTGAGACACATGGGAGCTACTATCCAGATGACCCAACAGCCAAGCCCAGACAGGACCTGGGGTGAGGGTGTGATGGCAGCAGACAGATGGAATCTTCTCATAGCAGCACAATTCTGCCACACAGTGCAGGTCCAGAGGCACCAGTCAATGTCTTACCATGTTGCACTGGCACCTAAATATTTGAGATCTGTGGGGGGTACTGGAGATAGATCCAGTGTTCTGAAGATATGTTGCCTCAAAATTTAAGAGTAACTTGAATAGGGAACACCACTATCATTGATGCTAAAATAACCCAGTGAATCAGAAATTTTAGGTGTATCTTAGGATAAAGCTTTTCTTTTCTTTTCTCTCTCCTTCTTGCCTAGCTGCTTTGAGAAATCTATCCCCATTATTTTACACTGAAGTCAGTTAAAAGTGAGATTAAGCTTTAACTATTCACTCCCTTTGGTTTATCCCAAGTTGATCTAAATACAAACACGGGGAGAAGCCCAGCGTGAGTGCTCTCAGCAGAATTTTCTCGGAAGGTCTTGCTGTCCAATGGACAAATTCCAACAGAGGCTGAGAATCAATGGTCAGAGAGATGGGGCTGTGGACAGAGATGCCTCTGCTGTCTCTTACCGAAACCCCTCTCCTATCTGGCAACATGTCAGCATCCTCTGTGCTCTAAGCACCCCACTAAAATCAAGTCACTGTTTAGAGAATACCATTCATTCCTTCTAGATTCCTAGCCACTCCCCCCACCATTTTTTTTTTAGCCTGGTTCAAGAAGACAGGAGATGGGCAGCTAAGAATATCTCCAGTTTTGGGCAGGATTCCAAGGAGTTTCGAGATATGCATTCTTGCACGGGGGCTGCTCAGTGTCTGACATAAACCCGTATTTTAAGATGCCTCTCCTACGGAAGATAAAAGAGGAGAGATACAGCTTCTGGAACTTCTACCTCCATGGCTCCGTTATTGTGTTTTGTTTTGTTTTGTTTTGTTTCGGTTTGGAGAGTGGGTTTAAAAATAATAGCAGAGGGTGTGAGGGGGACGTGTTTGCAGACTTGGCAGAGTGGGTTGTCTGGAAATGACCTCAGGGTCTATTTCAGTTGTAGAAAGAATGGTAGGATTTAAATGGAATCCTCCAGCTGACCTGGGGTTGAAAATCTGGGAATTCATGGTCAAAGCTCCATGCATATTGAGCTTTAAACTCCCAAATTTGACTAGTGAAAAGACACAGGGGGAGATTTCAAATGCATATTGTATTGATTTTTATTTTAAAAATTATGACTGGGAAAAATGGGCTTAATAAACAAAGCCAGAAACATACCCATGTGTTTAAGGGAAAAAAAAACAATTTCTTGTTCCTAAAGAAGAAATATCAGTATAATTCTCTTAGGTACTAGCACATCAAATAATGTCCACAAAGTAACATTTTGATTGTTTTCAGTCCAAATTGGTCTGAAGTCAATGTTAGAGCAATTGGGTGTGCCTAGCCTTAGAAAGGAGAGACAGGAATGGGAGAGGGGCCAAGTCACCCAAGACTGTAGGAGCCGAGGTCAACCTTTTTCTTTGTATGTTAAATAAACCCCGGAACATATTTTTGTTTTTCAGTTCTCCATTAGGGAAAACACTGGCCAAAGACAGCATGTGAAGGATTGCTAGAGATGCCCGGGTAAAGTGTGCATGCAAGGCCTGGGCTAATCTTTGTTGAGGAATTAAAGAAATCTGAGAAAAGCTACCCTTTCCACACACCTTGTCTGGAGCCAGACTCAACAGCGGTCTCAAGAGCTGTTTTTGTAAGTATAGGGAAGTGGTGGGAGAACCTTCCAGAAGCTTAAATGCAGTGACTGTTAGGAATGCAATTTCTAAGTCCTTTCCTATCACAGAGGGTTCCTCATTCTCTGCTAGGCCTATCAGCCTTGCCATGGGTGTCACACCGAGGGGGCTCTGGGCCTGGGTTTCCTTATCCGGTTAAGTGATCTCCCAATCATCTTTTATCTAAAAACCTCATGTCAGACCGAGTTGACAGATAAGGTAAACAAAAGCACATTCCACCTGGTCCCCAGAATGTAGGGAGTAAGTAGAGTGGCCACACACCCTTCTCCAGTGTGCTCAGCTAAGGGTGAATCTTCTGCAAGACTAACATTCCAAATTTAGAAGCAGGTCCCTGTGATATTTTCCTAAGTTCTGTATTGGATCACTTTCTTTTAATTGTCTATATATTTTCTTGAGTCTTTTAAATTCTGTGTTCAGACCCTACCACTTTATAAGCTACCATTGCCTCTATGTACTTAACTTTTCTAGGGGGGACCCCCATGATCTTTACACAGGCAAGGGTCATAGTCATGGCCAAACAAGCTTTCTTTGCCAGTGTACAGGAGTCAACCTCTAGCCAAGATTCAAGCAAGGAGATCCTGACCTCCACTCCTGGGCCTTTGAGCTCCCCGTTCCCTGACGATAAGTGAGGTAGTTCTTTCCAGAAACATTTCCAAACCACTCACGTTGACCACACACCTCTCATGCATTATATTCTGACAGTGTTATGCAAACAGACACATTGGAACAGCGCAGGGAACACGGTGGAGGGTTGGAGCATGTGGCTCTGGGTTTTAGTAAGGGTGCAGCCTGGGTATATGAGATGTGCGGGGAGTTGTCAGAGATGGTGCACACGACTGGGCTGGAGATGGATGGCTGGGGAAGCTTGAACTCATGGAGGATGGACAGGCCTGTTGGGGGCAGCGCCTGGTTGGGAGTTCTGGGGAGAGCAGGGCTGAACCATGCAGGACCCCGGATGTGAGCGGAGAAATCAAGCCAATACTTTACCAAGCGCAGTGAGGCTTCTTTAAGGTACAGATGTTATGTGGGGAAAACTGTCAAAACATCCTGAAATATATCCAGATTTGGGAGCAATTAGCATGCGTGACTACTTCTTCCGAGATTGTAAATGCAGTTTTACCAGGAAGTGACTGGTGTTAAATCCGGTTCCCTCCACCCAACAGAAATCTGGCTAAAACAAGGCACGCTCTAGAGTGGGCAAGTAGCATCTGTCGCTCACCAGTGTCACCAGGGACTGCAGACAATAACAGTAGAGTTTCAAAGAGTTTCCACCCTCGTACAAATGGTACAGCAGTTAATGGCCATACCAACCAAATTATCACAGTTAATCTTGATCACTAAATGAGGATTTAGAACAGCCTATGACACACACCTTTGGCTGTGCCTGTGAGGGGCAGGTCTCTGAGTTTAACTGAGGCGGGGGGGGGGGGAGGAGGAGGGAAGACCCACCCTGAATACGGTTGGGGGCTGGGGCTTCAAGCTAAATAAACCCAAGAAACCAAGCTGAGCACCAGAATTCCTCTCTCTCTGTCGGCCCGACTGTGAACATTCTAGTCACCACAGTTCAAGCCTCGAAGCTGCCGTGGTGAACTGTATCTCCTGACTGTGAGCCCAAACAGACCCTTCCTCTGTTAAGTTAGTTTCTGTCAGTAGTTTTTTTGATTGCAGCGGGAAAGTGGCAAATACAGCTACCATCGATCAGACCCGTTCCCCCCTCCCCCACCCCTACCACTGGCTCTACAGAATGGTCTTACGCTTCATGTAGTTATTACCAGAAGCAGAAGGAGGGTGATGTTGAGTGAAAACCCAGCAGCCTATTACGACAAATGGTCTCAGCAGTGTCACTTTAACGCCTGGCTGACAGACCAAAAACAAACAAACAAACAAAAACAAAAACAAAAAAAAACCTCTCCTTGATTGGCAGGGGGAGGGAAGCCGAAGCGAAGGCGTCTCCCAACTCCCAACTTTTTTGTTCTCTGTCCTCTTTACTTTTCCTCGAAGCTAAAACCCAGAGAAGCGTGCTTCCTGTGCCGAGCGGTAAGGTCAGTAGCAGATCCCGGAAATCCTCTGTGTCCCTGGCAGTGCCGGGCGGGAAGTCTCTGGGATTAATAGCCAGGACTCTTAGGAGGCGAAATTGCCAAGCAGCCACCTTTTCTGAGCATGATGGGAAAGAGAGATTTTTTTTTTTTTTGGTCCTGGCTTCTCAGCAGTCTTGATTCTGTGAGGTCCATGGACCGGGCTTGCTCTGAGCGTCATCCTGTCCCCGTGGGCGGTCATCTCGCCATTCCTTCCATACATAGCAGTGACAGCCCACTGCACACCAGGCGCTCTTGGAGACACTGGGGACAACTGTCTATCTTTTCTCATGCCTGCCCAGTGGAGGATAGACACAGCTAGAAACAGAGAACTGGATGCTAGGTAAAGAGCCAATCAGAACACAGAACAGAGAAAGGGGGCGGCAGTGGTGATGGGGGAGGGGCAGAGCTGCTGGAGGTGAGACCTCTGGGGAGGGCCTCTCTGGGGTTGACGGTCCAGTAATAACTGAAGGAACGGAGGGGCCACACATGCCGCTGTGGGGTCAGAAGAGTTCAAAGCCACAGCTAGTGCAAAGATGAGGCCCCAAGGCAGGCAGGGCTCCGATGCTCCCCTGAGGGAAGAGGCACTTTGCTTGTGTATAGTGGGGAGGAGGAAGACTATAGAGAGGCAGAAGAATCACAGAGGGGCTGAGGTGGGAGGACTCTCAGGGGTGGGTGGCTTTGGCTTTTGTCGGGCTGGTGGGCTCCCCGAGTGGAGTTTCTGAGTGGAGTGTCATGCTATAATTTTATAGTTGAGTGAGCTTTTGTCGCTGTTAGGATGGTATCTGATGAAACTGGTGATGGCATACCCAAGGGTCAGGGGTCAGGAAGGGAAAGTACAAGCAGAAAGCAGGGGACCAGAGGAGAGGCAGAAGCCAAGGTTGGTGGTGACATCCTCGCTTGACCTTAGGAGAAAAGCACAGTGTAGGTAGCATGAGGGACTGCAGAAGGCTGTGCTGACAGGGCTTGAATAGCCAGGTCCAGCATGGGCCTGAGTGACACAAAAAGAACGTCCGGCTTTTACTCAGCAAGCCTACCACAGCACAATGTGTGCTGCTAACTGTCCACAGGACCAGGAGCTAGCCCGTGTTCAGGATTCCCCTCACCGTGTTTACTGGGTTGATTTTTATCTCATTAAAAGGCCTGTGAGGTACCCAAGAGTACAATACTACGGGTACACTGATGTCTGCAGGCTTAGAGTCTAAAAGAAACTAGGCTAATGAAGTCGGGCAGGGGGATGGGCTGGAGTTTTTTTGGGGAGTCGTTACAATTCTTCAGACTATTGTTCCTGGAAGCCCACCAGGGGACGACTTGGGGACCTGAGCAGAGGTTAGCCGGTTAATATGCTTTCTTAAAAACTACTTGAATTCGTCTTAAAAATCCGCTGGCTGCAGGATTCTCTTCCAGGAGTGAGATTCTCTCCAGAAGCCAAAGAAATGTAAAGACTGGGAACAGGTTGCTTTTTGGATTAATTCTAGGAGATTACAACTAGATTAAGGCTCAGGGATGCCCTCAATTACAAAGACCGGCTTGCTTTCAGACACACACACACACACACACACCACAGACAGCCAGTCAGATATACAACATACACAGACAGGCATACACAAATGTACACAGACATACATGGAGACAGGCTCACATGCATACCACAGACAGACAGACACATAAAACATACACACACCCCACAGACAGGCACACACAAACATACATGGACACACACCCACACCCCACAGACAGACACAAATATAGACAGACACACACAGAGACAGACACATACACAGAGACATAGACACACACATACACCACAGACAGACAGACTGTCTTGCTTTTAAACATACATACACACACACACATACACACACACACACACACACACACACACACCCCACAGACAGACATACAACTCACACAGACAGGTGCACACAAATATACACAGACACACGCAGAGACAGACACACAAAATACACACATCACAGACAGACAGACAGACACACAAAATATACACACACCTCACAGACAGGCACACACAAACATATACAGGTATAGACACACACACAGACACAGACATATACATACCAACTAAATGAGTCTGAAGCCAGTGGGGTAGATTTAAGAGACAATTCCCTATTTTCCTTGTTTCATTTCTCTTCCTGCAGCCCAGAAATGTGTCCTTTGTGCAGTTTCCTGGGCTGGGGCAGAGGTTTGAGGGGAAGAGTGTAGCATAGTTCCAGGCTCAGTTCAGGAATGTGTGTCAGGAGTGACTGTTATTAAGAGTTGCTGGTAAGTTATTAAATGTATCAAGAAGAATATCTGAGAATGTTTTGTGTAGCAGACAGGACCAACTGGACAAATAATGGAAACGTCTTTAAAATCCACCCAGAAAAATACCTTGTGGGTGGCAGTCGGTAAGAGAGAGACGACATTCTCTTT
Organism: Tokudaia tokunoshimensis; assembly: GCA_036184795.1. Lineage (NCBI taxonomy): Eukaryota > Metazoa > Chordata > Mammalia > Rodentia > Muridae > Tokudaia > Tokudaia tokunoshimensis. The sequence continues at coordinate 18,095,695 of BTHU01000021.1, forward strand.
TGGCTCATTGCTGTGCCCTATGGTCTGTAGTTTCTGAAGGCTGGTTCTAGAATGACTGACCACAGAGTTAGTTATTCAACAGTCTCCTGCCTTTGACCCAGCTAATTCAAAAGAAAAAGCTCTGTGGCCTGGAATCTATTTCCTCATTAGAAAACCTCAGAACAGAACAACCCCAAACTGGTGGTTTTTTGTTTTTGTTGTCTTTTCAATTCCTCTTACTCCGTATTGAAAAGTTAGTGTTGCAAATATGACCCCATTGGTAGTTTGCAGTTAGTAAAGGAAAAAAAAAAAGTCCCAAGAAGGTGACTACTGTCCTCTCTGCCCATCTGCTTAGCATCCTGACTGCGTCACTCTTGGGGGTTTCTCTCGAATCTATCTACTTTAGGGTCACGCTACCGGGTGACAGTCTTCCTGGCCACGTGACCATTATCTCTGCTCATTTGGGCCTTGACAACGGTTGTAGAAATTATTCTAACAAAATTCAGGGACATGACACCCAGAAAAGAAGTGACCTTCAATTGGAAAATCATCCATATTGATACAAATAACCCTCGATTTAAGAATATTCATGAGGACCGCGAGAATAGCTACTTAAAACAGCAAGGAAAGGCAAGTTGTTTGTCTAGAGCAAGATGAAGCTCTAAAGAGAGGATGAGACCTGGGGTGGAAAGACAAGACATGGTACACCCTATTCCTCAGCTCTGCACCCCAGTTCTCACGCAAGGCAGCCAAGGTTAGACCCCCACAGTTCTCTCACAGACACCCCAGGTTTCTGCTATATGCTTCATGTCCTGAACAGACAGCTGTGGAGGACAGAAGAGATGGAAACCTCTTTCACGGGACCGACTGTTTTCTATCTCATTGTCACAGGTACCCAGAGAAACAAACCTTAGGGAAGAGAGGAACACAGACTAAAGAACACAGAGAGCACACAGACTAAGCATGGCCCCTGCGGCCAGGCAGCAAGCCTCTGGGTTGGGGGGCTCTCACTCTGGGAGAAGAGGACCAGCGTGGCTCTGTGTGACGGGAGATGGTGGTCCCCATCCTTAGCTTTGAGAGTCTGTAAATCCCATTTTCTCTACCAGCTTCCGAGGCTCAAGGTCTCCCTTCCCTCCCACCCCCATGTTGAACTTTAAGGAGATAAAGTTGAAATACATTAAGCTTTCAATAGTCATCAGTCATATATTTAATTTGCTCGGTTCTGACACCTCTATTCCCCCTTAAACTGCGATCGCGATTAAAGATAACTCCTCCATTACGCCTGAGTTTCTTTGTGTGGTTTGGTAATCTACTGGGCTTCTTGTGGTTTGGATGTGAACCGAGTCTCCTAGACTCACTTGTTTGATCAATGGGTACCCAGCTGGTGAGGTTGTTCTGGAAGGAGAGGGGGCATCCAAGTGTGGAAAAAGTGGGTCCCTGGGGAGTGGGACTTAAGGTGGAAGAAGTGGGTCATTGGGGGTGGGGCTTGAGGTAGAGGAAGTGGGTCACAGGGGGTGGGGCTTGAGGTGGAGGAAGTGGATCACTGGGGGTGGAGAAAGTGGGTCACTAGGGGTGGGGCTTGAGGTTCTGTATCTGGGTCCAACTTCCTGTTTGCCCTCAGCTTCCTGACTACAGGCGAGATGTGAGCTGCCACCTGATGATCCAATGCTTCCCCACCCGGGTGGGCTGCACCCCTTCCTCAACCGTGTGAGCCCAAAGACACCCCTCCCTTCCTCGGGCTGCTCTTGCCAGTTAGTCTCAGCAGTGAAAGACAGAACCATCCATCTTCTCTGAGCGACCAGCTCATAGTTTGTAGACTTCTATGGAGTCACACAGCATCTGCATTTTGCTACCCCTGGCCCCCACTTACCGGAAATTCTCGCTCTCAGGCTTAACCTTCTGTGAGGCTTGGGAAAGAATGAGGTCACAGTTCCCGAAGAGCGGGTCATCTACCTGTGGCTGAGGGCCACCTTGCTTCATGACCACCCAAGAACTGGCTGGTTTATCTCATCCCCAAACTAACTTTTAGAAGAAGCACCGGGCTGAGGTCTGGGTTTACAAACCTGGGGTCTTGTTCTAAGCTACAGTAGAGTTCAGTTCCTTGTGTTACAGGAGCTATAGGACACGGTGCCTTCAGGGCACAAGCTGTAATAACTTTTGTTTGTTTGTTTTGTTTTGTTTTTCGAGACAGGATTTCTTCATGTAGCCCTGGCTGCCCCGGAACTCACTCTGTAGACCAGGCTGGCCTCGAACTCAGAAATCCGTCTGCCTCTGTTTCCCAAGTGCTGGGACTAAGGCATGTGCCACCACTGCCTGGCCTTGTAATAACTTAATAGACCCCTTGTTACAACCAGGTGGGAGGGATGCTCTGGGTGATGTTCCGTATGACCTCCCCTTTGCTATCTGGTGTCTGTTTATAAAGCCTGCTGTCAGGACTAGGGGACTGGAGAAGAGCACAGATGACCTGTATTTGGGTACAAAATTCAGAGAACAAGCTAAGGACGGCTCTGTTCCTAAAACTATTTACATTTTCGGTCCAAGGTACTCATTAGGTTTTTTTCCTGACCTCAGCCAACCTCCTCCTGACATATCTGTGCTATATCAGGCCGTTTGCCACTCTGAAATCACCCAAAATGTTCCCGGACAGGACCCGCAAACTCAGAAGACTCTCCCACAGATGCACCCCTGTTTCTTCCGTTTCCCTTGTTCTTGGCCATAAGCTTAGGCGAAGACACAAACACCGGGCAAACAGAGCCTTGAATATTTTAAAGAGCCTCCATGAGGCACTGGAAACTGAGTGTATTCAAGCCCTATCTGATTTCATGGACTTTTAACACGAAACCCAAGCCATCTTATCTAAACAGACACCCAGAAACCGCAGCTCTGATTAATGTTATCATTTAAAACACACACTGTACTCCTTGTAGGGGCAAACAGAGCCTGAGAGAAATCTGTATAGAAATGTGGCCTGCCATAAATGAACTCAATTAGACTGTAAATACTGCACAGAACTGCCAGCGGGGAGGGCAATTACTGTGGTTCTAAATCGCCCAGTTAACTGTTTTGGAGGGAAAAAAGTACCCCCCCAATTACCCAGAATTACTACTTCTCAAGAACTGGGAAGATGGCTTGGTGGCTCAAATGCTTGCCATAAACGCGTGGAGGATGGCGTACTGATACCCAGAACCCATGCAAATGCCACGTGGGTGTGGTCGCTTGACGGTAATCCCAGCACTCAGATAGCAGAGACCTGCGATCCCTTACAGTAAGTTAGTTAGGGAGATCAGCTAGGTTGGTGAGCTCTGGATTTGACTGAGAGACCCTGCCTCAAAGAGTTGGCTGAAGATGGTGGACTGAAGTTCCCAATACCACCCTCAGGCCTCCACGTGCAAATGCCCAGTATGCTCACACAGGTGCACATGCATCTGCACACACAGGTGCACATATACTCATACACATCTATACACACCACACACTTGTATATGTACATATTTATGCACACCACACACACATATATAAACATTTATGTACACCATATACATATACATATATATGTACACATTTATGCATATCATACACACACACATATATGTACACATTTATGCACACACATATAAACATGCACACCACACATACATATGCATATATATATATACACATTTATGCACATCACACACATATACATATATATGTACACATTTATGCATATCATACACATACACATATATGTACACATTTATGCACCACATATAAACATGCACACCACACATACATATGCATATATATACACATTTATGCACATCACACACATATACATATATATGTACACATTTATGCACAACACACACACACATTTAATGTGTTCACAATTAGCCAATTGTGCTTAGGGATGTATGCAAAGCACTGGATTATCTGTTGAGGGTTAAGGAGACTACATGAAGTCCTGGAGCATCCCAGCTGGAGAGATGGGAGAATGCTGGTTTCCATTGTCTACACAGACAGTGTGAGACACATGGGACCAGGAGGAAGCAGCCAGCGAGCCTGCCACTGAGCCACGCTGTTAGCCACCACGCATGAGGGGGGTGTGGCGGGATGTGGGCTTTGCACTTTGCCAGACCAGGAAGGAAAACTCGGCTCAGCTCTGTTGCAGCTGCTTGACCTTAGACCTTCCTGTAGCTGCTTCCTCAACTGTGAAATGAGCTGACTTCGCCACGACAACAAGGCTGGATAGGATATGAAGGACTCCGGGCAGGAGCTCAGACAGCCAGGGCTTCTCAGCTTAGGTTGGAGTTGTTGCCGACACTTTTAGCATCACTGGATTTTAGCATCACCTGACCCTGGGGCAGATCAGCCAAGAAGACAGTGGCATCTGCAGTTATTTACAAGCACTTGGCTTGGAGGAGAGGAATCGAGCTGTCCCATTTGCCCTCCTAAAGGCACAACTCATCCCATCGGCCGACCTTTCCAGATGCCCAGTATCAAAGTGTGACCTGTCGTTTTCAGAGATGAGTGATATCCCTTTAAAGAGGCTCTTGGTTGCCAAGAAAAGAACGGCTGGTGACAGTCACGGTTACTATGTATGGTTTTGTTCTTGACATTTGAATAGATCCAGAGAAGAACTTTAAAAGTTCATCCAAAAGTGGAGGGTGCTCTGAGAGGCGGGAGGAAGACCCCATCAGCTGTTGTGCTGGGTGGGACGGGTGACTTGCCTTCCTGAGGGCAAAGGAGCCAGAAGGTAAACCACGGGCAACAATTCTGGTCAACAACTGCACAAATACAAAAGAACAAACAGAAACTTTGCTCTCCGAGGTGGGGTTGTTTTCAGCTGCATCCTGTTTAAAGTAAGATGGAGGTGCCTTGGTGTAGGAGAAGCAACGGGAGCCCAGAGTCCTGCAGAGCTGCGGGCAAGACTGCCCCTTGAGACTCAGGACGGGGAGCCAGGGCAGTTCCTCACGAGTGGCATGGAGACCACCTGCCTCCTAGGGTTTCCCAGGGGATAGGTCACCTGATGTTGGCAGAGATGCCACATTTTCTAAGGTCTAGGAAGACCTTTGACATACTGGAGCTATCTTTTCTAGTTGGCAAAATGGGGGCGGGTATAGGGTTAAATAATAAGCCATGGAGAGAGCAGTGTCCTTCTGTGTACAGTTCAACCAAGTGAGAAAGTTTTCAAATTCAAGTTGGCCAGCTGCCTGCCCCTGATTCCTATTAGACCTGCTGGATTATTCTAGAAACCAGACCTTTCTAGGCAGGGAGTACTGGAGGGGAGGACCATGTGAGCCTCCTTTGTGTTGAGAAGCAGAGAAAGCCGGATCTGAGGTCTCCAAGGCATCCTGACACGAGTCTGGTTTTTCTCGCTGTCACCCCGGGAATGCAATTAATTATTTTAACAGTATTCCTAATGCCTTGGCAATGAAGACTTGAGTGCCTCAAAGTTTATGGCCGTTGTTTATCCTGTTGAACTGTGGCTGACACCAAGCACAGTAAAGACATAAGACATAAGTAAAGGCAAAACCAAACCAAAACAAACAGGTTTAGGGACAGAGACATGCACGGCCCAGTGCACAGGAACACTTCTTATTCATTACAGAGGACCGGGGTTTGGGTTTCTGCTCACAACAATCTGCAACTCCTGTTCCAGTGGATCCAATACCCTCTTCTGATATCTGAGTGCTCCTGCTCACATGCGGTGACACACATACATCCAGGAGTATACACACACACACACACACACACACACGCACACACACACACACACGTGCGTGCACACACACACACGCACACACACACACACGTGCGTGCACACACACACACGCACACACACACGTGCGTGCACACACACACACGTGCGTGCACACACACACACGTGCGTGCACACACACACACACACACACACACACCAAAGTAGGTTTCTATACCAAACTGATGAGCTGAAGCTACAATTATGCTTTCTCTTCCACAACTAAAACTAAAAAGGGACGCTACTATGAGGTTAAACAGCTCTCGTATAGCAAGGAAGAGAGTTGGTTGAAGCTCTCTACAGAACAGAGCTTCAAAATTTGCCACCAAGTTTTCCCACAAAGTGTAGTTTGCTGGGCACAGAAATCAATATGGCATCGCATGTTAAGCATTTCCGGAAGATGCTGGTGACAGGGATGGGGTAGGGGTAGTTGTCTAGGTTCTAAGTCTCTCCTGCAGTGAGTGGAAGTCTGTCACAGCAGGCCTGGAGGCTGTGGGCATGGGTAGGGACTGAGGAAATATAAGGAAAATCAGGCAGGCAGCAGGAGGGCCCCCTGAACCAAGGACCCAAGTACGCATACTTCCTGTTTCCGTTTCAGTGGGAACAGGGTGCAGGTGACAGAATCTAAGACGGGTGCTCAGAGCAATGGACCCGGAACCATTGAGGCCCAGGAAAAGAGCAGCTTGCTTTGTTGGGAGTGAAGAGACAGGCAACCCTAGCTCTGTTAAGTGGGTCAGGGCAAGGTCCACTGTACATTTGTGAGGTCGTGGAGCAGTCAAAGTCTCAGGAGAGTACAGTTTCTGCTTAGCAGGCCGCGTCACACCGCATTGTCGCAAACAGCTGAAGCAGTCAACTGGTCTACCCAGATACCTCGCCGAGCTCATCCTGAGCCTCTAACTGCACAGGTACTTTCTTAGGACAGGGATTCTAAAAGTCCTTCACACCAGTTGTGCCCACCCTTCCTTTTTCCAAAGACTTCATTCCCAACTGATGCTTCTTTAAGACCAGTGTTACAGACCTGTGTGTTTGGTGAACCCAGGCGGGTCTATTTCTTTATTTTTTATTTTTTTTATTTTTTGTGTGCGTAGAACAACGTGAGGCAAACAAAACAAAACAAAACAAAACCAAAACGGGAAACCACCCCTAAAACGAAACAAAACCAAACCAAAAAAGGGAAACCACCCCTAAAACAAAACAAAACAAAAACAAAACAAAAAAGAAAACCCTTGAGATAACACCAAAAAAACATTAGTGGGAAAAGAAAAACAATATAAAATAAAATAAAACAAAATACCCCAAACCCAAACTGAACCAAACCTAAACAACAACATCGAAACCCCTCGGACATTCAAGGAAAGGTATCTGTCTACCTTGCCAGCTGCTAGATAGAAACATTCTGCTATGGGGGTGGGGGTTGGGGCAATAAAATCGTGATTTTTGGTGGTGAATGCAGAGAAGGAAGGCTACTTGAAGTGCTGAGAAAAAGTGTCATGGGATGGCTCACCCCCCACCCCCACGCTGCTCCCCGAAATCTCCCCCAAAAGACATGGATATTGTGAATGGTCTAAATGTTCATGGATCATTTCTAAAAAGAGGGCAGAAACATAAGAGAGGACTGGGCTACAGAGGCGATTCCGCCAGGAAAAACCTTTCTTGCCTCTAAGCCTGATGACCTGAGTTCAATCTCTAGGAGCCACATGGTATAAGAAGAGAGGGCTGACTCTCCAAATCTCCGCATGCATGTGGTGATGTGCATGTACCCACACACGTACATGGAGCTGGGCCTGCACTAGAGTCAGACGTAGAGTGGGAGCTTCGCTCCCCACGTGCTGACCTATGTATGTGTGGTAAGTTAGACAGCCCTGGCTAAACTCACAGAACAAACCCACAAGCCATGCGCTGGGAAAGAGAATTTTAAGGAGGGAGGTTGACAGGAATTAGAGATCGATAAGAGAGCCTGTGGGCTTGAGGATAGTCAGAGCACCCCACAAGGACATGTATGAACTTATCAAAGAACAAGCTTAGTGAGAAATTATGTTTGCTTCGAGCACCCTTCTTTTTTTTTGAGTTCCCTTGAACAAACTGGTCTAAATGGCAGATTCTCAGCCCCTCCCCCAAGTCATATGAACTTCCCAGGAGCAAGGCAGGTGCTTCCAGCAGTCTAACCCCATTATTTTAGACACATCGATAAAGTTAGCAAGCCTGTAGGCCCAGTACTCAGGAGGCTGAGGCAGGGGGATGGAGTATTCAAGGCCAACATGGTCTATAGGGTACAACTCTGTCTCAAGAAAGAAATGACAGAAAATGGCTCAGTTGCTAAAGGCACTTGAGGCCCAGTCCCATGACCAGAGTGTGACATTTGTGCCCCCAGAGTAGGAAGAGACATTTAAGCCTACTAAATTGTCTCCTGACATCCACACGGTTTCCTGGTGTATGCATACACACAGCAAAACTAATTAATTAATTAATGCAATTTAAAAAGGAAACAAAAGAAATCGAAAGACTCCTTAGGCCACCAACTGCTGTTTGCTGCTCTGACTACACATGTAGAAGGGAGGTTACGTGGCACATTCCAAACAAAACTGACCTGTCTCTTGTCGCCAGAGGAAGAGCAAAGGTCAGACTTGTGGGAGTGGCTTGTTGGGGACCTTCCAGGGCTGGAGAGTGGGGGGAAGCTTCTGGAACGTTAATCTTTATCACTAGGAGGGAGTGTGTAATCTGGCTTTCTGCGGTCACGTGGTGTTGGATGTTAGAGAAGGAAAGCCAAACAATGCTAGCCCAGGTTAACAGAAATGGTCAATTGACCATGGAGGAGGGTTGGGAATTGCCCTCCAGGGGGACAGATAGCTCTAAGAGTCCTCAGAGAGTTAGGGCGTTGGTGACTTAGACGGCGCTGACTGTCAGAGGAAGTCATTCTGACTCTGTTCCTACCCATTTAAGTTTCCTTCTGGGTTAATCTTTCCTTTTTCTCGCTGAGTGAAAAGAAAAAACAGACGTGAAGGTTTCCCTTCGTGTTTTTGGAATCACGTCCCGAGAAGGGCTTCTCGGAAGCTTTTCTTTCTTTCACGAGTGACCTTCAAATTGAAATAAGGAACTTTTTTTTTCCAGGTAACACGTTATAAAGGAGAGCCATCGCCATGGATGAAGGCAAACGGTAACTCAACTCTGAACTGGAGGACCAGACGGACGCTTGTCTCACAAACTTCCCAGCTTCCCTAGCTTGGGGTTTCAAAAAAAATGGACTTTCCGAGTGACGAGGGGGACTCTTGTCCTCCTCACCAGGAAACAACGCGGTCCATTTGTTCCTTCCCTAGGCACGGCCCAGAGCCTGGCGCTTTGCTAGGCTGCATGGTCTGACTGCTGTTGATGTCCTAACCCTCTCTGGATAGGGAAAGGAAACCCCGCGTAACCAGCCGCATCCCGGGGCCTTGTTTTACCTGCCGTATGCGAACCGCCTGTCTTTGTGGTGATCTCCAAACGTGTCCCAAAGCCTGAGGGAGATACTCACTTCGTCAACGACATCCCTGGAGCGCTCGAGGACCTGTAGGAGGCAGAAAGGCAGAGCGTGAGCAGAGGGGGAGAGGGAAGGAGGGAGGGATGTGCTCATGTGTTCTGCAGGGCCATCCTCCCCGACCCTTCCACCATGTAGTGTGGGACACAAAGACAACTCCATATGACTCAAACTTCCTTTGCTGTACCACAGCCATGTCCTCAAGTTTGTCCTTTGCTTTGTTTTACCCCTCTCCCCACCGCCACACCCAGCGGGTCACTTCGGCTTTACCTATGCAATATAGCCACCTGCCTATTATTTATTTTAACCAGACTAATAAAGAGCAAACAGCAGTATGGCCAAAGTATTCTTTTAAATTTTTGTTCCTTCCTTGCGTCCTTTCTTCCTTCCTTTTCTTTAGCCCGGGCTAGCCTTAAAATTCTCCATCCTCCTGCCTCAGTTTCTTTCTTTCTTTTTTTTTTTTGGTTTTTTGAGACAGGGTTTCTCTGTGTAGCCCTGGCTGTCCTGGAACTCACTTTGTAGACCAGGCTGGCCTCGAACTCAGAAATCCTCCTGCCTCTGCCTCCCAAGTGCTGGGATTAAAGGCGTGCGCCACCACCGCCCGGCCCTCTGCCTCAGTTTCTTAAGCACTGGGCCGCCATCACAGGCAAATGAGTATTTGGTTCGGCTTTTTCTGCCCTTGAGGAGGCCGGGTCTCAAAGTAGCTCAGGCTGGCCCGGGACTGGCTGTGTAGCTGAGGATAGACCTGTTGCACCTTACCTCCTGGCAGACACGGTACTGGTCAATGGCCCACACGGTGGGCACGTGAGTGGCCAGCAGCTGGTACTGTGTCAGGGTGGTGTTGCAGGCCCGGGCACAGATCAGGCGCGTCTTCCCTACGGCGTTGTCGCCCACGACCACGCACTTGATGGTCTCAACGTTGGGTCGTTCGTAGTCCATGTCAGAGTCCATTTACAAAGCTCTGTAAGAGGACAGTGGATGCTGTGTTAGAGAGGCCAAGGCTTTCCACAGCAACCCGTAAAGGTTTGCCCTCCGTCCAGCCACGTCCTTGGAGGTGCCCGGGCACGGGCAAGAAGTTTGGAAGGGGAAACTCAAGCTTTCTTTTTATATCTCACACTAGAACAGAAACACCACGCTGTTGTTTTGACCCTGAAGAGTTTATTCCGGCGAACGTGTTATTTTCTCCTTGCTTTTCTCTAAACATAACCTGCCTACTGCAGACCCGTCCAGGCACTCCTGGCTCGCGGCCATGAGCTCCCTCCCTAGTCTCCCATGCTGGCTAGCTAGTGATCCTGGTCACCCGTTAGCTTCGGCTTTCACACCCGGCCTTGGCTGCCCAAGAAACACAGCCGGGCCACAGTCTTTAAACCACCCAGTGTCCGGCACTGGGAAGTCACACGCAAGTTCATAAAGGCTACGGTGATGAAGAGGGAAATTAAAGCAAAGGCAGAAGAAGGCATAATCCAGCTCTAGGCTGGATTATGATGTGCTAATGACATTAACCCAGAGCCTATTCACTCACTGTTTATGGTGACCTTATTGACACAACAATGAGCTCAGGGAACTCACCAGAGCTAGCTATACAAAAAAAAAAAACAAAACAAAAAAATAAAACATTTCCTTCCCTTCAGGGTTTCCATCAAGGAATCTGGGGCACAGGGTAAAGGTGGACACTACCAGGAAGACTTTCCTGAAATGCCTGTGTGTATGCGTGTGCATGTGTGGGCACATGCAGGTGAGTGCATGTGTATACATGTATGTGCATGTGTGTCTGAATGTGTGTGCATAGGTGTGTGTGTCTGTGTAAGTGTGCATATGTGTGTGTGTATGTGAGTGCACGTGCGTGTATGTGAGTGTGTGAGGAGACAGTAGCAGACCCAGTGTGGTGGCTCACAACCCCGGCTTTTGTTGGCTTGAGGGAGGAGGAGTGTAAGCTCAAGGCTAGCCTGGGCTATGTACCAATATCAGGTCAAAACAAAACAAAACAAAACACAGGAACAAACAGAAAGAGAAAGAAGAAGCGACGACAAGAAGAACCGCTGCTGTTACAGCTACATTTTCTCGAGCCAGACTTTCCACACGGAAGAGAGCAGTTGTCTTAACTGTGGGCAGGAGGCTGTCAGATTTCTGTGAGTCCTAACTGACCCTTTGAGGAAGTCTAACTTCAAGTTGGTCACGTGGTCATTTTTAGAGTTGGTAATTATCAGCTGTGATTAAAAACAAACAAACAAAGAATCAAACAGAAACAAAACAAAAAAAGCAAAAGCAAAAAAAAAAAAAAAACCCAACAAAACAAAACATCAAAACCCCAACACTGAAAAATCAAAAAACAACCTCCCCAAAACCCCTCCAAAAAAACAAACAAGCAAACAAAAGATAAAAACCGAAACCAAAACCAAAAAAAATGTTCCGAGGAGAGAGCCTTCTAGGTAACAGCCGCCCAGTAAAGCTGAACTCAACTGACTTGCAGAAAGTCATCCCTTACATGATGTAGTGAAGAGACAGAGGGTGTCCACCAACGCACAGGCTGTCTTCTCGAAGCTGGGTCCTGCCTGAGGGTGAAGCAGTTCTGAAAGTGCCGTCTGTCTGTCAACCACAGTGTTGTCACAGGCAGCTGTGAAAGCCGAGGCTGGAGAATGGCTTTTCAGGAAGGCTTTGAGGGGGCAGGTGTGTGGCTTGGGTCAGGATTTGACTTGTGGTTTGTGTAGCACGAGGAGGCTGAAAATAGATAGTTGTTCCCTACTTGCCCATATTTAAAAAAGACAAAAACAACTCCCTTCCCGAAACATTAACATAACAACAACAACAAAATCCCAAAACATCTTGAGGACAAAGATAAAAGTTCAGTCCTGATGATCAGTCGGGTGTGGTGGCTCCCTAAGATTCTGTCTTATGATTCAATGGTAGTTTTATTCCCTTGTCTAACAGAGAAAAATGTGGCAGAAGCTTGCTTTTGGCATTGGATGGATGATTCTTCATTACTCCCTAGGGATTATCACCTGAGACCAAAGATAAAATTGCTAAATGTGCCTGATGGCTGGGATAAGATGCGTAATCACGACTCATGTGACTCAGTCACCTAAATGGTGAGGGCAGGACCTTGGTGCCTGAGAGGGAGTGAGTTTGAATCCCAGCCACCCATTTTCCCGTCCCTCAAATGACCAGGTGGGGTTTACTTCCTGGACTTCATTATTTTTCCATCTGCTCAGAGGGAATTGTGGCAAAATCCATCTCCTACACTCAGCAAGAGAGAGAGAGCTGAGTAGATTGATGTGTAAGTCCTGGGTGGGGATTCCATGATGAGGAATAGGGGTTCTTTCAGACAACATTAAAAACAGAGTCCTGTAGAAAGCCAACATCAAACCTCAGAGGTAAACCCACATACTCAATCCTGACCAAGATCTCCCCAGAGGAAGGAATTTTATAAGCACTAACTCAGAGATAACTCACTGGAGACTGAGGAATGTAAACTCAAGAGGAGGAGTAGCTGACCTGAATCAGAAGGGAATCAGAATGGAAGTGTTTGTTTGACAACATCCATCCTGGTGAGGTTGCCCAGGGCGTCAGGGCAAAACCGTAAACTGGCTTCATTCGGAACTCTGAATAACTTTGAAACCAAGGTACATTGCCTTGTAACTTTGAAACCAAGGTACATTGCCTTGAATGTCCTAAGAGGTAGGGTAAAAAAAAAAAATCTGTCTTTACTGGGGGATTTGACTGTTTTGAGAGACAATTTGGAAGAATGTTTGAATTTAGGGACAACATGGGAAGAATGTTTGAGTTTAGGGACAAGTAAGATGGGGAACTAAGAAATATAGAATTGGTTTTCTTGTCAGCTAGCAAACTCACTCTGATAGCTAACTCTGAAGAGGAGACTCCCAGCCGTGTGGACCACTAATATGTTGGTGAAATAAAGAACCATGCTAGTTTTTACATATGTCCTTGAGGTGGTCAGAAACCCATAATGTTTCATATTCAGGTTCTTACTGCCAAGACTGTGCTTAATTTTAGGACCTATTTATATAATTCTAAAAGAAACAAAAAACAGTAGGTGTCAGAGATAAAGATAACACCCATTTTTTAAAAAAGATTTATTTATTATTATAAGTATGCTGTAGCTGTCTTCAGACACACCAGAAGAGGGCGTCAGATCTCTTTACGGATGGTTGTGGGCTGCCATGTGGTTGCTGGGATTTGAACTCAGGACCTTTGGAAGATCAGTCAGTGCTGGGGTTCTAATCCCAGCAACTTATTTAGGATCCAAGCATCCTGATTCCCACAAACTGGAGGAGATGATGGATAAGAGAGAGTGATTAGCAGGGCTGAGTTTTTCAGTAACTACTGAACTCCCCAGCACCCTGACCATTTCATTCAGAGCAAACAGCTTTCTTATGTATATGACAAGGCAGAGAGTATTGTAAGAATTCAAAGCTACAGTCAGAGAGGCAGTCATCCCCCCCCCCCGGCTTCCCCCCCCCCCCCCCCCGGTATCCCAGCAAATCAGCGGCTTACAAGTTACACATAAACACCCATTCCTGGAAGCGGTGCTGGTTTATTCATATCTACGTGTTCATGGTTGAGTGAGTTCTTAGGACCGTCTGGGTGATCACTGTCTGCTCTCTGATTTTTATTTACTTTGAGTGGGAGTGGATAACTAGTATCCATTTAACAGCGTTAATTCATTTCGCCGTGGTAAATCTTGCTAGTCTGTGTAAGCATTCTTCTGCCTTTAGATAAATATCCGAGGAGACAGGAAAGGCAGAAACGGCAGATGTAAACCTCGGTAACCCCGTTACTGCATTTCCTCCTTGAACAGACTCAGAGGACACGGAGGAGGCTAAGGGTTAAAATATGCCTCAAAGCATCTACCCACTCTGGATGTCAGAAGTGGGGAGTTTACTTTACGGCTGGCAAGTAAACGGGCTGATGAGGTGGCGGCTGGTGATTGAAGAACTAGAAGAAGTGACTCTGGGGACGGAGTGTCTCTTGCTCATGAAATGAACTTCCGTGCTGTGGTCATGGTCCTCATGGTCTCCAGAACCCTGTCGTTGGTGTGATCATCCCAGACTTTCCCAATCGTTACTGTCATGATCTGGACCACAGGTCTTTCATTCCTTTCTGCTTGTCACCATTTCTGCTCTATTAGATGTTCTATACTCCAGCCTTGTAGTTTCCTTAGTTCAGGATTTATGGTCCTTATTCCCCTCCAACCATTCATCCCTTTGGTTGAGCTCTAGGTACCACTGTCATCATGAACACTTTACTCCTCCTATATCAAATGCCAGACTGTAACCCTCAGTGCAACCTTACTATCTTTAAAGTCAGCACTTCATGACATGAGGCCAGCATCCCCAGAAACAGGAGCAATCAGTTTCCCTTCCTCTTGAACTCGGGCTAGCCTTACTGTGGAATGAGTTCAGGCTCTAGGGTTCTGCAGGTCCACAATCATGCTACTGGGACACTGCCCTGAGGACACCAGTTAAGGCTGCTGGCCCAGCCTAACTGAGCCCAAGAACCATGAAAATAGTCCTGTAGCAGCTATCTCCAAGATCTTCCAGCTTCACTGACCCTCCAGGTAGGAGTTTTGTGAATGAGTCAGTGAGGCCAACAGGCCAAGTTTGCATGTGCTGGGAGTGATGGAATCTTGAAAAAAAAAAGAACAGGTCCTTACAGTCCTAAAGAAAGCAGGCTTGGGGGGCGGATGTGACTTGTTATGCAGCAGCAGTTACCAGGAACACACCAGAAAACTGCCAGAACTCTCATGCCTTCACTAATACCACTGCTATGACAGAATGACTGACGGAAAGCATGCAAAACAACAAACAAATAAACAAATAAAAAAATAAAACAGCAAAAGCAAAACAAAACAAAACTCTCAGGGAAGGAAGGAAGGGCTTATTTTGAATCACAGTTTAAGAGGAAAGTCAGTCATGGTGGAGAAGGCACGACGGCAGGAGGCAGCTGGACACATTGTATCAGCAGTTAGGAAGAGAGAGAAAGAGACCAAAGCCAGTCCTCATTGTATCAACTGTCAAGGAACAAGGGTCCTCAGCACACTTTCTGGTTTCTATCCTAAGACTCCAGTCCATAGAATGGAGGCTGCCTACGTTTTCAGGTGGGTCTTTTCAACCTAATCTATAAAGAACCATGCTCAGAGGGTGATTCTACCTGTCAGGATGACAACCAATATAAATTGGATAAACTGGCAATTTTTGGCCTTTCTTGGATGCTGGATCTTTTCCACACAGCCCTGGTGGGCTGTGACAACGTTCCTAGATGCAACCACAAGCACCCTCTGCTTCTTGCATGGCCTACATCAGATGGAGAGTAACAGCACCGGACATCCATGTCTTAGTCCCTCTGAATGTATTTTGTTGCACAGTGTGGAACACTTAGAGCCACAGAAGGAACTAGAGCGGCTAGGTTTTGAACCCAAGGTAATCTCTGTGTGCATTTGTTTTGTTATTTTGAGACACGTCTCTTGAGTTCAGCTGTGTGCTAATGTACAACACACTTCTGCATAGCTCCGTACAGCCTGCACATCTCTGCATAGCACTGGATATCCTGGAGACCAGGCTCTGAGACCAGGCTGGCCTCGAATTCAGAGATTTGCCTACCTCTGCCTCCCGAGTGCTGGGGTTAAAGTCATGTGCCACCCAACAGCGACTTCAAGTATGCTTTAAACACAGAAGAAGCAAGCAGGAGATCCCAGGCCGGAGAGGACTACAAAGTTGCTTTTCTGCTGGCTTTGAGGAGAAAGGAAAAGAGCCAGAGACCCGGTAGCTCTCACAGGTAAACTCTGGAAACCTGAAAGGATAAGGAGCTGTTCTCTTCACCAGCCCTTAGATGGACAGTGCCTGACAGTGCTTTAAACCGAAAGACACCGACTTCAGGCCTCGGTGGGTCAGTGTGTGTTGTTTCCTGTCACCTACTGTTTGGTAGTTTGTCACAGCATCAGCAGACATTCACACCGCATGCTTTAGCCTCCCAGTGGCTTCCCTGAGTTCTAAGTACTCTTTGGGACCAGATTGTCCCCCAACCCCCACTCCCAAACCTGGGCACCTTACAGATCTCATCCCTTCACATCCCCTTCCCTTCACATCTTGCTTGTCTGTCAAGTTCTATTTATTCTTTACAACTGTTTTCAGATACCACACCTCTACAAGATTTCCCAACTACTACTCTTCTTTTCCAGGGACCACTTTGCCCCACTCCCCAACGAACAGATGCTTGGAGCAAAAGTAGTCTAAGTTGGTGTTGGGTTTTTTTTTTAAGATTTATTTAATTTTTATTTATATGAGTACACACACTAGAGAAGTGCATCTAACCCCATTACAGATAGTTGTGAGCTACTATGTGGTTGCTGGGAATTGAACTAAGGACCTCTGGAATAGCGATCAGTGTTCTTAACCGCTGAGCCATCTCTCCAGCCCCGTAGTCTAGTTTTTATTTCTTCCTAGTTGAAGCTTACACCTCCCAAATGCTCACCTCGTACTCAGTTATTTACATCCCTGGAGTTTAGCCGTGTGCTAATGTGCAGTCCACTTCTTCCCTAAGTCATTCCTAAGCATGCCCTCTTGTAAGAGTAACTTTTATTCGCCAGATGTAATGGTCACCTCCGAGGCTGCTTCTGTTGACCTAGGCCTAGTCCTGAAGGTTTCTCGCTTCTGTAAATCTCATCTAGGCCTAGAATGCTTTTGGCCTATGATATGAGGCTTGCTGCTGAGTAAGCTCACCCTGGCTGACAGGTCAACTCAGCTGTTTTGACTGAAGCTCTTCTCCAAGCTGACTGCTTCAATCTGGCTTCCCTTGGCTTCTCCTGAATCGTTCTGTTTGATCTCAAACTAATTCGAGCAATCTGTTCTGACCTTCTGGCTCCTTCTTATTCTCTGGTTCCTTCTCTCTTCACCTGCATCCATCTAGCTTGGTCTCTCTGCAGCCTGTCTCTGTACAATGGTGCCGCTAAATCTGCGGTCCTTCCTTTTCTTTGCACATCTTTCTCTCTCTTTTAAGTAGTCTCTCTTTTCCCTCTGTTCTTGTGAGAGTTGGGCGTATCCTATTCTGCCAAACCTTTTTCTGATTCGTCACTTTGTCTGCCACCCAGACATCCGCTTTCAAACATGGGTGCAAACCTTCGTTGTTTGGGATTAAAGGTGTGTGCTAAGGGCGTGTCCCTATTCCAGCCAGAGGGACAAGAAGAGTGGGCTAAGGCTGAGCCACATCACAACTAGAAACAGATAACAGATTTTTCCAGTCAACAGCATAATCTCGTGGTTCACGGTGTGATCAATTATCCTGCAACATCCTCTAGTTCAAGATTTGGATTCTCTCTCTCTCTCTCTCTCTCTCAAGGTCAGCCATGGACAAAGCAACAACTATGTGACCTCTCAGCTCCTCTGGTATCCACTTCAAACTATTCTTCTTCCTAGGGCTCTTACCTTGCCCACCCTAAGCTCTTGATATGGTGGTTTCTGTGGTGTCTGATCTCTCCCTATAAAACAGGCTCCCGAGAGACTATGACCCCATGGCCTTCGAGTCTAGGTTCCATGATTCCATATTGAGGGGAAACCTCAGGATGGACCCGTTTGCTTCCAACGCAGTGTATGGTCACTTAATGGGTTCAGATGAGGCCACAAGACTCCTCAACCATTAAGAAATTCAGATCTTAGGGAGTGTGGGGTTCATCAAAGACCTTCCACTTTAGGTTCCTTCATTAATTTGGAGCAACCACTATTGGGGTGTGACGTCACTCTTGTCATTTCTTCCTCTGTCTCCTGAAACTGCTTTTCGGGAAGCAGTTTGTGTAGAACCAGACTTTGAAGCTACCCGCTCTGTGCACGGGTAGCTTCCTGTCAGAAACAAATAACCCATAAGAAATCGTTTAGGTCGACAGCTAACCAGCAAAAATACCAGCAGAGCAAAGATTCTGGTATTTGAGGAGTCTGTTCTGAAGAACAACTGGGGACAGTCTATTATTGACAGGAAATGCCGGAAGTTGCACAACTGTGACTGTAGACAGCTCAGCTTCCATTCTGCAGAGAGTGCCAGACTGGACTCTCAGGCTGATTTGCATAGAAGATGGACACCTCAGCTGCAATGGAGAATGGGTTCAGCATTGGGAGAAGAGGGGAGGGAGGGGATCAGGGCCAGACTAGATCTTCCAGGCAAGGCCACTCCAACTGGATCTCCAGGCTAAGAGTCATCTAAGTCAGCAGAACAGTCACCTCCGTCTACAGTATTTTTAAATTCAATGAACTATTTTGAGGAGAAAAAAAAATTAAATAACAGGATGCTCTCTAGGGGCCTCTGGGGTACCGGGAAACCCAGGGCTGTCTCTTGGGAATCAAGTGGAGCTTTTTTAACACATCCACTCATGGTCCTTCCTTGAATCCCACAATAATGGCAAGGCCGTGTTTTCCTTTCCTTTCCTCTCCTCTCTCTCTCTCTCTCTCTCTCTCTCTCTCTCTCTCTCTCTCTCTCTTTCTTTCTTTCTTTCTTTTACCTTCAACGTCAGTGTGGGAGATAAGCCAGCAATGGAGATAAGCTCTATTTTCTACCTCAACTATGCTGAAGTTGCCATCGTTGAAGAAAAAAAAAAAAAGAAAAGGCCTTTAAAAAACAAAAACTTAAGAAAGATGGGGCTGGTGAGATGGCTCACTGGGTCAAGGGGGCTTGCTGCCAAGCCTGATGACCATAGTTCAATTCCTGGGCTCCATGTGGTAAAAGGAGAGAGCAGACTTGAAACTTGTACTCTGACATTTGCACTTGAGCTATGGCATGTACATATATGAGTCTGTCTGTCAGCCTGTCTGTCTATCTACTGTCTGACTCTCTGACCTTTCTGTCTCTCTCTATCTCTGTCTCTCTGTCTCTGTCTCTGTCTCTCTCTCTCTCTCTCTCTCTCTCTCTCACACACACACACACACACAATGTAATAAAAAAAATCCTTAGAAGATGTATGAAAATGCTGGACTTTGGTAGTGCACTCCTGTAAATTCTACCACTTGGGAAGATGAGGCAGGAATATCTCAGCTTTGAGACCAGCCTCGGCTACACCCAGACCCTGCCCCATCCCCTAAGCGTGAATTTCCAGACTAGGTCTAACCAGGCCAACCAGGCTGTGTGTTCTAGGTGCAGCAGCCTACTTTCTCTTGATGGCTCTGCCCTCACAGTGGCTCATCCTCCACCTGTCTATGGAAACTGTTTTCTACTGCTGGGTCTCAGGAAAACCCACCACAGAACTGTATGTAGGCCTGCGCCTGTACAGGAGTGACTGAGCCAAGGGTCAGGATTGCTATGCTGGGATTTGGAGTCAAAAATCATATGGATGTGCTGGGTTCCTTGAAGACTGTGAAAGGCTACGGGGGGGGGGGGGAAGAGAGAGAGAGAGAGAGAGAGAGAGAGAGAGAGAGAGAGAGAGAGAGAGAGAGAGAGAGAGACTTTTGAGTGCAGGCCTGCAGAAGAGGCCTCCATGAAGGGACTCCATTTTCTTGCTGCCTGGCTTTGAGAAGCTCCAAGTCACAAGGCAGAAGGCTTAGGAGCTCTCTCTCCAGTAGGCAGAGCCAGGAGAAGCCAGGGTGATGGGTAGGAGTGGGCCAACCTCTTTACTCCACAGTCCAGGGTTTGGAGTTACTTCTAATGGCCCGAGAAGTGGCTAGTATCTCCACAGAAGGACAGCAGGTTCTGGTGGGCTTTCAAAAGGTGCCACTCGTATCCTAAGGCTGTCACAAGAACAGAGAGGAGGGGAGACAGGGGACAGTGGCATAGAAGACCATCTCTTTGTTCCGGGTAAAATCCACAGAAGTAGCCAAGTAGATAAGCCCCAGTTGCATCTTGGAAGAAGGTGCATTTGGAAGGCCTTGCCTTCTACACTGCTTTCTGGGGTGTTTATCATTTGTCAACTTATAAGACAGATAATTACATTTCTATTATTCTGCTTATACCACATCAGGATCATACATTATTATTATTAATTATTAATTATTATTGTTGTTGTTATTATTATTGGATAGGGTCTCATGTAGTCTAAGCTGGCTCCCCACCTCAATACATAGCCAAGGATGACCTTGAACATCTGACTCTATTACCTCTACCTTTATGCACATTGGGCAAGCAGTCTACTAACTGAGATATATTTCCAGCTCTGAGATACCCACCCCCTTTTGGTTTTGGTCAGAATTTTGTTTTTAAAACTTTAAATATTTTCACAGTACTTCTCCCACGCACACCTTCTAATATATGTTGAGTTGGGCACAGAAATGTATCCACCCTAGTCTCCCTAGGAAACCTTGCACCTAGGACCAGCAGAGAGCTCATGTGTGGCCACCTCTGCTGACTGATTATTGAGCCCAGTGGCTTTGGGAGTAGCATGTGGTTAAGCCTGTGGTGGGTGAGAGGAGTGCTGTAAGGGACATCTGCTGTGGTCCATCATGACAGCAGAGCTTGGCAGGTGGCCTCACACCCACTACTGCCTCCCAGTGAGAAGGGCATCCGTTACCATGGGAACCACAAGGACCAAGAGCAGGCCCTTCCACCAAATGGGAATTCAAGGGCTAGAGAAGAGTGTCAACAGATACAGGCGGGAGGCACTAAGGGGTTTATTTGGTTGGGAACAATAAAAGAACTTGACTGATTATTGTATTCTAACACCTATCACCAATTTATGAATCTTAATTATATACATACATATATAT
The DNA here is from genome assembly GCA_036184795.1 of Tokudaia tokunoshimensis. Taxonomy (NCBI): domain Eukaryota; kingdom Metazoa; phylum Chordata; class Mammalia; order Rodentia; family Muridae; genus Tokudaia; species Tokudaia tokunoshimensis. The sequence goes on from BTHU01000021.1 coordinate 18,116,618, forward strand.
ATATTTCTCATTCCCTTATGAACATTAGCAACCCAACTTAAAAGGTTTCCAAGTCCTTTGTGCAAACCATTACCTGGCTAGAAAAAAGAAAGAAAAGACATATGAACCAATGAAATATGGAAATTGGTTTGTAACAGATATGGAAGTCATGAAGTGAAGGCCTATTAGCTGCATCCGACAACAAAACCGGAAAGAAGGCTGAGGAGTAGCCACATGTCAGAAACTGAAGGGCACCTGCCAAATCCATCCCACGGGGCCAAGCAAGGAACATACTCATGGCCTGTGACCTGTCCATTTCCAAAGGGAAAGAATTGGTTCCGGCAGTCAGCGGCATGTTCTCTGCCACTCATAACCATAATGGAGGCATTATAGCCTGGAATGTGGCTGGGAAAACAGATTGTGGGGCCAGTGGAGGGCCTCTGAGAGACTGACATGTTGCTCTGAGCACGGAGCAGTCCCACGGCCTCTTGAAGAAGATGGCCAGATAGAGAGATCTGACTGCTGCACAGGGATTTCTGTCCTAGCCTAGCTGCCCCCTGCCTGCTTGGGCAAGGCCTTTCCAGCTGGATCAGTGACTCTCAACCTTCCTTTAATAGTTACGGGGACTGACCCCCAACATAAAATTATTTTCACTGCTACCTTATTACTGTAACTTTGCTATTGTTTTGAATCATGATGTAGATGTATGTGTCTTCTGATGGTCTTAGGCAGTGTGATAGTTTGTATGTCTATGCTCAGCCCAGGGAGTGGCACTATTAGAAGGTGTGGCCCTGTTGGAGTGGGCATGGCCTTGCTGGAGTGGGCATGGCCTTGTTCGAGTAGGTGTGTCACTGTGGGCGTGGGCTTTAAGACCCTCATCCTAGCTGCCTGGAAGCCAGTCTTCTCCTAGCAGCCTTCAGATGAAGATGTAGAACTCTCAGTTCCTCCTGCACCATGACTGCCTTGGACACTGCCATGTTCCCGCCATGATAATGGACTGAACCTCTGAACATGTAAACCAGGCCCAAATAAATGTTGTCCTTTATAAGACTCGCTTTGATCACGGTGTCTGTTCACAACACTAAAACCCTAACTAAGGCAGGTAGCTCCTGTCAAAGGGTCCGTTGAGCCCCACAGGGGGTTGTGACCCACAGGTTGAGACCCACTGGTCTGGATCTGGTGATGGGAAAGTGATTGTAATGCTAGTATAAAGGGGAATGAGTGAGCAGGCACTTTCAGGTGTCAGTGATTCCTCCGGGCTGAGATGGTGCTCCCTTATCCTTATCTCACCCCTAGACATTCTCCAGCTCATTAACTTCCGTCTTCTTGGGAACTGAATGGTTTCTGGAGACTCTAGCAGAGCCAAGGCTAACCAGAGAGATTTAGCCTGTACTTCAGTCCTCAGCCATCTGGATGGATATATATGTGTGTGTGTATATATATAATACACACACACACACACACACACACACACACACACACATACATATATATATATTGGGTGGAGGAATACTCGTGAGGTTTGTTACAAACCCCGGAGTGGATAGTCTATGAGAAATAACAGAAGAGAAGAAAATTAAAGATGTGGCCAGAAGAAACGAAGCTAAAATAACTATGTGTGAGCGAACAGCAAATGTAAGTTGTGTAGGGAGTGAGACAAGAGACTTGGAGGCAGTCTGGGAATACCGTAAGGGGCTCCATGTTGAGAACAAAACAAAACAAAACAAAATCAAACGAGAAACATGGGCAGTGGCAAGCAGCAGAAGTCAGACCATGGCAGGACTCCCGAGGCGTGGAGCAAGGACACCAGAAACCCTCTACGCACAGAACTGAGAGTGGAATGGATGGAAGGGCTAGATGTCAAAACACACCTCCCAGGAGGTGTTTGTTCTGAAGAACTGAGGGAGAAAGAGCAACTGATAGGCCAGAAGTGAGGAGGGCAAGCCAGGTGCAGAGCCATGAGTGAGTATCGCAGCACTTGGGAGGTGGAGGAAGGGCTGCAGGCTAGCCTGGGCTAGGTAATAAGAGGGGTCGGGGAGAAGTCAGGTAGCCTAATCGTTTTGAATCTCGCTGTGTAGTCATGTATGGACAAACCTTATCTCTGAGAGATAACCTGGAAGGAGGGAAAGGGCAGTTCCTACCAAAAAGAAAACATCAAAGCGATAACAAATCGTAATAAATCAAAGGGCATCATGCGTGGTGCGCAGGAAGGGAACTTCGAGTTCAAGGAAATGCTCGCAGAAGTCACTGAAGCACAGGGACTAGGAAAAAAAAAATCAAAGCTAATCAGTGTCAGAGGAAGAGAGTGACCAGGAAAGAGCATCCCAGTCGGGTTGTGAGTGATGAACAACTGGGTTGATGGGCATCCCGGGTGGTTTCAACTCTACAGGAGTCAGCAAGCCTTCCTTCAAGTGTGCTTAGCCCACACGGGATAATAAGGGTTAGTTGCTCCCCCTGTTCCCCACCTCCCAGTACACAACCTATGAACGAAATATTTGGCCACAAACAAATAAGTGAAAGCCTCAGAAGGAGGAGCTTTACAACCACAGCTGGAGAATCTTCCTGAACTGCCTGGCTGAGGAAAGGCCTCTATCAATGTCCAACACTTTTGAGAAGACGTATTATCTATCCCGTCTTTATCAAGAATGACAAAAGTCGGGGTCTGAGGGGATGGCTCCCTCGGTAAGGGTTTGCTGCTTAGGCAGGAAGGTCTGCATTCAGCCCCCGGCACGCACAAAAGCTCGGCACAAGTGCTTGCCATTTGGGCACTAGAAATATAGAGCGGGCAGGAAGATCCGTGGGGCTTCCCAGACTAGCAGAATGTGCAATCCCAGGTTCAGTGAGCCCTGGAGTCAAAGGAATGTGACTGATGAGGACAGCTGAAGTCAATTTCTGGGTTCCACACATGAATATATATATGCATGTATAGCGCATGCATGCATGCACGCGCGTGTGCGTGCACACACACAAGCATGCACGCCACAACGCTACCCAAAATCCAAAACAACTGGGGAGACTGGGTGCTTGCTGTGTGATCCTGGTCATTCTCTTTCTTTCCTTCCTTCCCTTCCTCCCTCCCTTCTTGTCTCCTTCCCTCTCTCCCTCCTTCCCTCCCTCCTTTCATCCCCTTTCTTTCCTTCTCTCCTTCCTCACCTCCCTCCCCCCACTTCTTTCTCACTGTAGCTCTGGCTGGCCTGGAACTCACAGCAATCCTCCTGCATCTGCCCCCTGACTGCTGGAGTTAAAGGTTTTCACCACTGCGAAGATAAAGGCGTGATTCTGTGACTATACAGGAAAAACAAGAATTCAAGGGAACATAGTAGGGTGAGGGAACATAGTAGGGTGAGGGAACATAGTAGGGTGAGGGAACATAGTAGGGTGAGGGAACATAGTAGGGTGAGGGAACATAGTAGGGCCATTATCAGAAGCATAGCTGAGAGCTCTATCAAATGCACAGGAAGCATAGCCTAAAAGCAGGGGCCTCCTCTTTTTCTTGCATGGAGCCCGCACCCAATCCCCAGTGAGGTGACCTGGCCTGCCTCAAAAACACAAGGGATTCTACAGAGAACTGTGCAGTAATGTGTGAGTCTCATAGACAATCTCTGAAAACATTCTCCTCAGAGTGCTTCTCCCTAGGGCTCCCTCTTTCCTGGCACCCATGAGAGAGTCTCTCTGCCTACCAGGCCTTCTATCTTTCCTTGGGACATCCATCCTTTCCTCCTGCAGGGGGTAGTAGCCATTAGAGCGGGCTTGCTCTAATGCGACCCTTCCCATCATCCATTGCTTCCGACCCTTCCCATCATCCATTGCGGAAGACCGGATACCGACTTAATGGACCTTCCTTGAGCTCCAGCCTTGTTAGCGAGCGGCGGCAGGCGGCGTTCATATCCAGCCGCTTAAAATGTAGTAATGTGGAAACTGTGTCCCTGTCATCTTGGAAAAACAGCACCAACTCCTTCCATTGCAACAACACGGAGAAGGTACCGGAAGGAGACAAGGAGCAGACAGCAGCAGATGCTGCTGAATGAAGCATCAATAGCTCATTCCTAGCATATCCTTCCGTGCGCGCACGCGCGCGTGTGTGGGTGCGTGCGTGTGTGTGTGTGTGTGTGTGTGTGTGTGTGTGTGTGTGTGTGCATGTATGTTTGTGTGGGTGCGTGTGTGTGTGTGTGTGTGTGTGTGTGTGTGTGTAGGTCAAAAATTGACATCTGCTGTCTTTTGTGATCGTTCTTTATTTACTGAGACAGGGTCTCTTGAGGAACCTGGAGTCACCAGTTTGGCTAGACCAGCTTGCCCCAAGAAACCCCTGTCTCTGTCTGCCAACTGTGGGGGCGGGGGTCACATTTGGGCCACCGGGCCTGCCTAGTTTTTAATGTGGGTGCTAGGTTCCTACCCTCACACTTGTGTGGCAGGCACCTTACATGCCAGGATACATCCCAGACCCCATTCTTGACATTTTCTGCTTAACATGACCTAACTAAAAATTGAGAACAAATTCATGTGCTACAAATCTTACTCATTTACAATGTATAATTTGTTGCTTTTTTTTTAATGTCCCCAAAGTTAGACAATGATACTCATATACAACTGCAGCATGCCAGTCCCCAAAGTAATCTTGACATCATATCAGCTTGGTCTAACTGGCGCTTCCCAGCCCTGACCGATGCTCATCTTTCTGTTGGTGGCTTTGACTGCTCATAGCATTTCTCATGAGCGGAGTCTTGCAGTCTGGGGTTTCTATCTCTCTTCTTCCCCTCAGCAAATGGTTTCAAGTTAATTCATGTTATGGTTGGCAACAGTATGTTATATTTCATTCTTCTGCGATAGGATAGTACTTTTGATGTGTTTTGCTTTTATTTCTTTTGGTTGTTATTGAGATGGGCTCTACTTATATAGCCTGGCTACCTGGAACTCACTGTGTAGACCCAAGTTGCCTTGAACTCCCAGAGGTCCACATGCCTTTGCCACTATCAGCACTGAGGTTAAAAGTGTGGGTTCCCATGCTCAAGGTGTATTGCTTTTATAAATGAGAATATTTCAGGATTTAAAAATATAAGGATTATATAAGCGTAGCCATGTATTGCTAATCATACTGAGTATGCCTATACAAACCAATTATAAAATTATTATTATTATTATTGTTATTAGTGGAGTGTGTGATGTATATGTGTGTGGTATGTGTATGTATATGTATGTGTGTGGTGTGTGTGTATGTGTGGTGTGGTGTGTGTACGCATATATGATGTTTGTGCATGTATATTTGTACGTGTGGTGTGTACATGTGTGTGTGGTATGTATGTGTGTGTGCGCCTGTGGGGTGTGTGTGTGTTTATGGGTGTGTGGTATATGTCCTTGTGTGTGTAGTGTATGTGTGTGTGAGTATATGAAAGAGTGTAGGCTAGAGGAGGATTTGTGGGTCTTGGCCTGTGTCTCTCTCCCTTCTTTCCTTTAGACAGGCTCTCGCTGAAACTGGGGACAGGATGGCAAGCCCAGAGATCCCCGTTTCCATAGTCACAGCACTAGAGTTATAGGCACAAAGGCCAATGCTCATCTTTGCATGGACATCCTGGGATGTATATCAAATGCTCTTTCCCACTGAGCCATTGCTCCGGGCCCCCAAAATAATAATAATAATAATAATAATAGTTATTTTTATTTTTATGTGTATGAGCTTCTTGCCTCTGTGTGGTGTCTGGTCTTTTGGAGGATAGAAAAGGTTGTCGTATCTCCTGGAATTGGAGTTACAGACAGTGAGCTGCCATGTTGGGTGCTGGGAATTGAACCCAGGTCCTCTGCAAAAGACAGGGTGGCAAATGCTCCTAACCTCTGGGCCATCTCTCTAGACGCCAAAAAATTATCTTTGAAGATGCTCAAGCTTTGAAAAGACATGTTTGTAAACCGCAGCCAGCCCGTTCCCCTCTGACCCAGACCTTCACATGGAAAAACAGGACAAAAGAAACCCCCGCCCCGAAAATCAAAATGATAATGTGCCGAACACCAGATACCAAAACTGAACTAAATACAAAAGACAGCTGAGGCCACTCAAATCTCTCTCTCTCTCTCTCTCTCTCTCTCTCTCTCTCTCTCACACACACACACACACACACACACACACACACACACACACACACACAAAAACACTTCTATTTCTAGTAGAAGAGGAAAAATTCTTGGCTTTGAACATTTGAGCATCCAAAGAAAATCTTTATGCTTACAGAAATGAGCAAGTTGAAGAAATTAGAAAGCAAACATATTCTGCAGAAATCAATCGCAGCTACACTATTTTAAGCCTGGGTCAGCAGTTGTGACAGAACCTGACATTCGTGAGGAGGAAAGCAAGTCCGAATTCCCCAGTTGGTGTGCTGTGCACATGCCTGTGTTTCTGACGTCACAGGCGTATGAACACTGACACATGCTCCTGTGTGTCACTAATTCCGAGTTATTACCGTTCCTGGGAAGGAGTGACTTGCATGAGTGTTCAGATCCGTGGGTGACAGAGTCCTGCCTGAAACTGATATTAGTTAGCTCAGATGAGGTGACAGTCCCAGGAAGAGTCAGGGTCTGTGGACGAAGGGCTCAACTCCACCTTGGGTGTGGGATTTATCACTTCCATTAGGTGGGGTGGAACGGCAGATTCAGGCAGGTATTGATGGTGTGTTCTTGTGGGCTTTTAAATTTTATTTTTGTCATTTGTATGAGAGTGGTGTGTGTGTGTGTGTGTGTGTGCACGTGTCTGCACATCTGCACATGCAGAGGTCAGAGGCCAGGGGCCCGTGTCTTTCTCAGCTGCTTCCCATCTTGTACTTGGAGGCAGGGTCTCTCACTGAACTTGGAGTTCAAAGACTGGCTAGGCCTGTGAGTTCCAGGAACCTACCTGTCCGCCACACCCCATCCCAGTGCTGGGATGATCCCCATCTTAATATTGGAACTTGAACCACAGCACCCAGCTTGATGTGTGGACCTTGGGGACCTGAACTCAGGTCTTCCTGCTTATATGGCAAGAATTACAGCAACTGAGTCAAATTCCTAGCTCCCCACAACTTGCTTTTTATTATCTATCTGTCTGTCTGTCTGTCTATCTATCTATCTATCTATCTATCTATCTATCTATCTATCTATCTACCTATCTGTCTATCTTGAGAACAGGTATCACATAACCTAGGCTAGGTTGGTCTGTAACTGATGTGCAGCTGAGGATAACCTTAAACTTCTGAATCTCCTTCCTCCACAGCCATCCCTGCCTGGTATTCTGGCCCTTGATCTACCTAGCTGAAACTTCTGTGCTTTTCCATGGGTCCTTTATATGTGTCATAGCTGGGTCATTGGTTTTTGCAGATAACCTTACAGACCTGTGGTGTGTGGCTGAACTGTGACCCAGAGCAGGCTAGGGAAAACTTTGTCAAGAGTAAACGATGGCAGAGCTGGAGAGATGGCTCAGTGGTTAAGAACACTGACCCCACTCTTCCAGAGGTCCTGAGTTCAATTCCCAGCAATCACATGGTGGCTCACAACCATTTGTAATGGGATCGGATGCCCTCTTCTGGGGTGTCTGAAGACAGTGACAGTGTACTCATATACATAAAATAAATAAATAAATCTTTAAAAAAAACAACGAGTTAATGAAGGTGATGTGGATCCGTTCTTGAAGGAGACATCAGGACTGTTAATGCTCTCCTGAGGAAGCAAGATTTCAAACAGGAAGCAATGAATAACGCAAGTGTGAAGACAACTGTGTGTGTGTGTGTGTGTGTCTGTGTGTGTGTGTCAGTGCTTGGCAGCTAGCTGGTTCACTGAAAACATTCTCTGGGGTTGTCAGAGGGTGAGTCTCTGCAGCACAAACATTTGCTAAGACACAGCACAGCTGAACGGCTGCAGCTAAACACCAAGGAGATAGAGCTACGCCAGTTAGGGTTAGGGTGTGCTCCGAGCCAAGCACATGAAAAGAAAATCTTGTCTTCTTACCCCGCACTTTCTTCCTTACCGCCCCCTCCTCCTCTCTCCAAAAATTTTCCCAAGGGATGCCCTAAAGGCAGGGGGGGGGTCACCCGCTGAACAGCTGATGGGCAACGAATGAACGCTCTCTCCAGACCAAGTCACATCAGGGCAGAGTGCTTGGTAGACTTCCAGTCAAGGGAGCTCACTGTTGATTTTTGTTTGATACACACCAGGGAGCCATTTCCCTAAACTGAACCTCTCTCTAGGAGCCTCACTGATCAGCTGCCAGACGACTTAGCCCTTGGTTCCGTGGCCACTGTCACTCTCACCCTGCTTACTGATGTGAAGCCAGATACCATGACCCTTTAGAATAAATGCAGATGTCCTGATAAAAGGGGCAGCTGCATGGAAGAGACTCAGGAGGACAATCTGTGATCCACAGAAACCGTGGCCTCAGGACTTAGGGAAGTAATTCGCACGAATGGACCAAGGGCCTTGGGTGTGCTGTAGTAGGAGGAGAGGAGCCCATTGATTGAGGGGACTTGCTTTGATTAGAGTAACGCTACTTACTATCCATAGCAGAATGTTTTTGGCACCTTGGTTCCTAAGAACCAGTCTCTGGAAACAACCCACTATATGTAGAATGAACAAATCAATGATGAATTAAGATCCAGTCGTATGATGGAATACCCTACACTGATGAAAGTGGATGAGGTCTTGTTACATTCGTCCTGGATGGAGCTCATATCCACAACACCAAAGGGAAAGAAGCTAGGCGCTTTAAAGCATCCAGGGCAGGCAGGCAGGCAGGCAGGCAGGCAGGCAGGATGCCTCAGTAAGGGAAGCCCTGAGTTCAGAACCCGGGCACCCATGTAAAAGTCAAGAGTTGTTTATCTGTAACCTGTGCTCTTTGACCAGCCGGCTTACCGCAATCAATGAACGCCAGGTACAGCGAGAGACTCTCAAAATATAAGGTGAATGGGCTGGACAGATGGTTCATGGTTAAGAGCACTGGCTGCTCTTCCAGAGGTCCTGAGTTCAAATCCCAGCAACTCTATGGTGGCTCACAACCATCTGTAATGGGATCTGCTGCTCTCTTCTGTCTGAAGACAGCTACAGTGTATTTATATATAATAAATAAATGAATCTTTTAAAAAAATATAAGGTGGAGCACAGTCAAAGAAGACACCCCACCGTTGATCTCAGCCTGCACCCACACCTGCACACATGTGAAGGCACACCTATTTGCATTTGTGAACACACCTACGTAGACATGAACATACAGTATACACATATGCACATGCGCACGGGATATGATTTCATCCATAAAAAATCTAACGTTGCAGCCTGAACTCATCAATGCATGTAATGGAAGGCTAAATACTCCCAGAGTGCCCCATATGTGCCTAAGAAGCGGTACAAAGAGGCCCCATTACCGTGCAAAATCAGCACAGACAGATATAAAATAGAAGGCAAGGCTGTGGTTCTTGCAAATGTGAAGTGACCACACGGGCTGTGGTTAGGTTGCGTCTCTGTACTGGCTCTGTGTGTATGGTTAGCCTCTGAACATTTGGTATTACACAATTGGATTTGATGTGTTTTTTTTTAACACACGGTCAAATTCAATACAAATATTTCCTGTGCAGTTTCCTGAAACCCAGGGTAGGAGCTAAGTCTGAAACTGTAGGGTGTAAGTCCCTTAAGGTATCCCAATCAAAGTAAGGCTAAAGTTGAGAATTGAGGAGCTCTCAATGTTCTGGGGTCAGCCCTCACTAGTTCACAAGAGCAAACTGTAAAACTTGACAAGTCAGTTAAAATAGTGCCAGTATTAAAACACACACCACACACTCACACACACACACACGTTGTAGAAACTTACAATGAAATGAATCATACTAAGTTCTCAAAAGCCACCATTTCCTAATTATTCTATATTTCATCAGAACCCGTGCTGTGCTAGAGGATGGTCCAGCAGTTAAGCATGCTGACTGCTCTTGCCAAGGACTCAGATTTGATTCCTAGCACCCACTTGGCAGCTCAGCACCATCTAGAGCTCCAGTTCTAAGGAATCTGACTCCTTCTTCTGGCTTCTGTGGGAACTGGGCTCTCGTGTGGTGCACAGACATACATACAGGCAAAACACTCGCATGATAAAAAAACAGAATATAGCAATTGAAAACACACACACAGAATTTATGCCTTAGAGGTTGTCACGGCAATGTTATAGGTGGGGCAGAAATACTCAAGAAGGGTTTCCAGTGTCACCTCTGAAATATCAGTCACCTCAGAAGTATTCACATCACAGAAACTGGTCATCCCAACAGATTGGAACTCAATTTAGTGTTCTGTAGGATAACATAAAAAGTGTGTTATGTGTGAGGCTGGAGAGATGGCTCAGGGGTTAAGAGCACTGGTTGTTCTTCCAGAGGTCCTGAGTTCAATTCCCAGCAACCACACGGTGGCTCACAACCATCTGTAATGGGATTCGATGCCCTCTTCTGTCATACAAATAAAGCACTAATGTACATACATACATAAACCCTTTACAAAACTAAAAGCTTTTTTAAAAAGGTGTGTTGTGCGTGTTGTTGTTACATTGTGAATAGTTAAATCTGAGGAAATATTTTTGCAGAGTTTAAACACTTCTAGCCATTTGGTTATAGACTTCCTGAACTGGCTGGATTTGTGGCACAAGCTAGAGTCATTAGAGAGAAAGCACCCTCAACTGAGGAAATGCCTCCATGAGATCCAGCTGAAAGGCATTTTCTCAATCAGTGATCAATGGGGAGAACCTAGCCTATCGTGCCATCCTGGGTTCTATAAGAACGCAGGCTGAGCAAGCCATGGGAAGTGAGTCAGTAGAACAATACCCCTCCTCGGCCTCTGCATCAGCTCCTGTCTTCAGGTACCAGTCCTGCTTGAGTTCCTGTCCTGACTTCCTCCAGTGATGGACTATGATCTGGAAGTGTAAGTCCAATAAACCCTTTCCTCCCTGATAATGCTTTTAGGTCATGGTGTTTCATTGCAGCAATAGAAAACCTAACTAGGACACTCCTGCACACCACTGATAGCTACATTCTGTCCAGACTTGTGCTTCTGTGGTTTCCCTTCTGTCTGACTCTTGAGAGATAACAAAACACTTTTGTGGGAACTGAACTCTCTGTGCTAACTATATAACCATATATTGGCTGTAGAAATGTGTGTGTGTGTGTATATATGTGTATGTGTGTGTGTGTGTGTGTGTGTGAGTTATAGTAAGAGGTATTGTGAATGTTCTTATTGTCTGCTAAGTGTTTGTTCTATGGTTCTGATTAGCACTTGTATGAGTAGGTAGCCAAGTGTACGCTGGAAACTGGACACAGAGCCTTGCACATGTTAAGCACACGCTCTACCACGAGGCTATATTTCCAATCCCCAGAAACACTTCCATTTATATTTACGTACACACATGCAGTAATTATATGGTAGTTAATCTTTCCTGTTAACTTGACGGGGACTTAGAATTGCCATGGGAACAGACATCTGGGGATGTCTGTGAGAACGCTTAGAGAGAGGTTTGACTGAGGCGGGAGAACTCGTCATGAATGTGGGTGGCGTCAGCCCATGCTCTGGTGTCCCAGACTCAGTGAGAACGAGAAGGCAAGCTGAGACATTCATCTGGCTCTATTTCCAAGTGCATGGGCAGCAGCTGCCTCACAACACCTTCCTTTTAAACCGCGAGCCTAAATAAACCTGTCCTCCCTTGAACTGCTTCTGTCAAGAGTTTTGTCCCCACAATAGCCCGATACAATTGCTTTCCCTACAAGACCGATCAGCAAACTACCCTCTCCACTCCTTCCATGTTTAAGACGCAGGCAATCAGACTTAGGTGAGGGTCCAGCCCCAGCCTGCCCAGTACCAGCTCATGAGACATAGGGAGGTATCCTCCTGCAAATCTCACTGGCTTGTTAGGAACTTCTGATACCAGGTCCTACCTTAGAGCTCCCGAATTAGACTGTCTTCCCCCCCCCCCCGAAACTCCCATTCCCACTGGAGCCTGGCTTTAAGCATTATTATCCCTTGGTAAGGATGAAATCAAAGCTCAACCCATGTAATGTTTCTAATAGGGCTAGGGACAGTGTAGTAATTGGAGATCAAAAGCACCAGGCTCCTCACTTAGCTGCTTCATAGAACTGGGAAAATACACAACGGCCATGCCCATCTTGCACTACATACGTGCCAATTACTAAGCAATAACTGTGCTGTCAGGAAAAAAGCAGTCCTTTCGAGGCCGTTAAATTATTAAAACAGAGGGAAGAAAACAGGTATGGGTGAGGGCAACAGTCCCTGGCAGGCTCCGTCTGCCGTGTGAGAGATGGGCAGGGAGTGTTGCCAAGACTCTGTTCCAAAAGTCCAGAGCAGAGCAAGAGTCACATGACATTGTGGCAGCTGAGGGTGGGGTGGGGTGGGGGGAGAGTTGTGTGCTGGGATGCTTCCTGGAGGTGCCACTTAGGCCAGGCCAGGTTATCAAGTGTGGAGGGGGATGGGCCCAATGCAGGTTATGCTTTCCTAGCTACTCACCTGCGGAAGCACAAGGCTCCAGGAAAAGACAGCCAGACCATAACGCTCAACATGCCATTAACTAAAAAGGAGGCGGGAGCTCAGATGTGCTTTGAAATTGAAAGCAAAAGTTTCCCCGGGAGCAATGACTGTCTTGGTGGCTTGGATGGAAACACTGTAGTTGCTTTGAGATGCAAGGACTATGAGAAGCATGCCTTTGAGCCCGTGTGCAGGGTCTGGAAGGGAAGGCGAGGCCAGGCTCTCCAAGATGATCTGGGTATTGTGTTAGGGCAGAGGCAAAAACAGTGGAAGGATTCATGGAAACTCCAGTGATTCTAGAAAATCACTAGAGAAACCACGGGAGAAAGAAATGCACTTGTGGATGTGCCACAGGGACCAGCAGACAGAGAAGGAAGGCATGGGGTGGAGGGGAGGGAGGAGGAGGTGGGAAGAGAGGGGGGAACAGAAGGGGGGAGGGAGAGATAGGAGAGTCACAAGGAGAAAGAAGGAGCAAGAGAGAGAGGGAGAAGGGGAGGGGGAGAGGGAAGGGGAAACGTGCATGCACACTCAAGTACATACATGCACGCACACATGTGTGTATGTGTGTGTGTGTGTGTGTGAGAGAGAGAGAGAGAGAGAGAGAGAGAGAGAATAAGAACACTCACTCTGTCTTTACTCAAGAGATGACTACAGGAAATGTTACTGTAACTATTCTTGTAGCATTAGTATCCAAGGGCACCAGTAAACTTGGAGATAAAGCGATATGACTACCCACCTACATTACAGCACTTCCTGCCAATATATTCTGGGAAGGCCCAGAAGACCACTAACCTTGGTGAACACTTAGTACGTGGTCTGTGCCCATGTCTTCAGGACATCCTCATGGCCCCAAGGATGAGGGTATATGTCATTGCCATTTGCAGGCTAGAGGAGACAAGTCCAGAACTTATTTCACCCCGAGCGCACAGCTAATAAGCAGCCAGAGCAGAGACAAAATCACAAAGCTGCTGATGGGTTGGTCAGCTCAGATGGCTTGGACGGGATCAGAGCTTTGAGAGTTATGTTCTGATGAGGAGAAAAAGGAACACTCTGTGTCGACATCTTTGCTGATAAGGAGGGTTGCTCCTAGTACCCGGCATATCTGTATACCGCTGGCACCCTCTTATCTCTCGCTGCTGGACATGGCTTGGGTTGTGTGTGTGTGTGTGTGTGTGTGTGTGTGTGTATTTTGGACTTGCTCATTGGAACTGTGGCAAAGTTGGAGAGTTCAGAAGTCTTGGCACTTTCTAGGCGGTGTTATGTAACAGGGATGGAGCCTGGGTTGGATCGAGAGACCTGGGCTGAGTTCAGGAGAAGTCACTTATTAACTATGAGAGTGGTCAAGTTACATCACCTTGTTGCTGCCAGTGCTTTGTCACCAGAGGGAGGCTCAAACAAGTGACCTTATAGGGACTTTCCTTGACTCCATGATTCAGCCGACATTGACTTGAGTGTTTATGCCTGTGACTTCCAACAGCATACATTGGAAATGACACGTAGTCAGACTCAACAGATATGTATAGGCAAGATGGCTAGGTAGCTCAGATGATGTGTTTGTTAGATACGTTGAGTGTAGAAATGTGTCATTTGACGTTAGTGTTTCTTCCCTCGCAAGAGTAACCTGGAATGGAAAGGTTTAAAGTATCCCTAGCCTGGAGTTCATCTAGGATGTATTCAACTTCTCGGTCAGACTACAATGAACCCAGTCTAAGTAAGTTTTGTTATCAGTTTCTTGACCTTCTCTTCTTCCTTCTGTGCTTCCATAAACTGGAACTGAAAATGAATACCAGGCATAGTGCAGTCAAATGCCGGGCATCTTGGAAGAATGTAAGAAGCCCTAGTTGTTGGTCTGGCTGGTATATGTGTTGGAGGGGGGTCACTTGGTTTGGCTTATGGTTGGCTAAAGATTTAAAAGACATTTCTCCACAGAGAGATGGAGCCTGAGATCCAAACCCATAAACACTGGGAATTCGCCATTACCCAAGAGAGAAAACTCAAGAGTGGCGGAGAGACGTGTAATTGCTCTGTCAGGACCTCCTGAGAGTTCACCCTTCCGTGCCAATGTGTCTGAGGCCCGGCTACAAGAAATATCTGAAGACAGACAATGCCACAGGCATCTGGGAAGACCCTGGCCATGCGTACCCTTCATTTCCTGTGTCTCGATTGGCCTATTTCCCAACCTCTGCCCTAAGAGGTGCCTAGGGAACAAAGGAGCTGGGAGGAGAGATAGCTGGTTTTACGTTAGTCACTGGCTTTATGTGTTTTTCAAAATAATAATAATAATAATAATAATAATAATAATAATCTTTAAATAACCTACCTGTAGCCATTCTGTCTGTTCGATCCCTGCCTCCTGCTTCTTTCCCTCTTCCCCTGTCCACAGAGTCCATACTTTCTCCCGCCTCCCTTGTCCCTTAGCTATTTGTAACTCATTTCGAATTCCTTCTCCAGCTTTTGGTTTTAGTGCTGTGAGGTTGATGGAGAGAGAAGGGAAGAGGAGTAAAAGGACCAGATTCAAATTGCCAGCCATGGGAGGGCAGAGGGGAGCCTTCACACAGTAGGGCTGAATTTCTGTTGTTACAAGATCAACAAAAGGTGAAGATGTGTGTGTGTGTGTGTATGTGTGTGTGTGTGTGTGTGTGTGTGTGTGTGTGTGTGTGTGTGTGCAGGGTATACCTGGAGGCCACAGAACAGCCCTCTGGCTCTCATTCCCGAGGCACCATCTGTCCGCCTTGTGTTTTTTACAGACGTCGTCTCTCGGTCAGCCTGAGACTTGCTGATCCAGGCTGACGGTCCACCTGTCCCTGCTCCCCCAGTGATGGAAATTACAAGCACGCTCAGCTTTTTTTGTTAGAGGTAGGTTCTGGGAATTCGATTCAGGGCTTCATGTTTGGACGCCAAACACTTTAGAGACTGCACTGTCACCCAGGCCCCGGTTTGTCTGTTTTCTATGAGTGAGATTACCAAGCAAGGCTAGCAATGCTCCAAAGATTCCTAGCCATTTTACAAGAGAGAAGCCAAAGTCTGCTGATACCCAAGAAAGCAAAGGAAAGGCTGACTGCTAACTGAGTAATTACTGTTAGCAACGGCTTGCGAATTCTAAGGTTCTTTTGGGCTCCAACATTATATAATTTAGAATGTAATTTGACTACTTTAAATAAATTATAGATTTATGATTGTCATATTGATTATTTTTTATGGCATATCATCTATCACAGCCAGCCATATATTGGTTAATGGTGAGGATCTGGACTGTAATGGGATCTCCCCAATAAGAACCATGGAATATGATCTGTCTTGGAATGGTCTATGATATAGCAACCTTTATAGATCAAGCTCTTATAGAATAGCATACAACTACCTCTCAATTGATTAAAGATACCCCTTAACTAACTGTGCTTTTGTAAGGCTATTAGGTAAGTAGGGGCTGTCAGTACTTGATCAAGAGTTTATCTAGAGGGTCACCTTTGTAATTTGTAATTTGTTAGTGACTCTGTGTTTAAAATTCCCGGAGGGTAAACAACTGTTACAAATTATTCTTTAGAAACAGAGCAAAGGAGGAAACAGATGTAAGAGGCGCTTTCTGTTGAGGTGCAAACTACCAAGGTCTGAAACTTGTAGCTACTGACCCTTTTCAGGACTTCGGTTGGGATTTATCTATTATGTATCCAAACCTCTCTACTGTGTACTGTACGTCCAATATTTCAGGCACACTGAGGATCTGAAGGAAGAAGGTGCTTTGAAGCTTCACATCACATTGTAGCCTTTTATCAAAGATGTCCTGCGGAGTGACAGCTTTCAAGCTTTGTAGCCTTGTAAGCAATAGGGCCTCTGCCTCCCTGGTCCTGGACCACCATGGCTGGAAACAACTGTACCATCTCAGTTAGTTTAAAAGTCTGTATCCTGACTACTTCCAAACACTCATTTATCATCTATGCAGATGAAGACTTATGCTTGGCCCATGGAATTCAAAATAATCTCGCACAACAGAAAACATTGGCTTTCTTATGAGAGTTCTACAGATCCCCAAATCAGCCTTTGGGATGTTCACAAAGATCATGATTTATTCTTCACCTTTTTCATGTTGGAATGCTTAACACTGTGCCTCGTTAATCCGCTTGGGAACTTCTTAAGAGTCAGAGGCTCCACCCCACCCCCACAATAGACATTAATCTTTGACTGATCCATGCTAGGAAGTGCCTATTTACTTAAAAGAGTGGAACCTCTTCTATAGGAACAACTGCCCCTCTGAGTGTTCCTGGGTTATCTGTAGTTATTGAGTTAAACAATCTAACTTTTCTTGGCCTCAGTCTCCCTGTCAAAGATGAATTTTTCAAATAGGAGTTTATGTTTTAGAGCAGGACGAATCTTTTAAAAGCAATCACCCAAAATTTGTCACACACCACAGTTGTTGCATATGTGCGTGTATGTGTGTGTGTGTATGATGTGTTTGTCCGTTTATATGACACACATCCATGTAGAATAAAAATATAAATGGACAGAACCAAATCTTGACGCCTGCTCACAAATGCCCACTTCTATTCTATGAAACGTTCTTGTATCTCCTCAACTGTCTACCGTCACTTTGGTTTTCTAGTTAGAATGACCCACAGGAAGGAGAGAGGGCATACGGGGTTCATTTTAGGGTCCTTTTCCTCAAAGAGAAAATAGAGTGATTTCAACAAACAATGGATTCAAACCATATAAAACAGCAAAACCCAATACTTTCAAGACACGACTGAGAAACCTGCTCTAGAACACATACTCAGCATCAGACAATACGTCACCCATCTGTGCTTGTGCGCATGTGCAGAGATACTGACCTGGCTTGCTGGAAGTGAAGAACAGGAGTTCCTCTGCACAGCTGGCCTTACCTAGAGCAAAGAGAGAAACACTGTTGAAATCCCTCTGCCTGCCAGGAGCCCACAGGAACTCACTTTTTTTAAAACAAAACAAAACAAAACAAAACAAAACAAAACAACCCAAAACATACTTTGTATCTTTCTCCATACCCAAGGATGCACAGAGTTTGTCTGACTTTGGTCTGTATACTTTGTGTACACTGGTATTTCTTTGGGGCAAGTGTCTCCTGAAATAGCTATGTTAGCATTTTATAGCATTCAAAAAAGTGTACTTCTGAACATTTGGGGATGGTACAGAAACAAAACAAAACAAAACAAAACAAAAAAACACTTAGCCACAAACGGATGAGAGGCACGGGGAAAACTCACAGGCTTTCTCAAACAGACAAATAGACAGGAGTGAGAGATTTTTTTTTTCTTTGAAATGTCATTTTAAAACACCATCTTAACCCCAATGCAATGCATTCTGGTTTCTTCTTCAATTATTTATTTATTTTGTAGAAGTATTGAATTAGGTCAGTAACATTAGCCAGCCTTCTGTGTATCTTCATGATCACACACAACCTGTACCTTGAGACGCTCATGACCTTCACAACTTTGGAAGATAAGAGCAGGCAAGCTCAAAAGACTGTTGATAATGATGGTCCAAAGCCTCCCACCATGGGATACCCCCATTGACATTCAAATATGATCCAGGAATCTCAGGGCTAATCTAATTTAATGTTGTAATTGACTGGTCACTTCCCCTGTGGGGCAACACGCCGATGTTAACTGACAGTCCAAAAGATTGAGTTTATCTTATGTGAACTACCGGTTTTCTCATAAGGCGTCTCAAAGATCACCGAAGATGAAATACACACTGAGTCTCAAAATAGTGTTTTTAAGTAAACTTATGAGCCTGTTGGTGGCTTATTATCTGCCCTTGGCAGAGCTGAACGCCTCTGGAAGCTTGGTATGGTTTTGAGTCTCCTGTATGTTTCTTCTGGCCGGTAGAGCAGCCCGCAGGGTAGAGAACCTCAGGCTGAAACCCCAGGCTGAGTACCCAATAGCTTCCCCCAAAGCACAGAGCAGAGAGGTTCAAAGTCAGGATGACTCGTCTGCTTGCCGCTATCTAGAGCTCCCCAGCTTTCTGTGACTTAAGTATCCAGCTTAATGCGCGCCCCCATCTCCAAACGCCCCAGCATCTGTGTACGGACAACCCCAAAGGCACAGCTCCTGTGCTGACATACAAAGCCAACTCAGAACCCTGTGTTTGCCTCGCCCTCCTAACTCTTCTGGCTTGTCTTAGTCTAAATATTGACTTTGCTCCTCCTTTGAGTAGTTTGATATGGGATGGAAACCCCACGGCCAACAGTGGGATCTAATGTTTTATATATATTGCACTGTCCTTCCACTTTTTGGGAGGTGGGTGTGGGTGTGGATCTCTTCTGCATATCTCCCCCTACCACCTGGCTGTGACCCTAGTAACCTGAAGCTGAACACATAAGTTCAGGTGTGTGCAAGCCCCTCATAGGCGGCGTGTACTGTTGGCACAGTAACTCACAACAGACTCCCTAGACACAGGGCTGGTGGGGGCGGGGGGAGGGGAGGATGAGGGGCGTCATCGTGCACCCAAAGGCACTGCTTGGGGCAGGGCAAGCACCCAAGGGATCAGAACACCCCGCTTCTTGCGTCCCGAGTTCCCCACCAGAGTCCTTCGAGGAAAAGGCGCCTTTCCCGGGGGCGCGGCAGCACCCGCCCTGGTGCAGCCGGCCTGCTAAGGTGCCTGTTGTACGTGTTCTCAGCCGCTACAAGTTAGGGGTGCGGCCGGGGCGGGTGCTCCTCCACATCTCTTCGGCTCACTCGTCTGGGAGGGGACTGTCCCCCGTATCCCTTCAGCTCACTCCCGAAAACGTCGCTGGGGGGCACATGGGCCGGGGTCCCCACCTGCCACCCGCGGGGCGATCGGGAGCTGGTGGGGTGCTCCGCGGCTCATTGGGGCTCTCTGCACGACACAGCCACCTACCCTGCAGCCGAGCGAGACCAGGCTCCCTCCGCCGCTCAGCAGCGGCCCCCGCCGCGCGCGCTCGCGGGGACGCCAGGACCCTGCGCACCGCGCGCTACCCGCCCGGCGTGGCACAAAGGCAGCATGGCCCAGCCGCGCCCGGCCGCGTCCGCGTCCCGGCGCAGGCCACGGGACTCGTCCCCAGGTCGCTGTCGCCGCCAGCCCTGCCCTCCTCCCGCCCCCTTCCCCGGCCAGGCGGGGCACCGGGCGGAACCCTGCGCCCCGGCACGGAGCAAGCAACGCGGTGGCGGCCTCCGATCGCTCCCTCTCTCCACCGTGACGTGAGCAGCCTTGGCGGCTATTTATAACCACACGATTGGATTTCATTCATGAAACCAGGGCCCGATGTGTCTGAGCTGTGGGACGCGAGGTGGCGAAGGTGCCGCGGCTGCACGCACACCGGAGGGGCCTGGGCTCCAGGGCGCTTAGTTGGGACCAGAGCGCGTCCCGCACCCCGGGGACCCGGCCTTGGGCCAAGCGGAGATCGGAGCAGGGCAGGGTGTGTGCAAGCTGTCCCCGCGCCCCCTCCCCGCAGCATCCCACCCACTCCCGAACATCCGCTGGCCCTCAGTCCTGGGCTCAGGAAAAGTAAGTTGGGCCACTAACCGGCTGGGCAGCATAGCTTTCTTCCCCCTAGGAACTGACCGGCCGCGGACTCCGAGGGAGGACATTGGCTTTTGTTTCAAAACCAGCCCAGCTGCTGACTAAGCGCTGCGCTGGCCCAGCCTCCTCCCCTGGGCGCTGCACGTGCGGGCTGGCTCTCCCCCTCCTGGTCACCTTCCCTTTCACCGGGCTCGAGGGGTCCCGGCAGGGGGCGGGGGAGGACGCCCTGCTGCCTCCCCCAATCTTCCCACCCCCACCCCGAAATCGGCAGTTTTAGAGAGGCTGGGGGAAGAGCTGAAACTGATTTTGGCCTCTCCCGGGTCGGCAGGAAATCTTGGAAAGGAAAACCAGCTAGCTCTTCGCGGGGACATCGCGGACTTTCAAGCCGATTGTGAGTTCTGGGGGCAGAGTCATGGCTACTTTTCACGGATCCGCGCTTAAGAACTGCCTAGGTGCCTAGGGTTGTCTGGCATCACGCGAATCTCTAAGGAGGTGTCAGGGAACAAGCAACTAACTTGGCTCCTGTCCGCAGGGAACTTTCAGTCTGCTTTCTCAACTGCCTGTTAGGCTCAGCTGTGTAATCCGCTCACTCTAGTCCTGCAAAAAGACAGCTGGTGGATTAGGGTGTGAATGCCTTCAGCTAGGGATGTGTTACGTTTAAAACCCTTCTGAAGGCTGAGCACCAATCACACAAATATGACCACGCTACAGTCTTGGCCTCCATCAGTTCTTAGGTGAGGCCCTGCCAGGATCTCGAAAGGGTGGGAAAGGTAGTCATATTTTAATGTGAGGGTGGGTGGTTTCTTTGGGTTATCCTTCAAACCTCCCCGAAAGAAAGAAGAGCAAACAAAACCCCGTCTTACAGTAATGCCTCGGTCCCTCCTTTTCAGGAAACCACATTTGGTTTTCTTAGATGGATTTCTCTTCCTCCCTAGAATCTCTGGTTTCTAGTCCCTTTCCTGCCCCTCCCTCACGCCCTCCCATAGCTGATCTCCAACTCCAATTATGTTGCCAAAGCTGGCCTTGAACTCCTAAAGCCTCGACCTTGCAAGTTTGTACCACCAGCAGGCTAAGCAAATGAAATGTTTTTATAAGAAAACGTTGTGTGGGCAACCAGTGTGATTTAAGCAATCCTTAATGTACTGTCGACATTGGAAATGGGGTCATCAAGGCCATAACCTTTTGATACCAGCAAAAGAAGGAAGCAAGAAGTCAAATTCCCATGTCTGAGGAGTTTAAGGTGGATCTGTGACAGTATGTAATCATTTGCTTGGCAAGGGGCAGACTTCTCTCAATCTGCTTTAAAAGGACACCATGTTGAAAGCCTCAATCAATAGACACTCTCTTCAGGAATATATTAGGGAAAGTTAATTAACCCCTGTTGTTGCTAGCTAGCTACTTCTCCGCAAGCCACTTCCTTTCAAGCTACCTTGGCACTGAGGAAGGAATAGAACAGTAACTAAGAAATGGGAACTTGGTAACTAAGAAATATGTATTGTGGCCCCAGGTGCAGTGGGGAATGGCATTCTTTTCCTTTTCTTCTTTTCTTTTTTTCTTAAAATCATTGCACCACCACAACTGACGAGACATGCCATCAGAACCATTTTACAGATGGGGGTAACTGAGGCAAAGGAAATCTGCATTTTTAGTCTTGTTAGTGGCTGACATTTGTGCCCTGGGGGTCATCCAGGGCAGGTTTTATTTTATCACTAACCTTTGTTGTAACATCCGGTCCCCTTCAGGTGTCTTTCACTTCCTCAGTCGCACATTAAAAAAGAAGAACCTGCTACCGCCCATGCAAAATGCCAGGCATGATGGCATGTCCCTGTGGTGCCCCACACACTGCCAGAGGTAGAGACAGCAGGAGCTCACTGACTTTAAAGCCTAGCTGATTGATTCGGTGGCCCTCAGTTCCAGGGAGAGAGACCTTGCCTCAAAAAAGGGGGGAGGGGACAGCTCTGTGGAACAACCCTAAGGTTGACCTCTGAATTTCACAAGTACATGCACAGGCATGTCCTGCCCTTTATCACCTCCCCGAACACACATGGCATCATATACACACACCTGAACATATTTACACAAAAATAGAAAGGTCACATGACAACGATTTTCTAAAGATTCAGGGAGGTCATAAGAGTAGAAAGACACCGAGCACTGGGGACACTCTTGGGATGCTTGACCTTCTCCCGAGCCCCACAAAGGCCGTCCTTGTAGATAGAGTGGGTAAGGAATGCCTACTAGTCATTTTACTACCATTTTGGACCTCACGGAATACCTAAATTCGAGGGGGAAATGATCTGGAGAGCTTCCAGGAAAATAAATTGCTACGAGTGGTGATTTCAGATACAACAGAAGAAAAGTGACTGGAAATTTGTACCAAGCAAGGGAAGAGATGTCAAGAAGATGCTGCTGCCCACATCAGGGGGCCCATGGTGCCCCAAACTTCACACATGTGACCTCTGGTTCATGAAGGTAGAGGAGTGGGCACTGTGACAACTGACAGGAAAGAGGGAATTGAAGCAAAGCAGGTGGCGTAGCTTCCTGCAAGAGCCGGGCTGTGCTCCAGCCTAAAGGAACCAGTCTTCTTGCTTGCTGACAAAATCTGCGCCATTCACCTTCGATATACAAGAACTGGAGGCCTCGCTGGAAATTCGCCAACACCTTTCTCCCTAAATACGCATTTTCTTGCACAAAGGTGATGTCAAACTTGTTATGGTAGGTATTTTACCAACGATGCTGCCCTCCCCACAAAAAAATACATAAATAAAATAAAAACATTCCCCTCCACCACCACCAAATCAAACAACACCAACGACCGAAACCATCCCAGACCAGCCATCGCACATGCGCGTGCTCATGCACGTGCTCATGCACATACATACACAAGAATTATAACTTGAAAATTTAAATACCACAATTTACATATAGAAGTGTGCTTGACTTATCAATAAAATCACTCGATACTGAGCCCTTGGCATTTGTAATTCCCCTTAAGCCATTAATCATCCCCCCCCCCATTTCTAGACTTTTATCATGATGAGACCTATTTTTGGAAATATTAATATGTAAATTTGCAGATCGAATTTTTTTACTGCACATACTACTTGTGAGATCTATCCACGGTATCCTCTGTATCCTTAGATCATTTCCTTTTGTTGCTAAGTGTCCATTATATGGACCTACTGGGGTGTGTTCATTCACCTTTGGAATGCCATTCAAGTATTTTCAACATTTTGCTACAATGAAAAAAAAAAAAACACTTCCGTCAACATTTGTACACAACTGTTTTGTGTGTGAATATTTTTTCCTTTGAGATGAATGCTCAAGAATGCCAAGTCCCGAATCAAATGCTAAATAAACTGTCAGACTGTTTATTTTTCAGAGTGACTGCATGTTTTACATCCCCACCAATAATATTTGGTATCATCGCTTTTTCCTTCTTCTTTTGGTTTGTTATTTACAAAATTACTGGTCAACTGCAAGGAAGAGAACTAACTCATTGTGGCTTCGATTTCCATTTCCCTAATGACCAATCCTGTCAAAACATCTCTTCTTGGGCTAACTGAGCACCCTTACCTTCTTATTGCTAAAAGAGATGTTCTTGTTTTGGGCTATTTTATAGAAGGGTTGTCTTGCTTTTTGCACATTCTTAATTTTTGTTTTTTAAATATTTTATGTTTAAATACGCGTGTGGCTGCCTAGGTGTATGTGCACACAAGTGCAGGAGCTTGCATAAGCCACAAGAGGGAGTCAGAGCCCAGTAGCTGGAGTTTGAAGGTCGTTTGAGAGATGCCAACGTGGGTTCTGGGATCTGATCTCTAGTCCTCTGCAAGAGCTGCAAGGCTTACAGCTGCTGAGCCAACTCTCTAGCCCTTTATTGTTGAACTAAATTAAAAAAAAAGTTCTGGGGTCATTATTTTCAAATTGCAAATTAAATATGCACTACCCCCAGGAAAACTCTATCATCAACTCAATTACAAGCACTCAGTGCTTCTATTGCCTGAAGCATTTTCCAGTGTATCCGTGGGTATGGGAAGTTACTTACATAAAATTCCCACGGACAGAGTTTTCTCAGTCATGTGGTGTTAAGTCCTCATCGGAGCGGTCTGTAACGGACAGCCCAGGGAGCCAACACCCCTCCCTCCTGCGCAGGCGCAAAAGTCTCCCCCTGTGATTGAAGCAACAGCTGTGGGCCAGTGGCTTGGACCATTGGGGTGTGGCGCGACAGCTCCCACTTCCCAGCTCTCGGTCTGGAATGCCACATCTAAAGCTAGGTTGGTGGATGGATAATGAATGGCTGGCGCTAGGGAGCCATTTCAGACACAGGAGAAACTAAGCTGGCGGATGGGTCTGCTTTAAAGAACAGCTGCTTTTGGTCAAAGGGTTTATTGAAAAGAAGCTCTTGGGGGAGATTGCTGGGGTGACACAGCTGCTGTTGCAATGACCAAGGACTTTGTGGCATCTAAGGGATGATGTGGCCCGTGGCATGTACAGTCATGACTGGCTGGCTCCAAAGAACTGTTCCAGGCTCCAGAGCCAGGATAGGACAGGGCGCTGGGCTTAATCAACTTTTACAAGCAGGTTTGTCTAAGCCACGCTGGATGACAGCCTTTCAGGAGCCATGGGGTTGATCTAAACTGCTCCATCCAGAGGCCTGCACTCTGGCTAGTGACTAGAGGCAGAGACCGGAGTCCATGCACTTCCATAATGCTATGTGTTGATGGCCACAAGAGAAAATGACCTCTTGGTGACTCCGTTTCTGCAGATACCCTTTTATCCAATACCCCAACTGGGGAGCGACATTTCTACAAGTCGCTCTAGCTGGACCAGCGGGGATAGGTATGTCCCAGCTTGCTATCTTGGGGCCATTTCTCCAACTTCTGTGTGGTTGGTAGGTCCACCATCTGAAATAGTCCTTTCTGTCTCTCGCAGCATTTTGAGGTTTTTATATGGAGCTGCATTCACTTGGGTAAGAATAAACGCCCTTGGTTCAGCTGTGTTGGGGTGGGCTCTTGTAAAATTAATTTAGTGCAAGTGTTGAGAAGCCACCTCAGCAGCACCAAGGTCTCCAACTGTCCCTGCTTTGGAGGACGCCAGAGATACGCTGGGTTGTCGGGGAGTCACCCTGTTTTCCTTAAAAGCTGCAGGTGGACAGCATCCCCATCCCATCCTAAGGCTTGTCCTAGGTGGACAAGCTCATATCTTAAAGAACATTATATAAAGATATTATATTAAAGATATAGATGATTACTACTGAGTCTGACCATGGGATTTGGGGGTGGTTCCCCACTTAAAGGTCAATGTATTAGAGATTTTTATACTTACTTACTTATTTGTTCTGCAAGCCAAAATTCACAGCACAATTTCTATCTATCTAGGTACCAGTGAATGAGACAGACAGGATTGAATCCACCCAGCATACCTCCTTTCTCTACGCATTGTTTCTTAGGCTTTCTGTTGGTGTTGGATGAGTTTGTTAAAAATGTGAGTTTGCAAGCCCAGAAGTCCTAACTACATTCTTCTTTCAGTCATAAGCCTCCTCTGCCCACATGACTCTGGCTAATCTATCTCAGCACACCAAGAGGCAGGAGCCAGCTGCCCTTTGCTCTGTATGGAAGCAGAAACCTGAAAAGATAGTTCATTGCGCTGTCAGCTTTTTTTTTTAAATATTTAATTTTTATTTATTCTTCTCTTATACAACACATCCAGACTGTAGCTTCGGGTCTTGGAAGAAATGCTCTGCATCTGAAAAGGACATTTATTTCAGTGACGGACTGACAGGCGCATTCATTGTTAATATTTCAAAATGTGTTAGTGTTCTTCTTCAGTTTTACCCGATTAAAAATAAATGACATGTATGTGCTAAGCCATTTTTAAAGCTATCTTGCCTGGCTGCTTTACATAATACCTGTTTATCGTCACCAAACAAGCAACACCCCCAAACCCATTATCACCACCACCACCAGAACCAACCAAAACCTCTCAACAAACATTAAAGGAAACAGGGAATAGGAGAGAAAAAAAAGAAAGAAAATAAAACTGTATAGCCGCATGATTTTCATCCCGTGCTCGTGTGTGTAAGTGTTCCAAAGGCCACAGGGAGGCAGAAATGACACCTTACTGAGCAGTTGTTCATGAGTGAAGGAAAGAATGTTGATGTAAAGGATGTGGGCCAGATCGTAAATATAGACATGGGCTCATGAGGCCGTTTAAAAGTGCCGTGAGTGGGGCTCAACACACAACTACGCATCCCGCGAACCCGAGTTCAGTTCTCAGCACACACATCAGTCGGCTCACAACTTCCTGTAACTCCTGGAGTTTTGCTCTGTTCCTAAGTTCTGGCTGCCGTGTGTCTCCCCATTCATAGAAGTGAACTCTTTTTCTATGCAGAAACCAGAAAAATAAGTACACCACACATATGTGCACACACACACACACACACACACACTTCAGAAAAACAGCTCCACCCACATCCTGTATTAATATCACATGTGTGTGTTCACTCAGCATCTTTAATGAGCACCTCATTTAATTTTCAGGGCGACCTTGAAATACACCATCTCTAACCCAAGAGATGGAGAAGTGAGTTTTTCCAGAGGTCGAGTGACTTGTTTCTGTGCTAGAGGAGTCACACTGACTGGCCCCCAAATTCCATGCCTGCTCTTAGATCACGTGCGAGCAAATCTTAAGTACTCTGGAGCACAGGACACTGAGTTCTTATATAGATTTCCCTCAGAAGGAGGAAGTAAAGAATCACTAAGGCCCTTGCAGGACACTTGCCATGGCCATGTGGCTTGTCTTCCACTGGTGTAGTAGTGCCTTTCAACTGTGTTTTTAATATAAGTGTGACACCCGACTCCCTCCCTGGGACTTGGGAGCATGTTTGTATACACAACACCAGGGTCTCTCCTTAGCTCTGAAAAGATTTATGTTGAATATTTCACAGGCTATTAATCACTTGGTAAGTTCCCCTTCATGGGCAAGCTGTTAACTGCATTTCTGTGAATGACATAATAAGTTAAGCATGCTGGGATCAACTTTGTGTTTCTTTCTCTTGTACGCATAAGCCAAGGAGGCCAGGGGCCAGGGCGCTTCTGCCTAGGATCAGCCTTAAGGGGCTTAGAGACGTGAGGAGAGGTGTGGAAGAAGTTTCCTGTAAGTTTTCATCTCTGCCTAGGGTAATTCAAACAGATATATGATATCTATCTATCTATCTATCTATCTATCTATCTATCTATCTATCTATCTACCTTCTATCTATCTATATCTATTATGTATGTATCCTCAGTCTTTTTGTTTATTACTTATTTCTCTGTCAACTTTCTATCATCTATGTATTTATCTATGTATATATGTATGTGTCATTTATCTATCATCTATGTGTCTATGTATGTATGTATGTATATATTTATCATCTATCTATCTATCTATCTATCTATCTATCTAATATTTTCTATCTATTATGTATGTATCCTCAATCATGTATCTTTTTATTACTTATTTCTCTGTCAACTTTCTATCATCTATGTATTTATGTATGTATATATATGTATCATTTATCTATCATCTATATATGTATGTATGTATCCATCCATCCATCCATCCCATCAATATCTCTGTCTCTCTGTCTTTTTCTCTTTATTCCGGTGTCTCTGTGTCTTTATGTGCATATGTATACACAAGTGTGTGTGTGGGTGCATGTGCCTCCGGAGGGGTCAGAGGTCACCTTCAGGGTGTTCTTCAGAAGTCATCTCCTTTGTTCACTCGAGTCTCTCAGTGAGACCTCAGGCTCACCAGTCTAGAATTAGGCTAGGCTGGCTGGTCAGTGAACCCTAGGAAACTGCTTGTTCCTGCTCCCCAGTACTGGGATTGTAAACACTGGGCACCATAGTCTGTGATGGGCATTGAATTTGGGTCCTCATGCTTTCAAGCTCTTTACCAACTCAGCTCTCCCCCAAGACTCCTAATCTGAAAATACAACACTCCAAATTTCAACCACTTTTGAGTGCCGTCGTGATGTCATAGTGAAAATTTTCCTATTACAAGACTTCGTTTTGTGTCCAAAATCAATGACAATATACAATAACTTCCAGTTATGTGTATAAGGTATATGAAATACAGATGCACTTCCTGTTTAGACTTGTTTCTGCATCCAAGTTAGCTCATCATGTTAGTATAACATATTTGAAATGCCAACAAAGTCTAGAATCTGAAAGTTTTCTGGTCCTGAGCATTTTGAATGCCGATCAATGTCATGGTACATAAAATTTGTTTGTTTGCTTGTTGCTGTTGTTGTTTGTTTGTTTTGCAAGATTCCTTAGTTATAATTTTCTCTGATCATCTGTTTAACGACAAAACTGAGGTTGTAAAGGGAGAGAGTCCACTTGTTCTGCTGCAATTACTGCCAACATACATTGTCCTTGAAAAGGCACTTTGAGATATAAGAACACATTTCCCAAAGATTAACTTGCCACCAGCAGACATGATTTTGTAAGCACCACTATGCTTAGGTATGGGGCCCAAGACTTCGACAGTCATGAATTTCTTATAGTGACCTTACGGGAGGGTAGCATTAAAAATCCCTATTTGTATAGATGAGGAAACTTAGGTCCCCAAAAGGCCAAGAGCATCATAGTTTACATTTAAAGCCAAGGAGAACTGAAGGGCTCTGATGTTTATGAGGTGAGAAGACAAGGCTCTTCATGGTCTTTGACAAGTGGCCAATCCCTATTGATCAGGTATCTGAATGACGTTACCTCTCTGCTACCGAGACAAAGAGTATAATTTCTATTGAGTTCACTCCTTGTTGTTTCTTGAAGGCAGCACCTCATCACTCCACTTCCTAGTGAGAAAGCAGGAGGCTGCAGTGTTTTGCCTCAGACTGGAAACACCAATTTGCTATAAAGGGAAGGCCACACAGGTGAAACAGCCTGCTTTGCCAGATGGAGTGTCTATGAAATACAATTTATTTCTTTATATGGGCAGCATGGGTAAGCTTCCAGAGAGCATGCCATGTTATTCTTAATTATCCAAATAAAGAATATTTTTTTTAAAGATTTATTTATTTATTATTGTATGTAGGTACACTGTAACTGTCTTCAGACACTCCAGAAGAGGGCATCAGATCTCGTTACGGATGGTTATGAGCCACCATGTGGTTGCTGGGATTTGAACTCAGGACGTTCAGAAGAGCAGTCGGTGCTCTTAGCCACTGAGCCATCTCTCCAGCCCAAGAATATTTTTTTGATGTTTGTGTATTCACATCTATCTGGTGGGTGAGCCAGGTACACAACGTGTGTGTGTGTGTGGGAGGGGGGGCATTGACTTAAAAGTAATTTCTCTTTCTATTCTGGGCCAATACAATGTCCTTGCTAAAGACATCAAATCTTTTTCTTTTTTTTTCCCTCTGAGTTACTTGGCATGGCAGTGGTCAAGGATATTTGTATAAAGTGGATACTGAATGAGACACTCACAGGAAACCAAAGTCAGCCGTGGTCAACTGACTCTGGTTTTGGGAGAAGTTTTCAGTTCTTGGATCCAAATAACTTCTGTGAGTAGAGGCAAAGTAATTTAACACACACACACACACACACACACACCATGACTCCAAAGACTCTTGCTTTGGTCAAAAAGGACCCACACCACTGTTGTTCTTATAAGCACTGACGTTTGTTCTGTGTGATTACTTCTGGGCTGTGTTTGTTGACATGGCTGTCTAGTCTCAGGAGACAGTGGAGGTGGCCATTATCCTGAGTAAGAACTTAGAAAGAGACAGGCACAGGCAGATGAAATATACCCTGGGATTCTCTTTAAATGTGTATGCTTCTGTCCTCTGCATTAGTGAGGGACTGAGAGCCTGAAGGATGAGGGTATTGTTAAGGGAGACGCGTTTCCTTCAGGTCAGTGACCTCTGTTCTGCTTCCCTTTTATTGCTGTTTCGAAATGCTGGCTTTTTAGTCCTAATCAAATCTAATGAACAGAGACAGGGTATGGTGGGGCCTGAACGCTGTTGCGTGCACAGCTGATAACGCTTGGCCAGCCCATGGGAGAACTGTCTTAGGTGCCCTCTGTCACTTGCCAAGGCCACTGTAAACTCAGCTGTCAATAAAAATGCTCACACTGTGGAACAGCGTTGATGGCTGAGAAGCATTCCAAAGCATACCACTTTCCTCTTAAGAGAATTCTAGAAAGATGGAAGGGAGAGCACTTTCGAAAATGCGCTTCACTCTCTGATCATGGAAAACATGAACTGAGTGTCCATCAGGGACTGAATGACATCTTCTGGATACTCACGACTGTCCTGAGATGACCTCATTAGTCACTTCTAAGTGGCTCATTTGGCTTGAGTTTAGGGTCTCTGAATAAAACAGAAGACACTCAATTAGTGTCAAATAGTCCAAGTCATATTCAGCATGTAGTGAAAATTATTCACTGTTTATGTAAGATCCAAATGTTAAGTAGTGTTTTTTTTCTGTTTATGTGGGAATCTGACAATTTTCAGATGGAAAGAGTGAGGAGAGAGAGAAGAGTTGGATGGAAGGAAAGTTGATCGAATTCTTTGATGTTTTTTGAATTATCCAGATAATTTAGCAATAAACAGCAGGTAAGATAGCTTGGTCAAGTAGCCATTCCCAATGTTCATGGGACCTGTTGAGTGACAGTGAACAACGGGGAGTAACCGTTTAGCTACTAAGCACCCAGCCAGCCTAGGGAATACGTTTTATTTGATCTTTTTTTTCTTGAAGTTATATTTCTCATTGCAGGACTTCTTGGGAGGGCATTTACATATGAAAGTACAAACTGCATATTTATCCTGGGGGCAGTCAGCCATCTGTTTCGAGCCGCCCAGACATGTTCCATGGGGAGAGGGGATCTCTGTGATCCAAATATCTACTATTGACCCATACTGTTCAGCTAAGCATGCTGTGATCATCAGGGTAAATGACATAAGAACATTGCCCAGGACGGACTAGTTGTGTGACGCACGCAACAAGGATGGTTCTTTCTGATCCGGAAGACATATGGGTCACTGCGTCAGTTAATCAGGGAGTAGCTGTCCTATGTTATTCTACATCACAGATAGTTGCCAGATCTCCTTGCATAGCACAGATACTTCTACATGTGGCTATGTGTCTACAGAGGCCTGAGGCCAACATCAGGGCTCTTCCTCGGTTATGCTCGATCAACCTTATTTTTTCGGACAGGTCTCTCACTGAGCCTGGAGCTCACTGATGAGGTTACAGTGACCGAGCAACAAGCCCCAAAGGTTCTCCTGTCTTCACCCTCCCCTCAGCACTGGCCTGCCATTCATGTATATATGCATTCATACATACATACACATATACATATATGTCTATAATGTGATACCTGGGGTCAATAACTCAAGATTAAGTAAGACTCAAGTGACTCTTGATAAAACCTGACTAGGTTGTCACAAACACAAATTCACAAATCATAAACAGAATGTTGCAAACAAAATGTACAATCTATATAAGGAGTATATCCACAGCGAGGGGTTGGTCAGGAACGCAAAGTTGAATTAACATTCAAATGCCAGTAATGTGGGCTACCCAGTGGCTAAAAGGGCTTGCCTGTGCAACCTGATGACACATGTGCAATTCTTGGAACTCAGCGGAAGGAAACTACAAGTCCTTGAAGGTGTCACAGACATAGACATCACAACCCTCAACCGCACACAAAGGGTAATAATAAATACAGCTTAAAAACCCAATAACGCAGGGTGCTTGCTTCAGCAAAACATGTGTATGGAAGGCTACGAGGATAATATGACTCCTGCTCAAAAACCCATAAGGTAAAATCACTGCCTTGCTAGAAGAGAACCATGAGACCATTCCAGCATATCTCCACCAGCAGCTGATAGCATTCACCACCTATCCTTGATCGACATAATGGTTGAAAACTGGGGGACAGCACGTCAGACCTATGTTCTTCAGAGTGGAAGGCTCCCTACCACACAGGCATAGCTGCTGCTCTCAGAATGGGTACTTGGTTGGTTGTTTTTGTTGTTGTTGTTTTGAATCAGAGTCTCACATATCCAAGACTACATTTGCACTCTCTGTGCGGCCAAAGATGGCCTTGAATTCCTGATCCTCCTGCCTCCAGCTCCTGGGTGCTGTATAGTTTAGTATGCTGGAGGGGAATTTTTCCAGAGACGTGGAGGAAGGCAAAGATCCACTCGATCTCTAACTGCCACCAGAGGAACGCTGCCAGGTGGTGGTTGCCAAGAAAGCAATGTTCGCTCTAGATCACCACAAAATCTATGCCAGTGTGTGAGGACTCAAGAGACCGAGTCGGTTAACATGCCACCCATGAACGCATTACAGGTAGTTGGATGAAGGGGTATTGCTGACTTGTGTCTCAGCCAGGGTTCTAGATACTGAAACAAAATCACAACAAATAAAACGCTCGGACCTAAAGTGTGTCTCATAGCATGTAGCAGGGGGATGTGTCAGGCCCAAATGTTGATCCTGTCTCTGCCACTTTGTAGCCGTATGTACTTGGGAGAGATAGTTGTGTCTGGGCTTATTTTGATGCCCGTCAAATAAATATATTAAAACAGCTATTGCTATATATTTAAACATATGCTTCCACTAGCCATTCATCCATTAGCCATTGTCTATCATCCATCTATGTATCCATTAGTTATCTATCTATCCTTCTATTTGTCTATCTATCATCCTCTTGACCCATCTATCCATCTACCCTTCCATCCTTCTATTTGTCTATCTGTGTTAGTCAGGGTTCTCTAGAGTCACGGAACTTATGGAATGTCTCTATATAGTAAGGGAATTTGTTATGATGACTTGCAGTCTGTAGTCCAACTCCCTAACAATAGTCAGCTATGAATAGAAGTCTAAGGTCCTAGTAGTTGCTCAGTCCTACAAGGCAAGCAGGTAAAGAGTGAAACTTCGTTCTTCCAATGTCCTTATGGAGGTCTCCAGCAGGAGGTGTGGTCCAGATTAAAGGTGTGTACTACCATGCCTGGATCTGGGACTTGGTTTGTCCCAGATGACCTTGAACTCAGAGATCCCCTTGCCTTAGTCTCCTGAGATTCATAGCCACTGTGCCTCAAAATCTCCATGCCAAGATCCAGGTCAGAAACTTGTATCTCCCAGCCTCAAGATCTGGATCACGGGTGAGCCTTCTGATTCTGGATTGTAGTTCATTCCGGATATAGTCAAGCTGACAACCAGGAATAGCCATTATGCCATCTATTATCCATTGATCCATCCATCCATCCATCCCTCTATCCATCCATCCATCCATCCGTTTTATAAAATGTTAACAATTTTACCATTTTAAAAGTTCCCACTTCCTTCAGCTTTGTATCCTATGCCAGCCTCAAGTTCTCTATTTAACTGAAGTTGGCATTGAATTCTGATCCTCCTACCTCCAGGGATTAGGAACAAATCAGTCCTGGAATCCAGCTCTGGCTCTATCTTCTGGTGCCAAAATGCTGTGCCTCAGTTTGCACAGTTGTGTCATGAAAAGAAAATTCAAAGATTAAATAAGTTCCTACGTGTAAAACATTCTGACATACTCACTGCACATATTGAACACTCATTATACGTCGATGTGTTAATGCTCTAAAATATTGGCTATTGGGTTCCAAAGTGCTGCGATAATAAATAGAGACTAGAAAAACCAATTTGTTCTGATAAGGGGGGGGATGAAGAGATGTGGAAAGTTGTGAAATTTATTCTCTCACAGAACCCTTGCAGGTGGCACAGTAAGATGTCTGCTAATTTTAGCAGGAAGACAATCAGAAGGGCAGACATTCTTGGGAGGTTTAATCTTGGTAACACACCTACGATTTCATTACCACGTGTAAAAGGATATGATGGTGTTTCTTAGTGTCTGAGGTACCAAGGAAGACATCGCATCAAATGCTTCGGCAGACTCTGTAGAATGCAGCTGATGTGGCAACTCAAAACCCTTATTGATTATGCTGGGAATATAATCAAATGGTATGTTTACATGAGTCATACCACAAGAGTCCGATGCCTGGAGTGAAGAGGTGGTTTGTGACAGTTGTAAATCAGCTTACTCACAGGGACAAAACTGAATGACTGGGTTTCCTCTCAAAAGCTGTGTTCATAGCCTTCACTTGAGAGATTTTGGACTATCTAGTTGGAATGAGTATTGATAATACTCATAATACTCACAATATTCATAATACCTAGTTGGAATGAGTATTGATAATACTCATAATACTCAGCAAAGCATGGCACAGTGGTACACACCTTTAATCCCAGAAGTTAGGAACCAGAGGCAGAAGGATCTCTGTGAATTCGAGGCCAGCCTGGCCTACACAGTGAGTTCTAGGACAGCCGGGGCTACACAGAAAAGCTGTCTCAACAAAACAAAGAAACAACAACAACAACAAAAAACCTCAGAGAAAGGTTTCATTACATTCCTCTTGGATTATACCCAGCGCTTTATTTCTATGAATCTACAGTTGAAGTCACCACTTGGGTTACAGTTGACTGGTACGTTCTGTAGCATTTTTTTTTCCCTGTCAACCACTTTGATGCCAGCAGGGATTGTCCCTTGGCTGCCACTCCATTGGTTTCTACCTCTAATGTCTGTTGTCCCACCAGGAAGATTCTCAGTCACCATTCTGGTCAGGAAGGGTAGTGGCCATTGGTAAACTTCTCCTATATACATTGCTTCCTTAATTGTACATTGACTTGGGCTTGGGAGGTGGGTAGAGTCACCACTACCAACTCTTCAGTCTCCAGAAGCAACTGTATTTTATCCGACTTCCCTTTGCTTCTGATCTTCAACCTACTAACGAAAACAGGTATGAGTCTTTTGCTCTTCCATGGGGTCTGATGATTCTGGGGTAACCGTGGTTGGCTCAGTAGAATTGTGATGTGGAGTGTATGCAAATGACTTTCAGAACAGAGAGGCCCCAACCTCATGGGAAACAGGCGAGAAACTTTACTAAACAGCATACCAAGACAGTAACCCACTGGGGCTTTAAAAGAGGACAGTCAGAGGAGGAAACCCCGGAGAATAACACCCGAAAGGGTTTTCCGTGGCTCTGTATTCATCTGTATGGAAGGAGGATGTCACCCTTAGGAGCTCTCCTCTACAAAAACCAGCCTCTACTATGCCTTAGATACATCTCCAGGCACAGAACAATGGCACTATTGGATGCATTTCACACTGCCATGTAAGCTGCGCAACAGGCTGATTGGTACAATAAAGTCAACGCAAAGGTATAATCAACATGGTCTCAGGAGACTCTCTCCTTTAGACCTGGTTCCAGGGTGAGAAAGTTTGCCTGGGAACCAGTTTGGTAGCTTTCAGATTCTGTGGTCCTTACAAACTTGTCCAGGCTCTTGAATTCTGAAAGACAGTCAGCACAACACCTACTTGTGTCCAAATGCATTGCCTTGTGGGAGAGAACACTTTCATACGCTATGTGTTCCAAGCAAGATGGCCTACTTTTCCTGTCTTCTTGCCATGTCACCAAATGCAACGAACACATATGATGCTCTTAAGGGGACTACTCATACTCCTTTTTTGGCTGGACTGTTATGGAAATTATTACATGAGCCATAAACAAGAAAATAACTGCAGATTACATAGCTACCATGAGGCCAGTGACCTGGAGCTCTTGGATGGGCCCAAACTTAAAGGGACCTGCTTATCTGGTGATGTCCAATCTGACCCTTCCCGACTGAAAAAAAGAGTCACCGTCTTAGGACAGATAATGCACTGGAGTATGGACAGTGATGATATTGTGCCTGAGGATAGGGAAGAGATGGTTTCATGGCAGCCACTTGGAGTCACAAGTATAAAATACAGTCAAGTTACTGACTAAAATCCATGTAGTTTGAAGACAGCAACTGGAGTGCCTGCTCCCTGTCCTGGAAGTGGTTTGTGTGTGCGTGAGTGTGTGTGTGTGTGCACGCGCGAGTGCCCGTGCCCATGCATTCATGTGGAGGAGGGCCTCAGACTCCCTGGACTTACAGGAGGATGTAAGCTGCTTTAGCATAGTCTTTATACAAAGCACTTTGCGTCATATTTCAGATGTGACACGCGCACTTCAGGAAGAATTGAGCTGTACAGTATTCTTCTCCCATTTAAAAAAAAATAAATGTGATGGTGGGCTAGAGAGACGGATCTGCCGTTAAGAGCACTGGCTG
The DNA here is from genome assembly GCA_036184795.1 of Tokudaia tokunoshimensis. NCBI lineage: Eukaryota > Metazoa > Chordata > Mammalia > Rodentia > Muridae > Tokudaia > Tokudaia tokunoshimensis. The sequence continues at coordinate 18,152,797 of BTHU01000021.1, forward strand.
CTCTTGCAGGGGTCCCAAGCTCAATTTTTAGCATCCACATCAGCCAGCTCCCAATCATCTTTAACTCCAGCCTCATGGGTTCAATGCCCTCTTCTGGCCTCTGAGGACAGGAAGCACATGCACATGCGTGTGCACACACGAATTGTAAAATGGTTCTTAAATAATAGATCTGGGCCTTTTTCTGTTATAATTTTCTGCTTTTATTTAAAGAAGTCTTCATCCTAGGGGTATTTAAAGGCTTCCCGTCTGGCCAATTTGGGGCAAGTATGATTTCTTTTTTTAAATGCTATGGTGGCTGGGAGTGATGATTCATAACTATGACTCCAGGTCTCGGGTGTCTGTGGTAAGGGGGACTGTCCGGAGCTCAAGTCCAGTCTGGGTTCCATAGGGATTTCCAGACCATGCTGGGCTATAGACCAAGACCTTGTGTCAAAGCAAAATAAAATGAAACAACAGCAAAAACAAGGTAAAACAATGAGCCACATCTCCACCTGTTACAGTTTGTCCCCTTCCCATAAATGTCATAAACAGCACACTGTCCACACTGGGATTCCATTTCTTTGACTTCTCAGAGTTGGAGCCACTAAAAGAGCCACACGTTCCAAAGGGCTGGGAGGTGTCACTGGCAACCCAGCACTAGGCCACCATAAACACTTACCAGCCAGTGCGTTACAGCTGCGAACATTTCCTAGCACATACATAAAGTTCTGACTGTACCAAGAATTGCAGCTAAGTACATGGTGTCCAAATGCTCCTAGGTAACTTCTCACAAATGTAATCTCCAGCCGCAAGATGCACAGGCAATCTGCCTTGTGGGGACAGGACCCAGCACTGGATTTGAGGAAAAACTATGACAGGAACATCCTCAAATCCACTCAGCGCTGTGTAGAGAGACGGTTTCCATTGCCCTGCATTCTGTATAGAAACCCACCCGCTCAGCCCACATCTGTCAAGACACAGTTCAGTTCTGATGCCATGCATCCCTTTGTAGCATACATGGGGTTTCCTTCTTGCCCTTAATTTCACAGCAGGAAAAAGAATAAAGTCTATTCAGCAAACAACCCAGGAAGATTCCGGAAGATAAATTCACAGGGATCACAGAGAAACTCTTGAGGTACCCTTAACAGAAAAAGTGCCATCTTTTAAAAGTTGCATTTTTGTTTGCATAAAAATGTCTCTGAGCAGAAATGAAATACTTAAAAAGAGCAGCGTTAAGAAAGATCTCAGCATCTGAAGAGTGCACACTCAGGTCCCTGCCTTGTCTCTCTGGGATGCACCCAATGCTGGCTGGCCACCACAACGTCAGCACGAAGCCCTGTGTCCTACCGGAATAGGATGCTGTTCAGAGTTGTGCTTCCCCAGAAGACTACCAAGCTTTATATCAAAGGACCATTTTAAAATTAACATTGCCACTTATCATCTCCAAATCGCATAGCCATGTTCCGTATATCAAATCAGTCTGCTCCCCCCGTAGACTGTAAGCCACCTACCCTTATTTCTTTGTCATACTCCTTACCAAATCCGCTGAGTGATTCTTCCATATGTGGTGTCCTGGCCAGTTTTGTGACAACTTGACACAAGTTATCACAGGAAAAGTAGCTTCAGGTGAGGAAGTGCCTCCATGAGATCCAGCTATGCGGCATTTTCTCAATTAGGGATCAAGGGTGGAGGGCCCTTTGTGGGTGGTGCCATCCCTGGGCTGGTAGTTTTGGTTCAATAAGAGAGCAGGCTGAGCAAGCCAGGGGAAACAAGCCAGTAAATAGCATCCCTCCATGGCCTCTGCATCAGCTCCTGCTTCCTGACCTGCTTGAGTTCTAGTCCTGACTTCCTTTGGTGATGAACAGCAGTGTGGAAGTGTAAGCTGAATAAACCCTTTCCTCCCCAACTTGCTTCTTGGTCATGATGTTGGTGCAGGAATAAAAACCCTGACTAAGACACGTGGTAACCCCAGAGTGAGAACAGAGACTTGGAAATGCCTGGGATTGTTTTGATTTCTCCATAAAGGGCAGACAGAAGCTTTGACTTCTTGCTTTCTACCATCTATGTTCTCTACATGTATGAAACCCCAGGCACAGGGTCACTTAGATCAGTGGTTCTCAACCTTTGGATGCTGTGACCCTTTAATAAGGTACCTCATGTTGTGGTCACCCCCAGTCAGGAAATTATTTTCATCGCTACTTCGCAACTGTAATTTTGATATTGCTGTGGATTGTAAATATCTAGGGTTTCTGATGGTCCTAGGCAACCCTTGTGAGAGGGTTAAGACTCCTAGGTTGAGAAGCAGGGGCCCAGGCTATGTGTGTGCAGGTCATATACAGAAATAAAAAAAAAATGTAAACCTCATATAATTCTCTTCCACTGTAAAACGAACTCTAATTTTGTTTTCTCAGAGTTCGTGGCTTTTCTGGATAGACACTACGAGAAACAAACACACCACGGACAACTTGAAGAAAACAGATATGGGAAGTAAGCCGTGGACAGATTAGCGCCAAAGAGTGAGGTCCTGGCCTGTGTTTTGGGTCACTGCTGCCCTCTAGGGGACATGTGCGAAATGAGTCAAGTTTCTAGAAAAATCAAGACTGAAAAATCATTTTATCCGGTCAGATTTTATGAAGGAAGACAACTAAAAACTCATCAAAACAGGTTCGTGGATTATCTATCCGAATGACAAAGAGAACAATCCCCCATGCTCCCTCCTCCCCCTTTCCCAGGGCCATCTGACTGAGACTCACTCTTTGAGAGAAAACACTTCTCTCTCTCTTCTCTCTCTCTCTCTCTCTCTCTCTCTCTCTCTCTCTCTCTCTCTCTCTCTCTCTCTCTCTCTCTCTCTCTCTCTCTCTCTCTCTCTCGCCTGATTCTCCCTGCAGCATTTCGAGCCTGTTATTTCTTGTCCTGCTAGGAGCAGCTGCGGACGATGACTAATGTGTTAGTCACTGTTTATACTTTCAGCTCTTAGCTTCCAGGGCACCAGAAACCAGAAACTCTGGCTCCTTCCCTCTTTATGAAGTCAGTTCGTTCAGAAGAAAATATGCAAACATTTCACCAGTTGCCAAATTGATACTTATTTCTGGGCAAGGAGCTTCACTAATTTCACGCATAGGGAAAACATTAACTCATGACTCTTTTTTTTTTTTTTTTTTGGAAAACTAGGGATGCTATCTGCTCCTTCTCTCCTAAATCTTTTTTTTTTAAATAATAGTAATTTTAAAAACATTTTATGTGTGTGAGTATTTTGTCTCTATATATGTCTGCACAGCACTTGTATGCCTGGTGCCCCAGAGGACAGAAGAGGGCACTGGATCCCCTGGAACTCGAGTCAGATGTTTTGTGAGCCACCATGTAGGTGCTGGACACAGAAACCACTGGGTTTTCTGAGAGATTGACTGGTGCTGAGGGTTAGGCTGCCTCTGCAGGCCCCCCCCCCCCCCACATCTTAGCGGAGAGTTTAAATGACTCACGGAACGCAAACTTCCGTGTTTGAAGGATAATTTCACGACTTCCGGAAAAGCAGGCTTCTCTCGGGACATCTAATTGCCCATCCATTGACCATTGCTCAGCAGATACCCTGTTAAGGGTGCCAGGCATGTAGGAGAATCCAAGCACACAGGAGAAAAGAAGGTACCATTTAGGAAGTCTGGATCTTCGGTCATTAAGTTGATTGGAAATTGATAGACAGATTCAACAGAAACCACACTTTTTTTAATCTTTGTGTTTTTCCCCCCGGCTAGCAACATTCAATACCACACTCTTGTATAACGGCAGGCATCGGGAGGAGACCAATCAGTGGTGGGTAATGGCGGTCAAGCACCATGCTGTACCATGAGTGGGTGTGGTAGTTTGAATATGCTTGGCCAATGGGAAGTGGCACTATTAGGAGGTGGGACCTTGCTGGAGGAAGTGCGTCACTGTGTAGTGGGGCTTTGAGGGTTCCTAGCGCTCAAGCTCCACCCAATGCGGAAGAGACCCTCCTCCTGGCTGCCTACAAAAGAAGCCAGGGCTGACTTCGAATTAGCTAGGATGTAGAACTCTTGGCTGTTCCTGCACCGTGTCTGCCTGGATGCTGCCATGCTTCCCACCATGATGATAATGAACTGAACCTCTGAAACTGTCAGCCAGACCCAATTAAATATTTGCTTTTGTAAGAGAGTTGCCTTGATCATGGTGTCTCCTCACAACAATAAAACCCAAACTAAGACCGTTGGGAAGCTGTGAGATTCATGTGTGTTCACATGCATGTGTGCTGATGGAGGCCAGGGATTATTATGGGGTGTCTTCCACACGGCTCTCCACCTTATTTTTTGATAGAGTTTCTCACTGAACTTGAAGCTTGCTGCTCTAGGCTAGGCTGTCTGGCCATGAAGCCCTAGGGTTCTGCCTGGCCCCAACTCTTCAGCTCTGGGATAACAGGCACTGTAGTCACGCCTGGATTTTACACAGGGGCTGGGAACTGAACTCAACAAGCATTTTACTAAGCCATCTCCTTAGCTTTAAGTGCATTTTGACCTATGGTATTTTCAACTCAAGCCAAGGACATCACAATTTACTCATGTACAACATCTAATGGGATCTAGTAAGTATTGTTGAAACAATTTCTTTTATGTCTATAATCTACTAGGCTTCAAGAATTCTGGGAATAAATACAATTGCGGGGCTGGAGAGATGGCTCAGCGGTTAAGAGCACTGACTGCTCTTCCAGAGGTCCTGAATTCAATTCCCAGCAACCATATGGTGACTCACAGCCATCTGTAATGGGATTTGATGCCCTCTTCTGGTGTGTCTGAAGATAGCTACAGTGTACTCATAAAATAAATCTTTTTTTTTTTTTTAAATACAATGGCTTCTTTTTGTACTGCTAGGACCCAGAATGATTTATTCTTTGCTATATATTAATAGTCCTTTAGGTGAGTATCATTATTCCAGGTTTATAGGTAAACAGCATGACTGTCTTTGTGAGGGTTATTACTGCTGTGATAAAATGCTCAGGGAGGAAAGTGTTTATTTGGGTTCCACATCACAATTCTTCATCATAGGAAGTCAGGACAGGAACTCAAATGGGATGGGAACTTGGAGGCAGGAGCTGATGCAGAGTCCATGGAGGGATGCTGCTTTCTGGCTTACTCCCCATGGCTTGCTCAGCCTGCTTTCTTATAGGACCCAGGACCAGTCGCCCAGGGATGGCACCACCCACAATGGCCTGGGCCTTTCCCCATCTATTGCTAATCAAGAAAATGCCTTACATGCCTGCCTACAACCCAATCTGTGGAGGGAGGCATTTTTGCAACTGAGGCTCTCCCCTCTCTGATGACTCTAGTTTGTGTCAAGTTGAAATAAAACTAGCCAAAGCAACTGGCCCCTTGTCAGTTTGACACGTATAAGCACATCACCTTACAATTAGAACCTTCCTCATTTATCCCCAAGATGGTACAGTAATGTTGATATCATATAAATAACTTTAAAACCACAGATTTTACAAATTCAAACATTTAAACTTCAGTCTCTTTAAAATACCCAATCTCTCTAAAAATTCAACGTTTTCTTTTAAAATTTAAGCTGTGGGTTCCCATAAAAATCAAAACTAAATACTGCATTAGTCAGGGTTCTCTAGAGCCATAGAACTTATGGAATGTCTCTATAAAGAGAATTTATTGGAATGACTTGCAGTCTGCAGTCCAATTAACCCAACAATGGGCAGCTGTGTACGGGAAGCCCAAGAGTTTAGTAGCTCCTCAGTCCACGAGGCTAGGTGTTTCAGCTGGTCTTTTGTATAAGCTGGAATCCTGAAGAAGTAATTTCCAACAGAGGTGCTGGTAAGTAGGGACAAGCAGGTGAGGAAGAATGAATCTTTCTTCTTCCAGTGTTCTTGGGTAGGCTTCCAGGAGAAGGTTAATCTGAGTTGGTTCAGATTAAAGGTATGTACCACCATGCCTGGATTTGGAAGTTGCTTTGTCCCAGGCTGGTCTTGAACTCAGAGATCTGCTTGCCTCATTCTCCTGGGATTAATGGTATACACTACCTTGCTTGGGCCTAAGCTTTTCACGGCCACTGTGCCTCAAGATCTGTATCAACATTTGTGTGTGTCATCCCATGTCAAGATCTCGGTCAGGAGTCTGTGTCTTCCAGCGTCAAGATCTGGGTCACAGGTGTGCCCTCCATTTCTGGACTGTAGTTCATTTCGGATGTAGTCACACTGACAACCAGGAATAACCATCACAGATACATTCTTACTTCTAGAGGGAAGGGTGAGGGTCCAGTAACAATCTGAGCAAAGCAAAACCAAACTCCAAAAGTATAAAGAACTCAACACCCAACGTCTGGAATTCAGTCATGATCTTCTGGGCTCCTCCAAGGGGAGCTGGGACACTTCTCCAGCCCCACGCTCAGTGACACACACATATGGCTTGTCTTCTGGGTTCCAGCTGACTCGGCTTCACAGCTGGTGGTGTTCTAGAGATCCCATGGTCCTGGCATCTCTAAGATGCTGCGGCCCTCTGCTGCGACTGGGCTACACTTTCACCAATAGCCTTTCCTAGGCTCTCTTCATGGTGCCAAGCCTCAAATTCTCTCCGTGACCCCTTTAATCCTGAGCCTTCAACTGCCAGTGAGGTTGCACCCTCACCAATGGCCTCTCCTGCCCTCTCACAGTGTCGAGCCTCAGCTGCTCTCCATGACCCCCTCATGCCTTCAAAACCAGTACCACCTGGGTGACTATTACACTACCAAGTTTGGATTTACAACCTTGGCCATCTCTGGAATACAGCTACTGTGTGCTAACTCTAAGGAAACACTTCTCAGAAGTATCAACTCAATGATACTGGTCTCCTTTTAATCATAACTGATTCTTCAGCCCCAGCTGACCAGTATCCATTGTTCTAGCAAAACAAGGGTTTACTTCAGTGATTCTGGTATCTTGTTAATCACAGCTGATTCTTCAACTCCCAGATAACCAGAACTATGGACGCTACACACAGAAGGTCCAGTATAGTCTTTGTTTCCCTCTGAAATGGCACAAAACCAGGGATTTCAACATTCTGACCATGCAAGCTCCTTCAGAACAACTCACTGAGCTCTCAATACTCAGGGGCCTGTCTAGCCCAAAGTTCCAAAGCCTCTCCAAAGCAACCTGTTCAAGTCTGTCACAGCAATACCCTACTATCCTTGTCTTAGTTATGGTTACTATTGCTGCGCTAAAACACCAAAGAAACTGAAGGAGGAAAAGGTTTAGTTGGCTTTTACTTACATATTGATCACTGAGGGAAGTCAGGAGAATTTAAACAGGACAGGATCCTGGAGTGAAGAACTGATTCAGAAGCCATGGAGGAGTGCTGCTTACCCATTTGCTCTTCATGACTTGCTTAGCTGGCTGTTTTTATATGTCTTGGGACCACCAGCCTAGGTAGGGTGACAACAGCCACAAAGAGCTGGACCCTTCCCCATCAATCCCTAATTAAGAAAATGCCTTACAGGCTTGCCTATAGCCCCAGCTTAGGGAAGCAAGCACTCAGTTGAATTTCCCTCCTCTCTGATGATTCTAGTTTGGGTTGAGTTGACATAAAACTAGTCAGTACCATGATCCAGCAGTGGCTTTTCTTTCTTTATTTTGTAAGTACATTAGTATTTGCCTGTATGCATTTCTATAGTTCCCATGCTTGCCTAGTGATGAGAGAAGTCAGAGAGGGCATCTGATTCTGTGAAACTGAGTTACAGATGGTTGTAAGCCACCATGTTGGTGCCAGGAACTAAACCTGAGCCCTCTGGAAGAGCAACAAGTGCTCTTCACCATTATTAATTGTTTAGATATCCAGAGCCTTTATTGCTTCAGCCCTTGGTGATTCACCGTGCATTTTATAAGCCAGAATGTGGCAGACTGGAAACCCAGAGTATTTATTTATTTATTTTAAAGATTTATTTATTTATTATATGTAAGTACACTGTAGCTGTCTTCAGATACTCCAGAAGAGGAGATCAGATCTTGTTATGGATGGTTGTGAGCCACCATGTGGTTGCTGGGATTTGAACTCAGGACCTTCAGAAGAGAAGTCAGTACTCTTAACCTCTGAACCATCTCTCCAGCCCTTTTTTTTTTGGTTTTTTTCAAGACAGGGTTTCTCTGCATAGTCCTGGCTGTCCTAGAACCTGCTCTGTAGACCAGGCTGGCCTCAAACTCAGAAATCCACCTGCCTCTGCCTCCCAAGTGCTAGGATTAAAGGCGTGCGCCACCACCGCCCGGCCAGAGTATTTATATTGTTGTAATTATATTCATCCCAGTTTATATATTTGACATGATGCCTGGCACATACCAGGTGGTCAACAAATCCATGTAAAATGATTAACTCTCCTTGGGTGGAATACCCTTTGCTTTCATTTTAGTATTTCAACTTCTTTAGAGAGTGTTTAGTACAAAATAGTTGAGATGGTTTGAATATTCTTGGCAGAGGGAGTGGCACTATTAGGAGGCATGGCCTTGTTGGAGGAAGTGTGTCACTGTGGGAGGGGTGGGCTTTGAGATTCTCCTCCTAACCATGTGGGAGTCAGGCTTCTCTTAGCGGCCTTCAGATGAAGATGTAAAACTCTTAGCTCCTTTTGCACCATGCCTGCCTGGTTGCTGTCATACTGCCTGCCTTGAAGATAGTGGACTGAACCTCTGAACCTGTAAGCCAGCCCCAATTAAGTGTTGTCTTTATAAGACTTGCCTTGGCCATGGTGTCTGCTCACAGCAGTAAACCCCTAACAAGACAATAGGTTTTCTTTACTCTTTTTAAAATTAAAAAAAAAAAGTGTATGTTTGTGACCCTGTGTGAGTTTATGTGCACCATATGTATGCAGGAGCTGGAGGAGGCCAGCAGAGGGTGCTGTACTTCCCCTGGACTCAGAGTCACAGGTAGTTGTGAACCATCCAACACCAGATCTGGGAATCAAACCCAGGTTCTTCTCTGAGAGAGCAGCAAACGCTTTTAACTGCTCACCTCCTTTCGGCCTCCACAGAATGATTTTTCTAATAAGATGCTAGGGATGAGACTGAGGGCAACATGCATGGAGCATTCTCTATCAGTGAGTTCCACCCCCAGCACCCCAACTTTTCCCTGTATATTATACTGCCGGGATGAAGTCACAGGACAAATATTTTGATGAGAAAGCTAACCATTGATTCTGGGACTGATTTTCGCCTGAACTAATGATTTCTGAGGGCCCATCAGACTTGACATGGACAATTTCCTCCTTTCAAAATTTTGAGAGAATAAAAAGAGATACTGATATTTGAAAGAGAAAATCAAATTCTTACTCCTCGAGGAAGAAGTATTTGGGTCACACAGAAATAATAGGAATTTTAAAGAACACTGAACATTTTTTTGGGGGGGGGACAGTGATGGAATACATCTGGAAAAATATCAGACAAATATGACAAATTTATGAGGACAGATTTTAAACATTCAGAGAACAGACTAGCGGATTCGACAGTGCAGAATGTGAAAGAGAAAATGCTTGGAAAAGATAGAGAAGTTGGCAAAAATTCTAAATATCCTTAAAAACGAAATTCACCAACCCTTCAGCACTAGCCTTTTCTGGTGTTAACATTATGAGTAATTTTTTTTTGAACTTTCTATGTTTAAGTTTTGTGTCAAGTGATTTAAAATCTATATTATTGATTGATTGATTGTGTGTGGAGAGGGGCACATACTTGCCACTATGCATACATGGAGGTCAGGAGACAACTTGTGGAAGGTGGTTCTCTCCTTCCATATGTGAGGCTCAAACTCAGATCTTCAGGCTTGGTGGCAAAGAGCCTTCACTGGCTGAGCCTTCTTGCCAGCCCTATCAAAGGACTTTTCTTTTTCAGAAGATCAGGATAATTCTGATTATAACATAAATGGCCAGACAAAGACCATCAGAGAATGGCCAAGTTCTCTGATGATGTTGCTCAGGATTCTCCAGTGGAAGAGCGCTGGAGGGTGAGATGGAGCTGTCCTTGTTGGGGCTTCTGGGTCATCTTCCGTGGGGCTTAGGGATTGTTCTCAGTTGGTCGGAGCTTCGGGATGTCTTCTGTGGCCTGCGCATATCTACTTTCCATTCCATTTTGACGTAACAGATGGAACATCTGCTTATTGAGACACTTCTGGATTCGAACATCGTCTAGGTACAAATATGAACAAAGCCCTGGTTCTAAGTTGTGCTACAGTGAGCAGAAATGAATTCAATAAGCGAAGTGGATAAGTGTGATGCTTTCTAGAACCAAACGAAGCAGGGTCCCGGGCAAAGGAGTGAATCAGTGAGGCTGCTTCAGACTTGGGCCCCCAAGAAGATATGGGAGTCTTAACGAGAGGGTGCCACGGTGTGAATGGGTTTTGTGAAAATACAGAAGTGTGAAGGTCCAGGCTAGGCAGGAGCTAAAATGAAAATCCCCAAATGACTGGAGATCAATTAGAAATAGTAATTAAAAAAGTCTCTGCCTCTCTGTGTCTATATGTATGTATGTCTATGTATATGTCTATGTATATGATGTCTATGTCTTGGTCTATGTTTACATATAAAATGGAAATTCCTGTACCATTTGAGGCCAATTAGAAATAATAATTTAAGAAAGTCTGTCTCTCTTTGTCTATATGTATGCATGTATAAATAAATATATATATACACACACACACACATATATATATATGATGTCTATATATAAAATGAAAATTCATGCTTGATTGGAGGCCAATTAGAAATAATAGTTAAAAAACTCTCTGTATCTGTGTCTATATGTATATATGTATGTGTATATGATATATATGTAGCATGTATGTATGTATATATGTAGTATATGTATATATGTGTATGTGTATGTGTATATGATTATGATTATGTATATGTATATATGTATATGTATGTGTATATGATTATGATCATGTATATGTATATGTAGTATATGCATATGTAGTATATGTGTATATGTATATGATATTTGTTTTCATTCTTGCTGCTTAAAGCCAAAGAACACCACTCTGTTCAAATGAGAGTCACTTACACCACAGTGACAGTGAAATGTTAACAAGAAAGAACATGGGACCAGAGAGTGTCAGGTTCCTGTGCTTGTGTATGAGAGGGTAGAGTAAGAAGAATGAGAAGAGTGTGTGGGGAGGGCTCCTGTGCTCTGTGCCCTCACTGTCCAGTTTGTGGGAGTTAGGAGGACAGTTCCTGTACCCTGTGCCATCTTGATCTGACTGGTAAGACCTTGGTCCCGGGGGGTGTACAGTGTCTGTTCTTTAGAAATGATTCTGACCCTGGAATGAGCAGTTACTTTGCAGAATCTCTGTAGATGACTGGGCTTTTATTGAATGTGAGGTGTGTCCATCAGGACCTTCTCTGTGTCTTCAGAAGTAACCCCAGTGAAGCTCTCCTATTTCCCACCTTCAGCTTCCAAAGAAGGCTCCCGAAGGGAGAAGCACAGGCCATGCGGGACTCGTGAGAAAGAGATCAGGACCTAAGGGAATCTGGCCATGCGGAGGAATTCTGTTCTTTGGAACACAGAGGGACGGGACCTTGGGGCCTGAGGTGAAACTTCTCACTCCTTTCCTTCAAATCCTTACTTAGTTTGCTTCTTATTTTATTAAATATCCAGAATTCATTCTCCTTCCTTGCTCACAATCATTTCAAATATAACTCTATCCGTTGACCACATGAAAACAGACTCTCGGCCTTTCCCCAGACAGATTCAAAGGATGGTTCTAGAAACACATAGGATGCCAACTATGGGTACAGGAAGCTGCTGGGGTCCGGGGGTACCACTTGGGTATAACATGTAGCCTGATTCTATTCAAAATGGTAGTGGTTGGTGCATAAATAGGAATTTTGTTTCCAGATAGAGAGAACTTCTACATCTTAAAATAGGAACACACCCAAATTACCAAGTTTTGAGTGTTTTGATTCTAAAAATAGGATATGACTTATGCTCAAAAAAATAAAAAAGAAAAGAAAAGAAAAGAAAAATGACAGTCGAGACAATAAATGAACTGAAGTTTCCACTGAGTAGAGATTACTGTCCCATTGTCTTCTGTCTTTGGGAAAGAGTGGGAGAGGAGGGATAAGGCTGGGGTCTGAGTTTTTCAAAAGTGGGAAGGAGACAGTGTCTTAAAAATCTATTCATTTTAGTCAGATTTGATGAGTTAACATTCACGGAAACAAATTCAAATCTCCTACAGAGGTCTTGATCCAAGAGACAAAACTTAGCCCTGAAGCCACTGGGTGGGGCATGTGCGACTTTGTACTAGATATGTTGAGGAACAGCTCGTCTGATGGAGCGAGCAGCTGTGGTTGTAACTTCAGGGGTAAGCTGAGCTAAAATGAAGCTATTGCTAATGGTGATTTACCAGAGTGCTTGTCAGACAATACCCCGCCGCGTCTGCCAACATTGAAACAATTCAGAGTATATTCCAAGGACAGTGATTTAAGACGCTTGTTGTAGCAAGTTTTAATCCCAATCTGGAGTTCCTATCATCCGGTTCCCTGATAAGATACACGCAACTTTTATATTTACAATAAGCCTTAATCAGCACTAGAGCTGTGCAGGTATCTACCCTCTGTGCTATTAGAATCTACTTTCCTATTGATAACCCGAGTTATTACTTATTGTAATTGTAATCTCGGCTTATTGTATTGTAATCTCGGCTGCTCTTAACTCCAATTATCCATCCCTCAGGGCCCTTGAACTCCCCTAACCCACAGTCGCTTCTCCTCCATTTACCTTCTTCATGGGAGAAACAACCAAAGGGACTGAGGGGCACAGGCTGGAACTTTTCGTGGAAGAAATCAGCAGTTCGTAAGTGCCAGGACTTAAATTTGACCCATAAGGGGGATTTACAGAGACACATCGTGTCTGAAATGCTGGATGGTCTATTCACGGGGAAAGCCTAAAATCCCTGGACTCCTCCTGTTCACAAGATTTCTATCTTGTGACAGATGTCAGGAGAGTACGCAGGGCATTCATGGCCTCTGGGGTTTCTTCTAACCCTGAATCATCCCTTAGAGAATTGTTCACCAACCTTTTATGTCTGATTAGTTTGAGCGTGACTTTTATGCTGTTTGGGAACTGGGGTATGGGAGGGGGTTGAAGGGGTGGGAGGAAGAAGAACAATTATGATCTCAGAACAATAAAGATCATAGAATATCTCCCCTGACCTGGAAGTGACAGCTGGAGGGGACTGCACGACTTCCAGCTGATCAACACACATCATAGTTTTCCAAGTCTTCCAGGTTGGACCCACACCCCCACACCCCCATCCCGACCCTCCATTACGTTTTCTCTACTTCTCATGTGCTGTAATCACAGGCGCGGACCCCTGTGCTGGGCTAAGTAAGTCATCTCAGTTTTGATGTCATCAAGGAGCAAAACCTCAACTGGGCCACTGCCTGATTGACAAATATAAGGCCAACTGGAAAACCCCACTAGTCTCGCCCCCTCACCCCTGCCTCCTCCATTGCCACCTGGAGACTTGGTGCCTGGATGTCCAAGAGACTGACAAGCCCACAGTCCTGGCCTCATCGGACCCCTGAACCAGCTCCGACTTTCCCAGACCTCAGACTGCAGTTTCCTACCCCATGAGCACTTCCCTACTGCCCTAGCCATGCCCTGTGGCAGAGCAGACATGTGCCTACAACAATCCTACATTAGTTAATATTGATTTGGGGACTTTGTGTACATGCCCGTGCCCACAGTGGGTGGTGAGAGATGAGCTCGCTGCATTGAAAATGGCTTCTTGTTTTCTTTTAGATTTAAATAATTTTTACATTATGTCGTGTGTGTGTGTATGGTGTGTGTGTGTATGTGTGTGTGTGTGTGTGTGTGTGTGTGTGTGTGTGTATGCACATGCACATGAGTGTAGGTGCCTGTGGAAGTCAGAGGTTACAGATCCCCTGGAATTTTAAGTTATAGGCAGTCTCAAGAATCATCCAACATGGATACTAGGAACTGAAATGGGGGTCTTCTGCAAGAGCACTGTATGCTCTTAACGACTGAACCCCCTCTCCACCCTCCACTCCTACTTCTGAGCACACATGGTTTAGGTGATGTGAATAGTGGGTAGCCATTTGTATTCAGAATTTACAGATCCTACCTTGTACAGGTATAAACTTACTATTCCGTCTAGTAGTCCTGCGTCTATTTAAGAGAGAGCAAGATGACTGTTATTGTATATTTTCTCTATTTATTTAGTGTTAGGTATTTGTTGGCAATTTCATTCGGATATATTCGGAACAGTAATTTACTATTTTATCATTTTCAGCCACTGTACTAAACTCGAGGATACATATTTACCTATGGAACCAATTTTTTTGTTGTTGTTGTTAAAAATAGTTCACTAGGCAACATCAGAATCATTTCTGACCTAGTGGAATTATTTCTGCCCTTCCGGGATGAATGAAAGAATGTCACCAGATAATGAAAGAGCCAAAAATTTTCCAACAATACCAGGCTCAGAAAGGAGCTTGAAAAGCATTTTTTTCAGCTTGCTTTATGTTTGTGCATATCTCACAATACAAATGGGGCTTTTGCAACCGAGATTAATGCTGGGGCTTACTGTGTTTGTTCCCTAGCATCCAAACTGCAATTGGACCAGACAACATAAAATAACAAACTGAATACTCATCAGTGCTTCTAAAATGTTGGTGAATAGTCAAAGTCATTATCAGAAAGCAAAGGTCACAGAATATATGCATAATCCACTATTTTTATTTTGGTAACCTTTCAAAGCGTTGTGACGATGAGCCCATAAACATAATACATGTAATGGTGAGGGTAAGTTGTGTGTGTGTTTGAATGAGTCTTGTGTGAGTGTGTGTATGTGTGTGTGAGTGTGTGTATGTTTGAGTCTGTGTGAGTGTGTTTAAGTGAGTCTGTGAGTGCATGTGCAAGTGTGAGTGCGTGTGTTGGAGTGAGTCTGTGTGTGTATATGTCTGTGAGTGTGTGTATGTGTGTTTGAGTTTGGGTGAGTGTGCTTGAGTGAGTCTGTGAGTGTGTGTGCAAATGTGTGTATGTGTGTGAGTGTGTGTTTGTGTGTGGGTATGTGTGCAAGTGTGCATGTGTATGTGAGTTTGTGTGAGTGTGTGTGTTTGAGTGAGTTTGTGTGTGTTTGAGTGAGTTTGTGTGTGTCTGGGTGAGTCTGTGTGAGTGTGTGTGTGTGTATGTGTGTGAGTGCATGTGTGTGTGAGTGTGGGTGCAAGTGTATGTATGTGTGTGAATGTGCGTATGTGTGTATGTGTGCAAGTGTGTGTACGTGTGTGTGAGTGAGTCTGTGAGTGTGTGTGTGTATTTGTGTGAGTGCATGTGTGTGTGAGTATGTGTACAAGTGTGCGTGCATGTACAGTGTGAGTGTGTGTTTGTCTGCCTGCTCTATGACAACCTGCTTGGAAGGCAGCCTCATTTGGAAGCAGGAGAGGCACTGATGTTAACAAAGGCGGTGTTTAAATAGTAACAATTAGAGTATAGAAAGAAAGCATCCTTGTAGGTTTGTTCTTATTTGGTTGTTGGTTTTGTTTTTAACATAGCTCATGAGTCCTTTAACCATGCCTACAAGAGTAAATATTTCTAAACCAGTGATGAAGACAAGAGCCGAAGACAGATTGAGGATTGTTACACAGTACAACTGGTAATTTTTTTCCCAATGGTTTCCCATGGATGTGGCTTTCTTTAATGTAAATGTAAAGGACGGATAAGGAAATCATTGCTGAGCAAACAAGCAGAATTCTCCTCCGTGAAGATGTTTTCATCTGTTTAACACTTAAACATGCTCGCTCATAGCTTAGAGCAGATTAGATGTTAGAATTTCATGAAAATGAGCCACTAGGAGCTGAGAGTTCAGGACATCTCACAGCTTCCAGGTCAAGACGAGGTCATTTAGCTCATCTTCCTGTCTCTCTCCAGAATAGTACCCAAGAGAGAAAAAACGTCTCTCCCCCTCACTTCTGTATGGAGACTTCTCCAATGCAGTCCTTTGTTTTTGTTTTGAATGACTAATTTATACCTGCAGGGATATTAAAAATGTCATCTGGGGCTAGAATTATTAATTAGGCCCCATCAGGGCCCAATACCTGGAGCCCCCACGCGGAGCCTTTGTGCATCTGAAGAAAGCAGTTTGCTGTTGAGCTAGAACCCCATGCCTCACCATTTTGGGCTTTATGCTCAAGTGAAAGAGACGAAAAAATCTGGTGCCAGGGACCGGGATGACAAAGAGAAATTCCATGATAAGAAATCGGGAGCCTGGGAGGACCTGACAAGCTCAGGGTTTAAGTCAAGCACAGTAAGGATGAGAAACAGGTTAAATTAGTGTTGTGTGACTTGTCTAGGAGGAGCCATGGGACATATGGGGACCGTGAGCTGTAAGCCGATAAGGATGTCTTCAAAGTGAAGAGGGTGCCCCTGGTGAAGATGTATCTGGGTAAAGCTTCAACTTCTGAGGATATTTCCTTAAACTTTTCGACTAGTTTAGGCAAAACCATTTACCAGAAGGTCCAAGGATGATCTTATTAAATGAAACAAAAGTGGCCCAACGCAGCCCATTTCATGCCTGTTCTCGAGATGGAGATGTAATCTCCAGAACACTCTTCATTCATGACACTAAATATCACGTTCCCAGTGTCTTGTATGCATGATCAGAATCCTAAATACTTCACCGAGAAACTCTTAGAGCCCTCTCACCCGGGTGCCCTCAGTTCCCTGACACCAGTTCCAATTAGGCAGCCCTAAGACTTCTGTTGAGTTAGTTATAGACAATGCACATAAACTAGTAGAACTATCATTCAATTAGCAAAGGGTAAAAACAGAAATGGGCTCATAATTAGCTATATACCTGTGCTTCACATAAGGAGCTGCGAGTAGATACAGAAGATAACCACAAACTGATAAAGTAACTGTTTCCTCTTTTTTCCAAAATAAGGAATAGTCAGTGTTTATATGGTTGTCTCTGTCTGTCTATCTATCTATCTATCTATCTATCTATCTATCTATCTATCTATCTATCTATCTATCTAATCTTATTTATTTATTTTATAGGGTCTCATGTAGACCAGGCTGAGACCTTGAATGTCTGGTCCTCCCGTTTCTGCGAGTGTTAGGATTACAGGCAAGCTAATGGGTTGCACTGACTGTGGCCTTGTTCCCACTCAGCAACTCGAGGTTCTCCCAGCATCCCTCAGTCCCTACCTGGCATGCCTGGCTCCCAACCTTGAACTTTCCAGTCCAGGGGCTGGGCTGCCCTTCCTCACAGGCTCTTCCCTATATAATCCAGACATTTTGCGTTCTCTCTCTCTCTCTCTCTCTGTCTCTCCCCCTCTCTCCCTCCCTCTCTCCTTCCCTCCCTTCTCCCTCTCTCCTTCTCTGTCTCTCCCTTCCTCTTTCCTCCTTCTCTCTCTTGTTTTCACTTCTCTCTCTGTATGAGCCCCTTTCTCTCTTTTTCTTACCCTTCCCCCACTCTCCCCATGGCTACTCCCCTGGCCTCAATCCTCGGGGGCCAGTGAACTCCCCAGAGAGCTGCTTCCCAATAAACCTGCCTTTAATATAATCTAATCTGTCTTGAACTGGCTCATTTCACCGGTGGAGAAATAACCTATCAGAGAGAACCAGGGTTTTAGAGTCATGAGAGGTTAATGCAGTTTTCTTTCTCCCTCCCTCCCTCCCTCCCCTCCCTCTTTCTCTCTCTCTCCCTCCCTGCCCTCCCCCACAGGGAAGGATTCCTGTATTAGGTTGGGATTTTACTCTTTCAACTGCCATAAAGATACAATAGATTTTCTAAAATTTTCTCATTTTTAAAATCAGCATAGAACATATTAGGTATAATTACTACGTGCTTGAAACAATTGTGTTCTGTGCTTCTTCCTCCATCTTTCAAAGCCCTTCTACTCCTGACTCCTCCCCCTTCCCCCTGCCCCTCCCCCTGCCCCTCCCCTGCCTGGACTCTCTCCCTCTTTCACACCTCACGTGTCTTTTTGCCTGTTCTCCATCCTTCCTCATCACCCGACATTGTCCTCTCTTGATCTCTCTACATTAAGATATTATCCTTACCCTACCTTTTTGAATCTCCGCCCTCTGCTAAGGAATAAACCAACATCTAATGGGTAGGAATGTTCAGTCAGGAGAATTTTTAAGTTACATGTTGACGAAACACTGGCATGTTAGGCTGAAAGGGAAATTTCAGGTAATGGTTGTACGAACGGTCCACTTGATAACTGGCCATCATCCGTACATTCTCCGTGTGCCGTTCCCACAAATCATGGTAACCCGATTGGATATTAGCTCACCCTCAAAGAGAGTCCAGGGATTTCATTTGTGACTGCCATTAGTTTTCAGCATTTCCACGTAAGAATATTAGGTGAGTTAAGTCGGTTTTAGAAAGATGCGAGTCTCCGTATTCTCTCATTGGCGGTTCTCAGAATTTACATAGACACCTAAAATCTCTTGTGCGACACGATCTAGAGACAAACGTCGCTAGGAAACCAAGAGGGCCGATAAGATAAGGGAAAAGAGGGAAGCTAACATGATCCTACTATAGCACATACTTTTATGGAAACTTAAAAGTAGATAAATTGGAAGAAAACTATTGAAACAGTTCCTTTTGGCAAAAGCCAACAGAATTATATCCAGAGATGGCACTGAACCGGAAACAGCCATAGTAGACGGAACTGAACCGGAAACAGCCATAATGAGGGGTTCTCAAACTACAAGACTGAGAACCTAGGGACCAGGCACAGTACCTGGGAAGGAGGGATCATGCCCACTTGTGTTTCATGTTGTAAGACAGGACGATGGAAAAGACAAACACGGAAGAAATCTCATCTGGGTCTCCGCCCACTCAGCTCACTGTGTAATAGAAAGTGGGATGAACTCACAACTCTCATGTAATGCTAGATAAGGACACGGACTTCCCAAGGGGGAAAATGACAAGTCCAATTTGGAGGCTGTAATACAAGTCAAACAAATCAACTGGGGGGACTGCAAGAACTGTCAACAATTCTCAGCCTGTGGTTCACAAGGAATGCTGGGAGATCTTGGGTATCTGGGCGATCTGGAGAGCCAGGACAGTTTCAGCCATCTAAACCGGATGAAAGGGGTTTCGAAAACATGGGATTTCTATACTTTTTATATTTGGGACATTAATTTTTATTGCATGTACATCTTTTTTTCTGTTTTACTGACAGTGAGTAAGATGGCTGGAGTATCTATATTTTCTCTTTTCATACATATATCTCTATGTGTGTAGTCATTATTATATAAAAATAATCCAGGAAACCAGTTCGGCTAATTCTAAGTTAGGAAGCTCTTCTCGGACCCTCTTTTATTGTTGCTATATTTAACCCATAAGCAAAAGCCCACAGAGAAGATTTCAGTGACATTTCTTTCTATTAATGTCTCTTGTTTAAAAATTCGTTAAATTTTTTTTTGTCTACACTGTGACTGAAAGGCTCCACAGCAAAGCACATAAACTTAAACATGTGCCATCACATTGGCACGCCCAAGATGATGGATTTCATATTTCCATATGTACAGAAACACTTTTAAAAAAGAAAACTATTTTCATTAAAATGGCCTCAGAACACTTCCTGGATTTGAAGTACTTAATGATTCCAAAAGTACATTTTAAACTCGAGAGAGAATTCCTGTGTCTTGGAAGAGTTGAAGTATTCTGCCCACATAGTGTGTTTTCCATCAGCTGCCTTTGACAACTCACAGACTGTCAATATTTAGACTTTTTGAGAATTTTTTCTTTCTTTCTTTCTCTTTTTTTCTTTTGCAGGTGATATCAGGACAGGGAGTCTTTGCAATGATTTTTTTTTTTTAAGTCTTAGTCTAAGTGGCTCAAAGAGCCCTGAGTTCTATAGATAAAGGAGAATTACAAATAGCACATAAATCACATAAAGACAGCATATTTTTCAATAAAATTAATTTTCTGCTGCTTCTCCATTCTAAATTGTTGGATTGAATTGACAGCAAGATGGAAGAGGCATGACAGAGGTATCCAGGTAGGGGCAACGTGGTAGGGCCATCATGGTAGGAACATCATTTCTGGGGCATCATGATAGGGAGGGTGTCGTGAGAGGAACATCATGGCGGAAGCGTCAGGATAGGGCGCATCAGAAGCCGTGTGATAAGGGGAATGCAGCTGAATCAGACCCAAGGGAGAAAGCATTTTGGGAATCTTAGAGTCTAGGCACCTTCCACGCTGGTAAAGATTTTAACTCACAGCCCTGGATAATGCTGAGCAGGAAGCCAAAGAACTTGCAGGTCTTTTAAAGCCGACCGCAGCACATCCTTGCATGTGGTGTTACCCAGGCTTCTAAAACTACACAAGCGGGCTGTGATGTTGGTCAACTCTACAGAATCTAGAATCCTCTGGGAGGCGGGACTCGGGGATGCCTGTGGGTGATGGCTGTGTTGCTATGGGAAGACTTGTCTATGACGGCACCATTTCTTGCCTAGCGTCCAGGACTGTTAAAATAGCGCAAACGGAGAAGGCAGAGACAGCCTTCACCCCTCTCCTTCCTGATCGTGGATGAAATGTGACCGGCTGCTTCACATGCAGGGCGGACTTGACTTCCCAGCGGTGGTGAGAATTTGAACTGTGAGCCAAAATAAGCCTTTCCTCCTTAAGATGCTTTTGACCAGGGGATTTCAGCACAACAATAGGAAAAGAAACAATGACCACGAAACAGTTACTTTATAGGTGCAAAGTTTGGCAAAGACCACTAAAAGAAGACGGATGGGAGACAAATCAAAAGATACATAGCCAGTCACAGAACAGTTCTGCTGGCAGATATAAGAGAACGAACTTGATTATTTTTCGGTCCTCGTTGAAGGCAATGGGTCAGTG
The DNA here is from genome assembly GCA_036184795.1 of Tokudaia tokunoshimensis. Taxonomy (NCBI): domain Eukaryota; kingdom Metazoa; phylum Chordata; class Mammalia; order Rodentia; family Muridae; genus Tokudaia; species Tokudaia tokunoshimensis. The sequence continues at coordinate 18,173,631 of BTHU01000021.1, forward strand.
TTTTGGGTCTTTCTTTAGTTAATATTCTGAACTCTGAAACATCTCAATACGTCTTGGTGACTGATCAGGTGCCCCTTTGCCATTTTACAGAGAAGCCATTTCTCACCCGCATGAGCCTGAGTGAACAGGGAGGAAGGGGTGGTGGTGGTGGTGGCTGATTTAAATACCTTAACTTGGAATTTACTATGGATTTAAAATCTGACTTAATGTTGCATTAGACTTTGGTGGCTGCTTTACTGCCTTTAAAACATGCATATATAATTGGATACTGTAATGCTTTGCAGGCAAAATAAATACCAACTCACACTTAAATAAATACTCTGAGTGATGAAATTCATGTAGACATAAATTAATCATTTACCAGTTAACCAATATGCACAGGAAAGAAATGAATCACTTATTAAGCCTCGCCTCATCCATCAAGCGGAAAAAATAAAACGCTGATATATTTTATAGTGCCACTGTGAGGAAAATGTATAAAATTATGGCAAACCAGTTTATAAACCATAAAATGCAGTATGAACATTAAATTAATAATATTTGTACTAATTCAGATTCAACACCCTCTGCATTAAATATAACTTTTTTTTTTTTGCCTATTGAAGCATGCACAAATCCAAGCTGAGGTCTTTTATTTAATTTTTAATGGTGTCTTCAGAATCCTTTAAAGCTTCACCCGAGCTATTGGCTAGGTTAAAACATTTTCCTGGCTTGCTCCTCCATTTTTGAGACAAAAGTTCTTAGCTGTTCACATCCCTAGGGACATTTCCAAGAGGCCTTTTTTTTTTCAAAGGGTGTAAGATCTCTCACTAATGGGGGCACAATATTGCAAAGGGAATAGGGATGGAGGTTTTCTTTAATTAGGTAGAAGATGTATTATCACGCTCTGGGTTTTGCTTTATCGCTCGTTGCAGATGGAGGCGATATAAAAATTGAAGGTGGTGGTCCCTGCATATTTACAGTAAGCAGACCGACAGTGCAAACCCTCGAGGCAGGATCAGCAGCAGGGAGGTGAATCTAGGTCCCATAGCTCTGAAACTGCTCACAACGTTGCAGGTTTTCGAGGTAAATACGCACTTTTTTTTCTTACGCCTAGAAATGCCACTAGGGGGCACAAGAGAGAACTGAGCAACCCGGATCAGAATCCTTCTCTTCTGATCAGAGGCTTATTATTTAGAAGAATGGTTTTAGCAAACCTGGAATCCACCCAGCACATCTTGAACATTTTCAAGGTCCCTTTGCAAAAATGATCAAACACGGAATGTTTCTCTCCTCGTGTCCTTTAATGGAGGGCATAGATAACAGATTCTGCCTCTTCTACTGAGAAATGAGAAACCCAGCGTATCACATGTTATCAAACAACAGTGAATAATCCTTGGTCTTGAACTATATTTCCAGTTGTGGGAAGGTAGATTTTTTTTTCTTGGATCAGGATTAAGTGCCCAATATTTGTTTTATGTGTGGAGGAAAATATTCTCAGCTATAAAGGAAACTTATCTTCATGTATTTGTTTTTCCTGTTAACTATTACTAGGCTTGGCATTTCCAGTCCTCCGCCCCATCATGATTCGACCAAGAGTGTTCTCATCGGGAATCTAATTTGTACTAGATAACTTAGCATTAGGTGCTAACCATGTTCTTGTCTGATAGCAAAAATACTAGGGAGAGGGAAATGGCTGAAATGCAGACTTTTCCTGTTAAACTCAGTAGGGGCAAAAGCAAGCAAAATGAAATGTCACCTGCTTCCTAAATCTAACAGGGAGCAGAATTTTCCTGATGGGATCAATAAAGTATCTGTTTTCATGCCAGGGTTCTGCTGCCTCTGTCACTATGACTCTACTACAATCTGAGATCAGGTTTTGTACTACTTCCTTTCTGCTTAGAGTTACTTAGGCAAGTTGGGTCTTAGCATAATGGAACTCTGATAAAGGTAGAATACCAGGACAAAAAAATGAATAGAAGGCAAAATAAAGCTTTGAAGGTAGAGGAAGAAAAAGTTAATAAAGGTATAAGACAATATAACCAATATCTGTCCATGAGTGCAGCGCTTGGGATACCATCAGGTAAAAGCAACAGAAATCCCTGCCCACTTATAGTTCATGTGCTAAAAAGGAAAAGGGAGTTAAATATAAAATTTATCTGAGGGAGACATGGGTCGTGGGGAGGTGGAAATCAGGAAGGAGAAAAGCACAGGGGTGGGGGGTAAGGGAGGTGGAAAAACAAAGGTCTTATTGGGAAGACAACATTTGAAAAGAGACTAGAAGCTGAGGACAGCTAGCACCAAGACTGTGAGATCAGGTCATACTTGAGAACAGTAAATGAATGTGCAAAGGTCCTGAGGCAGGTGGAACTTAAATGACCCAGGGTGTCTGGAACGGACTAGAAGAGGGGAGGAGAGAGACAGAAGGAAATGAGATCCGGGAGGCCAGAGCCCTTGACTGTGCATGACGCAGAGAACTATTGGAAGATCTGGAGTAAAGAGCGAGATACTGAGCGCCCATTATGCTGTGAGAGAGGTGATGGGCAAACACATCAATTTAAATGGATCAACAGGCGTAATTAGGTCTGCCCACACTGAAAGTATCTGATCCAGAAGTGGACGACAGATAGGAGTTTGCAATGAGGTGCAAATGCATCCAAATATTGCAATGATACCGGAGCTCGTAGAACTTGCTGCACTGTGAGGATTCAGTAATGTATCAACGCCTTGCCACAGCGCCAACTATTAAGTTTGAACACATTTTCAACTAAGGATAAAACATGTGATCTAAAAACAAAAGCAAAATAAAACAAGAAAACGAGCCAAATCAATCAATCAACAACCAACCAACCAACCAACCAACCAACAAAAATGCTCTTGGGTTGGAGAGGTGACCTCTATTGGGAGAATGCTTGTGTAGCATTCTGGAAGCCTTGGGCTCAGTCATCAGCACTACATAAAACTGGGTGTGGTGGCACGTTGAGGGAAGGAAAGTAGAGGAAGGAAAATGACAAGTTCAAGGTAATTATAACTACATGATGAGTTTGAGGCCAGCCTAGGCTACAGGAGACTGCTCCAAAAGAAAAACAAACAAAATCCTAAACAAAAACTAACCAAAGAAATAGAAATAAAAACACCACTCATGCTTGGGAATTTCAAGCACATATTGCTAGAGTATCTATCTATCTATCTATCTATCTATCTATCTATCTATCTATCTATCTATCTATCTATCTATCTCTAAATCTATATCATCTATCTATATCATGTATATGTATATGTATGTGTATGTGTATCTGTATCTGTATCTATATCTATATCTTTCCCTTAATCTTGTGTAGGATGTGGTGGAAATAAATACCTTTGTTTTTTGGGAGAGTTGGTAATGAGGGACACATGAAGGAAGGAGCCCTGCTCCTGGGCAAAAAGAGACAGAGTTTGGCTTAGACTTTTCTTTATTTTCAAACTTTAAGCATATTGGAGGCAGGAATATGAAAGAAGTGAATATTTTCCAAGGAATAAAGGAAATGGGAAATTGAGCGCACCAGTGACAGGTGAATTTAGCCCATACCCAGTCCTTGGAATGATTAGATTATGCATAGCTTGTGCCTTCTCTCTCCTGAGGATTTTCGGGTTAAGAATAAATTGGGGCTGAGAAGGTGTCAGAGTTCTAGGTAGGAGTGGCTATTCGGTACCACTTCCCTCTCTGAAGTAGGTTACTGCATTCATTAGGGAAATTTTCTGTTGAGTTATAATTACATGGCTAATTACAAAAAAGGATTATTACCTATACTAGATATGCCATAAAGAGAGGCACATAATTTTTCTTTAATTTTGGAAGTTCACATATTTTTTTTCTTAGAAAAATTCTCACTGGGAAATTAGATGTTTAATATGTCTCCTCCTTTTCTTCTCTTACCTTCTCCCTTAAAAAAAAATTAGAGACAGGTAATGTCTCCCTAATTCCCAGACTGGTTTCAAACATCTTCTTCCTCAGCCTCTTAAGTGGTGGCATTTGGGTGCATGCTGGTATGACTGGCTTTTCCTTTTCAAGTCAACTTAAGTGAAATGAGTCAAAGGTTTTTGTTTGTTTTCAAGACAGGGACTCACTATGTAGCTCTGGCTGTCCTGGAGCTCACTATGTAGACCCTGCCGGTCTTGAACTCACAGAGATCAGCCTGCCTCTGTGTCCCCAGTGCTAGGACTAAGTGCTGAGCAGAAGGGATGCTGTTTGAACATATTTTCATAAAGAAGTGACTCTAAGCATCACAGAAGTGCGTTACAAGGACAACTGAAGGTCGTCACAGCCACCACAGCAATGCAAGACACCCAGAATTGCTTTTGAATTAAAAAAAAAGGAACCAAAGACCATTATCTTTTATTAAGTGCTTAACATCTGCCAAATGCTTTATGTCTCATTTAATTCTCCCAACACTCCTGTGAGGTAATGATGTACTTGTTAAACAGGCAAGGAAACAGCTCAGAAAAGTTATGTAAATTATTCAAAGTCCTGGAGCATGATGGTCCTAACCTTGAAATGCAAGCTCAGGGGGTTTGACCCTGAACTCTTGTGTTAAGAAAGAATCTTCTCTACTTAAGATAGCTTAACGTTAAGTCAAAAGTGTGTGTATATGTGTGTGTATGTGTGCATGTGTATATGTGTGTGTATGTGTGTATGTGTGTGTATTTGTGTATGTGTGTATGTGTGTATGTGTGTGCATGTATGTGTGTGCATGTGTGTATGTGTGCATATGTGTATGTGTGTGTATGTGTGTATGTGTGTGCATGTGTGTGTATGCGTATGGGTATGTGTGTGTGGTTTTATTCAATGTGTTTTGAGGTTGTCACAGCCATGTCTCATGCAACTAGTTAATGAGACCATACACTAGGCAGAAGGTAACTCTACTGAACTTCATTAGTCCAGACCCAAGTCTGTTTCCTAAAACAAAGGCAAGACCACCAGAAGGCTCCCATTAGTAGCAGAAGTTAAAACGTGCCACAAAGGATTGCTCTGTCTTTTCCTATTTCTTCCTGGCTTTCTGAGAACACAGACATCCCATGACAGATGGTGAACTTTGTTACCATCGATCCTTAGACCTTCTAGAATGGTTAAGCTTTAAGTAGGTCAGCACCTAAAAACAGGCCACCCCAAGAAGGTGCTTGGCTGGTCAGCACAATGCCCCTGAGAGGGCTGGCTACCTTGTTTGCAGTGCTCAGGGCTAACGCCATGGGTATGATTCTCTTCCTTCTCAACTCTGTCACAGTAACAAGAGCACCAGCCTGTCCCAGAATTTTTATGAGGACTAATCATGTCAGGCCCCATGCTCATTCCATGCATGTCTTTAATTAAGCCTTTCTCAGCACAGACCTCTAGTGCTGAGGAGGCTTTGTTGTGGGGACCTGTCCTGCATGTCTGTGATGGTTTGAATATGCTTGGCCCAGGGAGTGGCACTATTAGATGGTGTGACCTTGTTGGTATGGGAGTGGCCTTGTTGGAGTAGGTGTGTCACTGTGCGCATGGGCTTTAAGACCCTCATCTAAGCTGCCTTTAAGCCACTGTTCTCCTCGTGGCCTTCAGATGAAGGCGTAGATCTCTCAGCTCCTCTTGTACCATGCCTGCCTGGATGCTGCCATGCTCCCGCCTTGATGATAATGGACTGAACCTCTGAACCTGTAAGCCAGCCGCAATGAAATTTGTCCTTATAAGAGTTGCCTTGGTCATGGTATCTGTTAGCAGCAGTAAAACCCTAACTAAGACAGTGTGTAAGGATATTCAGCAGTACCTGAGGCTTACACTCACTAGCTACCTGCTGTATATTCTCTAATGGCCACAGCCAAGATTCTAGTCCTTATGAAGTATCGCTGGGGGCCAAAGACACCCACCCCCTGGGAACCATTTTCTTCTTCAAGGTCTTTAGGAGGTAGTGCTATTGGCCTAACATTACTGAAGGGATCACCAGCTCTGGGAAGTCTAAGGAAGATTTCTAAGCTATCATGATGGTAAGCTAACAAGCTCAGTGGCTGTAGACCAACTTAAGGCATGCAGATGATTTCAATGCAGAAGACCACGGCAGTGGATGAAGACTGCTTCAACATAGTAGATCCCCTTAATGCACACATATTGGATTTGTGCATGTAGACTGCCTGAATGCAGTAGACCACCTCAGGGCATGCACACTGCCTCAATGCATGTAGACAACCCCAATGCAGTAGGCCACTTTAATTCACTAGACTACTTCCGTATATGTATACTGCCCCCATGCGGGTACACCACCTCAATGCGTATGGACTGCTCGATGTATTTGGACTTTCTCTGTTTCAGGGTTTCTTACTCTGTGCATGAAATTCACATATTAATTTCATTGCTCCTTTTCCCTCCCCTCTCCCACTCCCCTCCTCTATTCCACTGTGAAGATGGAGGAGTGGCAAGAAGTGGCCTTACATGACACACCATACAAAGCTTGTACAGTCCCCATGATCTTTTATTCAACAGATTAATCCCACTTTAATTGGAATTTTGGCAACTAATGAAAAAAAATTACAAGTGTTACTTGGTGTAGTCTCAGGGTTCTTGAATCTGTCTGATTTAATTTTAACCAATTAGTGTGCCATTATGGAGGGATATTATGCTTAGAATCAATATTAAGCTAAACACTAATATTTTATTCAGTATTAAAAATTTATACAAATGGTAACACAAGTGCTTTCTCTAAGTGAGAGAAAATGCTTCCTTGGGGTGATTCTAGCAAGAGAGGAACTTGTATCTTTTTAGGAAGCCATTGCTATTAAGCTTTTCATAGGTTATTGCTTCAAGGAAGGAGAGTTAATTGAATAAACCTTATTTTCTTTTACAATACATGAGGTTTTTTTTTTTTCAGGGTATTATACGTTCTTTCCTTTTCAGACCTCCAGTATAACCCTGTGTTAAGATGGAACCATCGATGCCCATCCTTTAGGACCAACCAGAGCAAAGCTATTGTAACCCTTGCCTTCATTTTAGGGTGCCATTTCTTTCCACCTTTTTCTTCTTTATTTTTCCATTTGGGTTGTGTGATGGCTAGTGTTAGTTGTCCACTTGACAGGACCTAAAATGAACTGGGGACAGGCCTATAGACATGCCTCTGGGAGATTATCTTGATTACATTAATTGATGTTGTGGAGGGGAACCTTACTGTTATTGTGAACAGAATCATTCCCTGGGCAGGTCTATGTAGTGTAGAGAGCATGCGGAATACTAACTTGCATCCTTCTCCTCTGTTTCCTGTTTGTGGATGTCATGAGACCAACTGCTTCAAGCTCCCACTCTCTTGAATAGCCCACCACAATGGGCTGTACCCCGAACTATCAGTCAAACTGAAGCCTCTCTCTCTTAAGCTGTTTTTCTCAGGATACTGTTTTAGAGCAACAGGAAAAAGTCATTAATGCTTATGCACCCCTTCTGATTTGTATGTGCTCCTAGGTTGGAATTTGAACCCAAATATGTCCGGATTCTGCTTTGTATGTCTTCCTCGCAAAGACGAATATACCTAGGTACCTTGTAGCAAGCCTAGGCACACACTGACTAGACGAGCACCCGATAGCTGCTTAGAGATAGTTTGATTAGGCATGGTTTCCCACGGGATTCAAAGCTGTGTTCCTCTTATCGTTCATTTCTAGCCTCTCACATCCCCAGAGCTGCCCCTGGCACTGGCAGACCCTGCCTCCGCCTCACTTGCTACTCCCCCCCCCCAACTTAAACAATTCTACTCAATTCTACTTCTGTCTCTTTAGTATGTTTCTCAAGGTTCTGTGTAAGGGTGGACAGAACCATTTCTGAAGTGTAAATTGGTTATGGAACTTATCTCCCAACTTCTCAGTCAAATAGTCGGAAACTCTCTGGAAACTCTACCCTTTAAAACGCACCCTCAACTTTGGGAATTATTATAGCTCATCTTTCAACATTAGAATTAGAAGAATTTGGCTCCGTATTTTCTTGTGGTCTCCAAATTGGGTAGACAAGATCAATTTTCTAAATGCACCTTTACATGAATCGTGAAGGAAGATCGGGTGGGAAGGTTTTAAGAGTCGGAGGGCAGGGAGGAACAGAGAAGAGACAGATCTTCTGGACATGCTAATGCCGTGGGGTGATCCCCAGAGGAGACTGCTAGGGCATGAGTTTAAGCCAATAGAAAACCTTTTTTTTTTCTTTTAAAGATTTATTTATTATTTTATGTAAGAACACTGCAGTTATATTCAGACACACCAGAAGGGGGCGTCAGATCTCATTACGGATGGTTGTAAGCCATCATGTGGTTGCTGGGATTTGAACTGAGAACCTTTGGAAGAGAAGTCAGTGCTCTTAACCACTGAGCCATCTCACCAGCCCATAGAAAACCTTTATTAGTTGGGAGACTACACTGGGTGTTCGGGATCCGAGTATATCACCGAGCCTTTCTCAGGGTGGAGCTTTTAAGCCCAAAACCATGATCTGGGTTGACAGACTTCAGTCAACAAGAAATGGAACTACAGAAGCCAAAAAGCAAAGTTAGTACACTTAGAGACATTTTCAGAATTATGGACTTGGATGGATCGGGCCTTTGTTTTCCTTTAGGCAGGAGGTGTTGCCTACATGCTGAGTTTTACAGCCTGAAGGGGATTTCCATCATGGAGTCGGTTGTGCTACAGCCTGGGGTCTTGTTACAGCAGGACAGTTGCTGTCTATGAGATCACAGCAGCTCTGGCTACCTACCTGCACACCATCATGCCAGTCAGCAAGGGGCTGGGAAGAGCTCACGAGGCCCCCACCCCTGACAGAGGGAGTGGACGGCTTCTGGGGGGCGGGGGAGGGAGGGTCAGTTTTCTTTAAGGGTGTGGACCTGAGTAGGTCAACCACACTCCAGTGGATGGCTCCATGCCCAGGAGTTGATGGGCAGTACCAGTCAGACTCAGTGGGTTATTGAGGTTAGGGTCTAAATATACCCATTCTTGTCCTCTGGGCTTCCTTATTTTTTATCTGAAGTCACCGTTTGCTATGCCTCTGCATCCCTCTCTCTCCTTCTCTGTCTTCCCTCTCCAGGTCTCAGTCTCTTTCCTCTACCTATGAATCTATAAAATTAAAAAAAAAAAGTGCATGAAGTTGGGAAAGGGAGGGCGTTCTGGGAAGGGGAGGTTGGATATGATTGAAATACATTGTAAGCACGTGTGAAATTCGCAAAGAATTCATCAAACTCTGTTTTGAATACATACACCCTGAAAAGCTTGCCTACAATCCTAAAGGCACAGTGACAGTTAAAAATAGGCTTGCACAGTCAAAGCAGGGAGAAAAAAAAAAACAAAAAACCAAAACCCAGAATAAATGGAACTTACTGAAACATTAGAAATTAGACAGCAGAAGTATACTTACCATCACAAAGAGAACATTTCACATAGTAAGGTTTAATAGGTTGACTTTTCTAAAATACAGGGGCGTTTGGGTTAGCCGTTTTTATGTACGTAGCTGTTCTGAAACTAACTCCCTTTAAAAGCAAAGGCCGATGCCTTAATAAGAGGCATTATGACACGGACCTTTTTGAATCAGTCTTATGAAAACCAGGACTGGAAAAGTTGAAATGCCTGCATACACTGCAAATGGATTTAATGAACGGAAACCCCAAAGACGGAACTTCCTGAAATAAGCAATTGCTTAGGGGATTAATAGTGTAAATAGAATCCCGACTCATTAGCGCAAGTGCCCTCTCCCCCCAGTTAGAGATATAGGGGCAAACACCCACCCACCTACGCTTTAAGCTAGGTATGCATGCTAGGTGACATATAGTGACTATGGGGCCCCGGCACGTTTAAAACCTTTCAACTTGTTCACTAGCTGAGCTTATGCTCGCTTTTGCTTCACAAATACTGTATTTATGGGCAGATAAGATATGGTGCTTTAAACATGTCATTTCAGCCTTATGTACAATTTTTAGACAGAGTAAACCATTTTTCAGGGAACCTTGGCCCTTTCTAAGCTCTTCCATACATCCAATCTATATGCTAATACCAGAATATTCGAATGGTTTATTATTAAGGGTTCCCTTAAGGACTTCTACTTTGTAATGTTTTGCTGAAGTTACTCTGTGTAGTTAAAGGTAATAAAAGCCACATTTGTCTAAGAGTTATCTGTAATTCAGCCCTCACATACATTCAGGTGTGCGTACTTCCCCAAGCCTGGAATAAATGAAATGCTTGCAATATTCATAGCTATACACAGAAGGCATTTCTGTAAAATATGCATCAGTACATTAAATATAGAAACAAAAATAAAACACAGTGTGGACTGAAATTAACACATGAGTTTGTGGATAGGCAGAGTCGGTCTGGGGAGAAGAAGAAAAAAAAATCCACCAACATTGCCCCTTTCCTCCAAAAGCTGATTTCTCCCGTTCATGGTGACCTTTGACCTAGCCACTTGCAGAATGATTATGCATTTCTGAGTTGAAGACAGCCGGTGCTGTGGCCAAGAGGGGTAGATACTCCAAGTGGTGCATCTGGGAAGAACAGGAGCACTACCGAACAGCAATCTGTCCATTTCTAAATCTTCCCTGTATGTGGCCATGATGTTTCAGGGACCACATGTCAGTTTTGTGCACAAAACTCGACTTGTGTATAAAATATGCAGGGAAGACTCATGTTATTTTCATGATCCCAACTCCTATGTAGGTCAAGATGACTCAAATTCTAGATCAGAGGAAACATGTTCAACTACAATTTATAAAAATCTATGATGCAATGTTTAAAAATGGAGTGTTCTTATTTCCTTTTTTTGTGAAAATGCAAACACCCTTAAGATGAGTCTGGTTGTTATTCATATGGTGTGCCATCTTAACGCAAAGCAACATTTCTACTTTTTCTTTTTTTTTTTATAAATATATACTGTAGAGTGCAATGCTAATTTAGTCACACAAATTAGTACTTACCATGCAAAAGGGAAAAATAAGCTTCAGTTCCATTTTCATTACTGAAGACAGCCTGGTGAAGGGTACACTTCTAGATGCCTCTTTGTTGTAAAACCTAGGAAGGAGATGGAAGCACGAGACACATAGTGAAGAGGAGAGGCTGCCGACACAATATTTGTTCCATACGCCAGTGACTATTCTTTATTAGGACAAGAAACGCTCAGCCAGGACATGCCATTTGGAAATCTCCCAAAGAATTAGTGCAAGAGGAGTTGGAAGCTGGAGCAAGGGGAAAGGAGCTGTCCTTGGAAGCAGGATGCCAGAGTGAACCCTCCTCGAGGGATATTATTATTATTATTATGATGATGATGATGTTTTAATCATGCAGCCTGGGCAGGCCACAATCATTATTATGTTTTAATCATGTAGCCTGTGCTGGCCTCAACACTTGACCTTGAATATCAGCTCCCATGCATCTATGTCCCCGGTGCTAGGACCACATGCAAGCATCAGCAACATACCTGGTTTTTACACAGTTCTGGGGGCGGAACCCAGGACTCTGCATGCGGGGCCAGTCTGTGCCAACTGAGTTCGAACCCTGCTCCCTTGAAGGCTTCCCTAATGCCTCGGTACCCCTAGTGGCCAGTTTTTCTGCCTTTTGGGTGGAAGCAATGCCCTCAGCTAAGCGGTAGGCATATTCTGATGACCCAGGGAGATGAGGAGTGGAGAGATAATCCAGTTAAAACAAGGGCTGTTGCACTGAGCTAAGATTGAACTAAGCCGGCCTCCAGATTTTCATGGATGGCTTGAAGCAGGCCCTGTTGTGCCTGTACCATAAGCTGATGTACAAACAGACTGCACACTTCCCTTAAGAGCACCTTTTGCAGGTCCGGCCGGTTACAGCCTTCAGCCCTCCAGCCAAGCAGACACTGACCTTCAGCCCTCCAGCCAAGCAGACACTGAATGCTGGTAAAATATGACCGTGTAAGGAAGTACCAGTTGCAGCCAATCAGGTGACTTTGCGTTGTCACTCTCTTTTGTCTGGTTATAACTTATCTATTTGGAAGGATGGAATCTTCTGGACGTATTTGACAGAGTGTTGTCAGGTCATAGGTCCTCTTTTCATTTCTTTTTCTTTTCCCTTTTCATTCTTTGTGTGTGTGTGTGTGTGTGTGTAGTGCTGGGGATAAAACAAGGATAAATTAAACTGTTAGATTCAACTTAGTATGTTTGTACCCAGACACATTTTACTTTAAGGATTTGATGAGGTTTCTAAAATTGAATTTATAAGATACCAGTAAAAAAATCAGAAAACAACATTGACAATAAAAAAGAATGCACATATGCACACACAAGCACATACACACATGCACACACACAGAGACATATACATGCATGCACTCAAGTGCACACACACATACATGTACACAATACACATATGCTCACATGCATGTGCATACAGGTTTAGAAGTACATATACACATATATACAAATGAATACATTCACATACTCAAGTGCACACAAATGCACACATGCTCACAGTGCACTCACACACCTGTACATACATATACACACTCAAGTCCATATACACATACATGCTCATATATATGCACATATGCTCACACGCATGCGCATATGCACATTCACACAAATACACACACACACACACACACACATGCTGGTTAACACAGCCAAAGTAGCTCAAAGTAGTAGAATTTTTATTTGGATTTCTTGGTACTTTGGGGGAAAAGAAGGCATAAATTTTTAATATCCCTCAGAAGAAATCACGTCACTTTATCACACTCTCTAGAGAAAGCAAGTATTTCATCCTTCTGGCATGAAATCCATTCCTAGAGACTTTTTCATGTGCAACAGCACAGAAACGTTGAGATAAAATGGACTATTTATAAATAGGAATGGCTATATGAAAATCGAAAGACAAAGCAGCACTTTTCTATGGAGCCGGTGATTATTTCTATGACAAGGGTGTTATTCCTAAAGATGAACTTGAACCTCAGCTTAGTAGCATCACAAATACACTAGAAATATTCACTTAGCAAATCATTCCTGTCTTTCCTCTCTCCGGGCCTTCCTAACAGCAGTGGATTTCTTCTTCTTCTTCTTCTTCTTCTTCTTCTTCTTCTTCTTCTTCTTCTTCTTCTTCTTCTTCTTCTTCTTCTTCTTCTTCTTCTCTTCTTCTTCTTCTTCTTCTTCTTCTTCTTCTTCTTCTTCTTCTTCTTCTTCTTCCTCTTCCTCTTCCTCTTCCTCTTCTTCTTCTTCTTTTCCTCCTCCTCCTCCTTCTCCCCCCTCCTCTTCCCCCTCCCCTCTCTCTTTCACTCTCTGTGATAGAGGCCAGCGGATGACTTTGACTGTTCTTTCTCAGGGGTCATCCATCTCGTTTCTTCGAGACATCGTCTCTCACTGGTCCAGAGCTCACCAAGCAGGCTTGGCTGGCTGGCCAGACGGTGAGCCCCAGGGATTTTCTTGCCTCTCCATCCTCAGTCCTCAATGCTGGGTTATGAGCACATGGTAACACAGCTTTTTGTGAGTATTCATGCTTGCCCAAATGCTTCCCAAGTGCACTCTGTCCTCAGCCCCACCAAGACCACTCCCTTTACGAAGTCCCTTTCTCAGCACTGAGGAGAGTCTGCTGGGGACTCTGGGTCAGGCCCTGCTCATTAATAAACAGGGCACTGAACTGGAAAGATGGGCTGGGAGTTAGCTCTGAGATGGTTCCGACAGCTGCACAGCCACTTCATGGGACTGTTCCAAAGGGGGAAAAAGAATAAGGGATTTCATGAAGTCATTGTTTTTGATAGCTGAGTAGCATTCCATTGTGTAAATATACCACATTTTCTGTATCCATTCCTCCATTGAGGGACATCTGGGTTCTTTCCAGCTTCTGGCTATTATACATAAGGCTGCTATGAACATAGTGGAGCATGTGTCCTTATTACATGCTGGGGAAGCCTCTGGGTATATGTTCAGGAGTGGTATAACGGGGTCCTCTGGTAGTATGCCCAGTTTTCTGAGGAACTGCTAGACTGATTTCCAGAGTGGTTGTACCAGCTTGCAATCCCACCAGCAGTGGAGGAGTGTTCCTTTTTCTCCACATCCTTGCCAGCACCTGCTGTCTCCTGAGTTTTTGATTTTAGCCATTCTGACTGGTGTAAGGTGAAATCTCAGGGTTGTTTTGATTTGCATTTCCCTGATGATTAAGGATGCTGAACATTTTTCTAGGCACTTCTCAGCCATTTGATATTCCTCAGGTGAAAATTCTTAGGCAAAAGGGTGGAACTGGAAAATATCATCCTATGTGAGGTAACCCAATCACAAAAGAACACACATGGTATGCACTCACTGACAAGTGGATATTAGCCCAGAAGCTCAGAATACCCAAGACACAATTCACATATCAAATGATGCTCAAGAAGAAGGAAGGAGAGGCCCCTGGTCCTGGAAAGGCTTGGTGCAGCAGTGTAGGGGAATGCCAGGACAGGGAAGTGGGAGAGGATTGATTGGGGAACAGGGATAGGGAAGAGGGCTTATGGGACTTTTGGGGAAGGGGGACCTGGAGAGGGGAAATCATTTGAAATGTAAATAAAGAATATATCTAAGAAAAAAATGGAAAAAAAAGAATAAAGGAACTGATCTCAAAGGACAATCAACCCAAGGGAAATAATCCCAGGGAAGATCTCTTCCAACCGCACATGCTTCTCTTGGCTTCCGTAGAACCTCACATCTTGTCTATCAGAAAACTCACCTAACTCTCATCATCTAGCTTCTTTCCTTTTCCCTTCCCTACAGCAGTAGGGGCTGTAGACAGGCTCTCTGTCTGGCAGCCATTTTATTCAAATCAAGAATCAGTGATATCTTTACTGAGACCAGATCCTTATCTTCACCCTCTCCTAAATTCCATACCTAGAATCAGTGGAATTCTCACTCTCTCTGGCTCAAAGGCTGTGCTATTTTTATTCTCCATTCCAGGATGGTACCTCCTCACTTCCCGTGAATCAAACTGAACATGACTGCTCTGCACATAAAGGATTGGTTCCTTATTTAACATTCAAGGATATTTCTGGAGCTCATCCACCCTTTACCACCCCCCTTCCACTTCCCAATCTCCACTGTTTCTGTTTTCTATGTGATCTGGATGATCTTCCTACGTCTCAAAATTCTTCTCCTTGAGAATTCTAACAGCCCTCCCAACCCACAATATACCTCCACAGAGCCAAGTCCAATGCTCTCATCGAATGGTTTCCTAAGAGCTGAGATGGACATGGACCACTTTACCCAGGACCTCTGTGGTAACACTAATCTATCTCCCCATGCTGCCACCACCCCCTGGAAAGGTTGGTTCCTGTCTCACAAACCTATGTTAATCATGTTCTTCCATCTGAAGTGTTCATCTTTTACCTCCTCCCTGGGTCATTACCCCTTCCTTCTGGAACCTTCTCAAATCCTTCAGTAAGTTCTCTGCAAACCAAGGATACCCCTAACAATTTTACTGTGAGAATAATGTTTATGATCCCTGGTTTTGTTTGGGATGGTTTTAACGCAGTAAATTCTTTGCTCTCAGGAGTTTATAAACCACCTGGGGACACCCTACCGATTCCCATATCTAACCTCCATGGGGGTTGTAGTCTACTTAAGCATAGTGGGCATTATATAGTAAGTCCATGATTTTCAAAAGCACCATGGAGGACTCTGAAGATATGGGTCAGGACACTCTAGAAAACATGTTCTGATTTGTAAGTGGTAACAGTAAGACTGTCCAAGTTTATTAGCCAAAAAGAATGAGAAGAGAGAGGATAAAAGAAAAAATAAACAAACAAGCAAATAAAATAAATACTTGGGGGGGGATGTTATCTCATTTCTCTTTGTTGTAATACAAATTGGTTTGACCCTTACATAGAAGTTAAAAGCGTACATATGAGGAAAAATCCCCAACTTGGAAAAGTCAGATCACAAGATGCATTCGAGATTATCTTGTAAATATATCTTATAGATCAAGATGCTTATGATAGAAATCTCACAAGGAACAGAAAGTTCTCTTCCTCATTCTTGGCCCTAAGGGCTAGCAAGTTTAAGGCAGCACACCATTAGTTGACTGAGCGAAGGCAGAGCGATCCGTGCATCTTTCCAGCTCCCTTACACCACACCCCCCACTTTTCCTTCTGATCCCAATCAGAGGTAATCACCAGGGCTCACCTCCATTTTCTCACCTCCCATCGCCGGATCGGTTTGCCTTCAGTTTCACATCTGAGTTACCATCTGGTCACGGGTGCTGAGACAGTGACCTCCACTGCGCATTCTCTCTGGGAGGGATCAAAAGTCCAAGTTGCATTAGGGGCGGGAAGGGAAACGGGCTGTGTGAGGCTCGTTCCACAGAGGTCTCTGTGCTCGAGTGCTTCCCCCTTCCAGACTGTGGGTTCCTGCCCACAGGCAGCAACGCCAACCAGCAGGGGAGGCGTCAACAGTACTTTGTGGACAGTTCTTGGCTTATTTACACTAGGCACAAATCGGTCACTGATAGCAGAAGCCGGTGGGGCTGGGCAGAGGCACCTGGACGCCAGGCTCACATTCTCTTTCCGGTTCAGAACACGCACCATGGTACTGTCCCTGCTCACACGATACCTATTTTTCTCTCCTCTCCTCGTGGTCACCAACATGTCACACGCTCGCATTTTGCTTTCTTCCTGGGTACAGTTTAAAGACACATGTAAAATCGATCAGGTAAGAACACGATTTAAAAAAGAACCCCAGGCAGAATGAATTACAGCTATAGTGTTTGGTACATATTACTTTACAATTACTTATTGGTATTTCAAAAATGATTTTCTACTGACCAGTGCTTTCCACTTTTGCTCAAGGGAAAAGATTAATAAGTAAGTAAATAAATGATAACCTCAAAGTATTTCAACATATACAAAATGTTTTTCTTTAAAACTGGATCTGTCCCAGAATTTGTAATCCTCTTGGATCTGTCTTGCAAGTACTGTGTGTGAGTCACTATACCCAACAAAATCCAGCGTACCTATCTTCTGTCTTTGAAGAAGTTGACTACTCCCACTTCTTGGAAACTCTTTCTCCCAGCCCATTATGACCAGGTCATTTCTGGGATCTCCTTCTGCTTCTTTTGCTGTTCTTTCTTTCCTCCTTTGTCAGGTCTCCCTCCAGCGCAGGGCTGTCATGGGTTTGACTTCTTGAAGACTTTTGTCCCAGTGTCCTTGCTGCCTCACTTTACAACCTCTCTCTCTAACCATATCCATCCCCATCTGACTCTGGAGTGGAAAGATGACTCACAAGTCTATATCTAACCCCTCATCCTCTTTGGCAAACTCCACACCCATAACATGACCATGATACAATCGATGTCTTAGTGTGATGTCTTGTGATATCATTATGTCCCCAAATTCTGTCATCTTTAACAAACTCCACACCCACAATACAATCCTGTGACTGCTAGCGATGACTTGTGATGTCATCCACACCCCCAGCCTTGAATTCACAACCTATCTCTGCTTTCTGACAGTTCCTCATTTTCTCCGCATAACTGCGTGGTGCATGGCCTACACACTACCTTCCCAATCCCCTTGACTCTTATTTGCTTAGTAACTCACCAACATCACCTTCCCCAGCCCTCATCCAGCACAGTTATCATTATCTCTCCACTGAAAATATTCAACTGCATCCTACAACTTTTACCCCTTGCTAACTCGTCCTTCAAACTGTAGCCAGAAAGACTATTTTAGAATACAAAGGGTAAGTAACTGAGTACAATTCTTCCACCCAGCAGAATCAAGTCTTGGCATTGCTGCAGATTACTGCATATGGCTGAAGAGGTTTCTACCGCGATGACCCTAGAGTACATCCAGAATCAGGCAGGTCGGCTCTTCCTTGCTTTTCCTACATTGCGCATGCTCTCTCCTGCTGGAGGATTTTTTTCTTATAAACTTCCATGCACCAGGCCCCCAGTCTACCCTCTAGTATGGAAATACTCGTGTGCCATTTACATCTCGTGTTCCGGGACCTCCTATCCCTTCCGCAGCGTTTGTTGTCGTTTCCTGTCTTTAATCATGACAACATGTTCTATATCGCAGGCTGGCCTTGAACTTCTGACACTCACGCTTCCAGTGCTGGGATTGCAGGCATGCACTGCCACATCCAGTTTATGGGGTCCCGGGAACTGAGCCGGCATGCTAGGCAAGCATTCTATCCACTGTGCTGCATCTTTATCACAGCCCCTGACATCCCGCCCCCAACTCCCCCCCCCCCCCAAAATAAACCACTTGAAATACTTGCAGTATTATGTTAGCTTGGGTCATTCTTTTATTTTTCTCCCCTACTAACCTGCAGGCTAAATGAAGGCAGGAAACCTTAGAGGTGGTCCATTACCTCCCAACAGTGTCTGTCAGGTCGCCAACAAAGATGTTTTATGGAAACTACACGCGGGTATGTAGGTTCCGTGAGAAAGATGCGCGCATAGTCTTAAGCTTAAACTAGCGGAAGAGGGCGTGACAGGGAAATCAAGCAAGGCCGCTAAGAGCTTTGGGTGGGTCTAAGGAATTAAGGCAGGGGGCGCTTTCTTGTTACCCAGGCTCTGATTGAGAGCAGTGGAGAGTTGATTTTTTTTAAACAGACTTCTCTTCCGCAAGATCACTCAACTTTGTTACTTAAGAAGTGCTGATTCAGAGCGTCACGTTCTCGAGCCCTAGACTGACAATCTTTGTCATTGCTTACTGTGGAGCTAGAGACACAGCAGGGTGAAAAGAGAAGACTCAGATCCGAGTAGTGCTGGGAAGAGGAAGGAAGGGCGAGATTTCAAAAGATGTAAAAGTGATTGTGAGCACCCTGCTGGGAATGCCTCTTTATATGCTCCCTTCTAGGGTCCTTGACTCCAAATGTAATGCAGTGGTCTCCACTTCCACAAGGTGACAGAATTCTAGCAACCGAGTAGGGATCTCAATAACTAGGCAGAACTGTAATCTCGCGCGAGTTACGTTTGCTTAGCTGCAGCCCAAATGCAGACTTTCTGAGCCTCCAGTTATGAAAACACACATTTTGCAAAGGAAATGAGTTCGGGTCGTGATGCACTTTTGGGGTAACGGGGGGGGGAGGTGGTTAAAACCACACTGAAACAAGAAATACGGTCTGATCTGGTGCGTTGGTTTGAATATGCTTGGTGGCACACAAGTGGCACTGTTAGGAGTTGTGGCTTTGCTGGAATAGGTGTGGCCTTGTTGGAGGAAGTGCGTCACTGTGTAGGTTGGATTTGAGGGCTCCTGGTACTCATGCTTGGCCCAGTGCAGAAGAGATACTCCCTCCTGGTTGCCTTTGGATCAAGACTCTTGGCTTCTTTTCCAGTTGCATGCCTGCCTGGACACTGCCATAATGGACTGAACCTCTGAACCTGTAAGCCAGCCCCAATTAATTTCCTTCATAAGAGTTGGCTTGGTCATGGTGTCTCCTCACAGCAATGGAAACCTTAACTAAGGCATCTGGATTTAGGACAAAGGAGCCAGAGAGAAACACATTTCACTCAAGAAAGAAATAAACCTGGGGGCTAGAGAGATGGCTCAGTAGTTAAGAGCACTGGATGCTCTTCCAGAGGTCCTGAGTTCAATTCCCAGCAACCACATGGTGGCTCATGACTATCTGTAGTGGGATCTGATGCCCTCTTCTGGTGTGTCTGAAGACAGTGACAGTGTACTCACATACATAAAATAAATAAATCTTAATTAAAAAAAAAGACATACACCTGTAGATGTGATCCATTCAGGGTCCCACTCTCAAGGCCACAAGTGCATCTCCTGTCAGGGAAGGTAGTGACTATATTTGCTTTCTTAAGGAGGTAATCTTGAGGAGGCTCTGATGAGGTCCTGAGTATCTCACGAGAGTCAGCTTCCTAGCAGCAACATGCTCCACGCCTTTCTTTAAGTAGAGTGTGCCTGCACACAAGACAACATGGAATTGTGGCTTTGTGTATGGAGGTGCTCACAAGGAGGCCTGACAGTCTGGGTTTGATTCCCCCCCCCCAAGCCCCACAAGGTGGTAAGAGAGACAACCAGCAATACCTCAGACACACATATGTGTTATAACTTGTGTGTTCCCTCTCTTGTACACACACACACACACACACACACACACACACACACACACACACACACAGGACTGTTTGAGAATACCCTGGTGTCTGACTCCACTAGTGTAATAAAGACTCCTTCCAAATATCTACTGTTGATAAAATTACAATAAATCAGGAACTGTTAATTATAATCACCTTGAATTCTGGTCATTTGCAACATATTTATTTCTTGTTTTAGGGCCAGGAATAGAAGCTATATTCAAATAAGTTGGAAATATCACCTCCTTGCTTTTTAGCCTGGCAAGCAAGCCTCCTTCTTTAAGTATTTTCTATTAAATTACACATACATGTATTCATGCAGATGCATATATAAAATATGACCCTCTGTAAGGCATAGCTAACTTCTTTTTCCTCCTCTACATTGGCGGCTGAAAACCTGAGAAGAAAATTTGTTGCCATCTTCCAGCAAGGGTGTTGAATTTCTTGTCATAAATTTTGAATATGAATCTCTCCCCTGGCCCCACCTTGTGTTCTTAGCCTTGGTTTTTTCCCCTTAGACTCATTTTTTTCTACCTATTTGGAATATATTTTATATTACACTGCAGTATGTGTTTTTATTACTCTTTCTCTGTAAGCCTTAAATTCTTTCCTGAATATAAATAAGATATATAACATTTATAGATAGTTCCTTTCCCCCTATGGAGAATTGCAAAATTTTCCAAAGGCAACATATAATTGGTTACCATCAGCACATAAACCTTAAAATGCTGGTGCTTAATAGTAATTATTTTTTGTGATATTTCATTTGTAAGTACAATGAGATGTTCTTAATATTTAATTGTTAATCTAAGCTCCATGGAACCGTTAAGATTTTATGATAAAAATGGAGTCTTTTAACTTTCAATAAGAAAATCTTTCAAAATTTTAATACAATTCTGAAGGGCAGTATACCAGCCTCATAAGACCTTCCAATCTTGGCTTTCCTCATTCGACTAAATGATACTATGTTTGTTGGGTAGGTGTTAGGTGTCTGATATTGTAAGAGATGCTGGGGAGGTACTGAGAACATGAACCGGTGTGACCTCTGACCTCAGGGAACTTTTGGTCTAGTAGGGAGGAGGGTAGAGATTAATCAATTGTCAACTTAGTATAATAAAACAAAGTGGCAGACTAGAAAATGACAAATATGTGCTCAAGCCTCTAGAGATGTGTGGCTTTGTAGGCTAACAACAGTAACAACAACAAACAAAAGCAGAAAAAAAGCAAATGAAATTTGGTAGGCAGTAAAGAGTTCTCTGAGGAGGTGGGGTTCTAATAAGTTTATTCATGGTGTAGGGAAAAATATTCCACAAGATGAAGAAGATAATCCAAAGACCTTGAGGAAGACCAGGCCTGCTATAACACGAAACTTCTCAATCTCTAAGAGACCACAGATGCCAGCACAGACTACTCTACCCTCTAGGCTTAGATTTTTCAAAATCTACTTTAATAAGGGTTCTCAAATGCTTCAATTCCCCCTTTTAGCCCACTGTCCAAAGGCAGGGTAGAAAGGATGGTTAATAGGACAAGGGGACCTGTTTAGAAGTAGTTCTTGGGACAATTCTAATCTCTGTTGTCAGGATACCAGCAGTCCAGTTCAGTAGTGTTAGGACACCAAGCATGAATCAGCAGCGGTGGCATGATCTAGCAGAAACTGCCAGGCTTCCTCAGAATTGGCATGAGTCAGCAGGAGTGACCAGAACCAGATGGGATTCCAGTAGAAGTCCTTTGCTGTGGCTCTCTCCACAAAGTGAAGACTCTTGAGATCAAAGAAGTGTTGTGAGACTAGCTATACAAGTGTCCCATCAGTGTCTGTTGGGTCTTACTTATACTCTCTCAAACATCATGTGTCCTCTCATGGATCTTGCTTCATCATTACATCACATGATCTGCATCACATGGCACAACCAGAAATTTCCACTTCAATACCCTGTAAAACTATCATTCACAATAGACAGAGAAGGAAAAATATTCCACAATAAAACCAAATTTAGCCAGTATCTATCTACAAATCTAGCTCCACAGAAGATGACAGAAGGAAAGCTTCAACCTGAAGATGTTGACCACATCCAAGAAAACATAAGGAACAAATAATCTTAGACTAGCAAATCAAAAAGAGGGAAAAGAGCCACCTCACCACTACAAAATAACAGAATCAATTGATTGATAACTCTCAATGGTCTTAATGTCTCAATAAAAAGACAGACAGATTGGATCAAAAAACAGGAGCCATCTTTCTGCTGCATCTAAGAAATACAGCTTATCATCAAGAGTAAATACCACCATCAGGGTGAAAGGATGGGAGAAGTTATTCTGAGAAAATCAACCCAAGAAAGAAGCAGCTATAGCTATTTTAAAATCTGGCAAAACAGACATTAAACCAAACTATTTTCAAAAGATAGAAAAGGACACTACCTACTCATTAAAAAAAATCCACCAAGAGGATATTGCAATCAAAAATAGATATGCACCAAACACAAGGAGACCCAAATTAATAAAACAAACATTGCTACAGCTAAAAATTACACATTGACTTCTACACAAGTACTAGTGGGAGACTTCAACACCCAACTCTCACAACAGAGAGGCCATCCAGACAAAAGCTAAACAGAGAAATGCTGGAGTTAAATAATTTATCCATTAAATAGACCTAGTAGATATTTGGAGACTATTTTACCCAAACATGAAGGAATATACTCTTTTCTTAGCACCTCATGGAACTTCGTCCAAAACTGACCACATACTTGGACACAAAGCAATTTTCAGCAGATACAAGAAAATGGAAATAATACCCCCATCCTGTATGACCACCATTGATTTAAGCTGGATATCAACAACAGCAGAAACAACAGAAAGTTTATAAACTCTTGGGAGCTGATCAACTTACCACCAAATGAAAAATGGGGTGAGGCAGAGAGTAAGAAAGAACTTCAAAGCCTTTAAGAATTGAATGAAAAATGAAACACAGCCGACCCAAACCTATGGCACCCAAGACACTTCTAAGAGGCAAGTACTAAGTGCTTATATAAAAAAAAGTAGAGAGATCTCATATTAGTAGTTTAATGGCATACCTGAAAGCTCTAGAACAAAAAGAAGAACAAACACACAAAAGGAGTAGATAAAAAGAACTAACCAAACTCAGGACTGAAATCAATAGAATAGAAACAAACTAACAAATAAGAACAATACAAAGAATCAACGAAACAGAGATACTTCTTTGAGAAAATTGATAAGATTGATAAACCCTTAGCCAAAGTAACAAAAATACACAAGGAGGATCCAAATTAATAAAATTAGAGATAGAAAAGGGGACATCACAACGGACACCAAGAAAATCCAGAAAATTATAAGGAGATACTTTAAAAATCTGTACTCTAGCTAGTTAGAAAACCTAAAAGAAACAGACACATTTCTTGATCTATTACCAATCAAAGTCAAATAAAGATCATATAAGCAAGTTAAACAGAGCTATACCCTCTAGTGAAATACAAGCAGTAATTAAAAGTCTCTCAACCAAAATTCCCAGGGCCAAAGTGATTCAGCACAGAATTCTACCAGACTTTCAATGAGCTATGCCAATATTTCTCAAATTATTAATCAAAATAGAAACAGAAATAACACTGCTTAATTCTTTATATGAAGCTACCACATAGAAAGCCAAGAAAAAAAGAAATTACAGACCAATTTTCCTTATGAACATAGATACAAAACTTTTCAGTAAAATACCTGCAAACTGAACACATTGTCTTAGTTGGAGTTTTACTCCTGTGAACAGACACCATGACCAAGGCTTAAATGTTGTCTTGTAAGGACAACATTTAATTGGGGCTGCTTTACAGGTTCAGAGGTTCAGTCCGTAATCATCCAGGCAGAAGCATGGCAACATCCAGGCAGGCATGGTGCAGGCAGAGCTGAGTTCTGCATCTTCACCTGAAGGCAGCTATGAGAAGACTGGCTTCCAGGTAGCTAGGATGAGAGTATTAAAGCCCACACCCACAATGACACCTACTCCAACAAGGCCACACCTTCTAATAGTGCCATTCCCTGGGCCAAGCATAAACTAACCATCACACACATAAAAAAAATTACCCACAATGATTAAGTAGGTTTCATCCCAGAGATGCAGGGATGGTTCAACACTTATAAACTGATGAGTGCAATTCACCACATAAATAGACTGAAAGACACAAACACACGACCATCTCGTTAGATATAGATGTAGCGTTTGACAAAAATATAACATCCTTTCACATTAAAAGTTCAAGAGAAACTGGGAACATACGGGTTATTCCTGAACATAAAGGTGATTTATAGCAAACCCACAGCCAACATTAACCTAAATGGGGAGACACTCAAAACAATTCCACTAAAATCAGGAATATAACAATGTTGTTCACTTTATTCAACGTAGTAATTGAAACCTTAGCTAGAAAAATTAGACTACTGAAAGAGATCAGGATAATACAAACAGGAAAGGGTTTTGTACATAAAAGACTCTTAAGAACTCCTCCAGAAAGGTCTACAGCTGATGCACACTTTCAACAAAGTAGAAAGACACAAAGTAACACAGAAAAGTCAGCAGCCCTCCTATGTACAATTGATAACCAGACTGAAATCAGGAAAACAATACCTTTCACCACCTCAAAAATATATCTTGTGGGTAACTCTAACTAAGAAAATGAAAGAGTTTTATAATAAAAAAATTAAGATGTTGAAGAAAGAAATTGAAGATGACATCAGAAGATGAAAAGATCTCCCAGGGGAATATTTCCTGAACAGAACACCAATAGCTTATACTCTAAGATGAATAATTGACAAATGGGACCTCATAAAATTACAAAGCTTCTATAAGGCAAAGGACACTGTCAGTAGGGACAAAACGACAACCAACACATTGGGAAAAGATCTTTACCAACCCTACATCTGATAGAGGTCTAATATCCAATATATACAAAGAACTCAAGAAGTTAGACTCCAGAGAACCAAATAAACCTATTAAAAATGGCGTGCAGAGCTAAACAAAGAATTCTCAACTGAGGAATACTGAATGGTTGAGAAGCACCCAAAGAAATGTTCAACATCCTTAATCATCAGGGAAATGCAAAGCAAAACAACCCCGAGATTCCACCTCCCACCAGTCAGAATGGCTAAGATCAAAAACTCAGGTGACAGCAGGTGCTGGCGAGGATGTGGAGAAAGAGGAACACTCCTCCACTGCTGATGGGATTACCAGCTGGTACAACCACTCTGGAAATCAGTTTGGTGATTCCTCAGAAAATTGGGCATAGTACTACCAGAGGTCCCTGCTGTACTACTCCTGGGCATATACCCAGAAGATTCTCCATCATTTAATAAGGACACATGCTCCACTATGTTCATAGCAGCCTTATTTATATTAGTCAGAAGCTGGGAAGAACCCAAATGTCCCTCAACAGAGGAATGGATGCAGAAAATGTGATACATTTATACAATGGAATACTACTCAGCTATTAAAAACAATGAATTCATGAAATTTTTTAGGCAAATGGATGGAAAATATCCCCCTGAGTGAGGTAACCCAATCACAAAAGAACACACATGATATGCACTCACTGATAAGTGGATATTAGCCCAGAAACTTGGAATACTCAAGATACAATTCACAGACCAAACAAAGTCCAAGAAGAAGGAAGACCAAAGTGTGGGTACTCTGGTCATTCTTAGAAGGGGGAACAAAATATCCACAGGATGAGACACAGAGACAAAATGTGGAGCAGAGACTGAAGGAAAAGCCATCCAGAGACTGCCCCACCTGAGGATCCACCCCATACACAGTTACCAAACCCACACACTATTATGGATGCCAATGAGTGCTTGCTGACAGGAGCCTGATATAGCTGTCTCCTGAGAGGCTCTAACAGTACATGACAAATACAGAGGGGGACGTTCTCAGCCAACCATTGAACTGAGCACAGGGTCCCCAATGGAGGAGCTAGAGAAAGGACCCAAGGAGCTGAAGGGGTTTGCAGTCCCATAGGAGGAACAACAATTTGAACCACCCAGTACCCCCAGAGCTCCTAGGGACTGAACCATCAACCAAAGAGTACACATGGAGAGACCCATGGCTCCAGCTGCATATGTAGCAGAGGATGGCCTTGTTGGACATCAAAGGGAGGAGAGGCACTTTGTCCTGAGAAGGCTCGATGCCCCAGTATAGGGGAATTCCAGGACAGGGAAGTGGGAGTGGGTGGATTGGTGAGCAGGGAGAGGGGGAATGGCTTAGGGGGTTATGGGGGGAACCAGGAAAGGGGACAACATTTGAAATGTAAATAAAGAATATATCTAATAAAAACTAAAAAAATAAAAGATCTCCCATGCTCATGGATTAGTAAGATTAATATTGTGAAATTGGCTACTCTAGAAAAAGCAACCTAGAGATTCAACACGGTTGCCATCAATTCTTCACAGAAATTAAATGGACAATTTTCAGCTTTTTAAACAAACAAGGAAACACACAAACAAGCAAACAACAGCACACATATATACAAATGGAATAGTTAAAACATTCCTGAATAATGAAAAATCCTTCTGGACATGTTAATATTCCCAGTCTTAAGTTCTACTACACTTATAGAAATAAAAACATCATGGTATCATCATAGAAACAGACACATCCATCAATGGCATAAAATTAAAGATCAAGACAAAAATCTACATAGCTATGGATGCCTGATTTTTGACAAAGAACTCAGAATAAATACTGGGAAAAAGACAGAATCTCCAATAAATGGCACCAGTCAAACCTGATCGCTACATGTAGGAGAATGTAAATAGTTTTATATTTATCATGTTTTATAAAACTCAACTTCAAAATGATTAAAAGACCTCAACATAAAACCAGATATGCTGAACCTGCTATGAGGAAAAAAATGAGGAACAGTCTTTAGCTCACTGGGACAGGAAAAGGCTTTCTGAACAGAACACCATTAGCACAGACATCTTAATCAACAATTAATAAATGGGACTTCAAGAAACCTAAAAGCTTCTGTAAGGCAAAGGACACTGTCATTTGGAGAAAAAAAAAGCAACGGCAGTCTACAGAATAGGGAAAGATTGTTTCCAGTGACATATCTGATGGAGGATTAATATGATATCTGTGTGTTTATATCTGTGTGTATATATATATCTTTCTGTGTGTATGTGTGTGTATCTATGTGTTTGTATCTGTGTGTAGGTATATGTGAATGTGCCTGTGTGTGCAGGTGTGTGTATCTGTGTGTATGTGTCTACATATGTATGAGTTTTTGTGTTGTTTCTTCTGTTTGTTTTTATTTGACTGTTTATTTTCCTAATTTAGAGAAAAAAGAAGTCGGAGTTGGAAGGATGGGAAGGTGAGAAGGGAGAGGGAGAAGAAACTGTGATTGGAATAATATTGTATGAAAAAAATTATTTTCATAGAAAGAGGTGAGTGGCATATGCCTTATCAATGATTCAGTCTTAAAACATACTGATCTTTGCTACACATTTAATTTATCCAAATAGAATGGAATCTCCAAGTTTTTTAATTTTAAAAATTTGCATTATATATGTAAACATTATATATAAAAATAAAATGTTACATGTACATTATGGTATATAATGTTATATATATTTACATTTGAAATGTGAATAAAGAATATATCTAATAAAAAATAAAAAAATAAAAGATCTCCCATGCTCATGGATCAGTAAGATTAATATTGTGAAATTGACTACCCTAGAAAAAGCATATATATATATATATATATATATATATATATATATATATATATATATATAAAGGTGGCGTCCCTCTACTTTTGCATGTATTACACTCAGGTTGTTAGGTCTTCCTAATATGGACATGACTTTTACCTGTGGTGTCATCTTGACAGTTCTGAGAGTCTACCATCTTTCAGACGCTGTGGGAGATACGCTGGAGTCGCTTAGCACATACTGTATACATTCGTCAAAAGTTATCTTAAATTTAGCAGTTTTCTGTATCATTGGTTTGGGAGTTAGTGTGTGAAGAACAACCTCCATTGTCAAACAACTCCTTAAACTTTGATGGAGACGATGTGTAGTCACTTTTTAGGGCTATTTTATGGAGATTCTATATCTCTACCTCCCTTTCAGATCTTCCAATCGTTATCATCAGAATACCCAGCAGGCCAGGAAAACAGCAATCCAGCAATAGCAAATACAACAGCAAACGCAGCATCAGGTGAACCACCAGCAGGGGCAGCATCAGCCGCTGCTGCAGGCCCTCTACCTGGAGAAGGAGTTAAAAAGCAAAAACAAAAAAACCAAAGCAAATCCTTGACATAGGAAGCTTGCATTTCAATGGTTTAGAAAGTGCTCTGGGTAACTCTTCCTGTATAAGTCAATAAATTAAGATATGGCTACTGAAGAACATAAATAGCTTCCACACCGTTAGATGCTTTCCCAAACTAATTTCTTTCCGGCGATACTGAGGAAGTCACACACCATTCCGACAGCCGGCCACCAAGCAGTACGTAGTACTTAATTCAGCACCTGCAGAAGATGGCTCTCAGTCTTGCAGGTCTTCTCTCTTACAGACAGGAGAAAGGGAGGTTTGGAGAAGTGCTGTTAGTTTTATTGTTATCTTGATATAAGCTAGAGTCACCCGGTAAGAGGGAACCTCAACTGTATTACCTCCACATCGGCTTGATTGATGTGGGAGGGCCCACTGTGGGCGGCACCATCCCCAGGCTTGCCATACGGTTTAAAGAAAGGCAGTTGAGCAAGGGCCAGCATCCCACCTTGCTCCATGGTTTCCTCTTCGTGTTTCTGCTTGAGTTCAAATCCTGACTTTCGTTAATGATGGGCTGTGAGCTGGAATTGTAAGCCAGATAAACCCTTTCCTCTTCTAAGTAGCTTTTGGTCACCGGCATTTATCACAGCAACAGAAAGCAGCCCAGCACACGCAATGACTGCGCTGAATCACGAGGCTTTGTGGAGGCCACCAGGGATTGGGATCTAAGCAAACGTCCCTGAAGATACCGTTGCCAACATAGTGGCACTTTGCAGAAACCTGCTTGCTTTGAGAGTCCTCTGTGATAAACTAACCTTCCCTCAATGGTTAAAGGCTTTGGTGAGCAATAATTGCATGCCAGTTAAGTTAAATATCAGACCATAAAGCAAAGTAGACAAACACCCTGTCATCAAAAGTAACACGCAACAGTTTTCAAAACAGTTTATTTGATTTTGGATCTGGGTAAATCACTGGACTGGCTGTAGTATTCTCTCTTAGGAGAAAGACCAGAATTTGAACATACTTGTATTCAATGTCTCAGATAGCTGTACAAACGTTATTTCGCTAACTTGTTCCCATTCTCATTCTTTTTATGATCGTTTTGTGTTTTGATTTTTTTTTGAAGGGGGATCTCAGGCAGCCTGGCCTGGTCTTGAGCTCCCACCTTCCGGCTTCTGACTCAGTGCTCAGATGAACAACAGGCACCCCAAGGTGCAGCTTTCATTTTCTCTTCCTTTTTACTCTTTGAAAGTTTGTCATGAAGGTGTCTAGGAGAGACCCTGTCCCCTCATAATTGTAGAGGCAATGTTAACTGTGTGTCATTAATTATTTTTTTGCAGAGTCATGCAATGTGTAACTTACATGAATGCATGTGTGTTTGTGTATGTATGTGTTTGTATGTGTGTATGTGTATGTATGTGTGCATGCATTTGTGTATATATGTGTTTATATATGCATGTGTTCGTGTGCACAGATGTATGTGGATGTATGTGTGCATGTGTGTGTATATGTGTTTACCTCTATATGTGCTTGTGTTTGTGTATTTGTGTGTGTATGTGTGCATGTGTTTGTATATGTGTTTGTGTGTGTATATGTGTTTGTGTGTATGTGTGCATATGTGTGTGCACATGTGTTTGTATATGTGTTTGTGTGTGTATGTGTGCATGTGTTGTGTGCATTTGTGTGTGTGCAGTGTTGCTATAGCTACTGGATTTACTAAACATACAAGTGAACAATATGCTACAAAGTTTCTGTTGGAACACAAAACATGTCACTAATGGGGAATATGTAATGACATTTCCATAATGTCTATGATTATTCCCAGTCCACTGCACAGGAGATGGTGGTCTACAGGACAAAGTTCATCCTGCCTATAAATAGAGGAGCTGGCGCCAGGTTCTGTAACTGAAGCTAGGATCCCCTCTTGTCACAGTTTCCCCTTCAATCCCCCCCCCCAACAAATGCTGTTTCCAACATGGGTACTCTAAACTCTTCAGGCCTCTGTTTGTTTAATCTACCCACCTTTTTTTTGCACACTCTGAAGGAAATATCACCATCAACCATCTGGCCCTTGTTCGTTTGTTGAATCTGCCCTCAATAATTTCTGCATATTCTGCAGGTAATACTGCCCTGGAGGCCTGAGGGCTTGGGTTCCCCTCTTAAAGCTTCAGCTATTCCTTATCCATGCTGCAGTTCAGTCCTGTTCCTGTGGGCTCATTTCAAGTTCCTAAGTCTCCCTGTGGGCCATCTATTGGAAGTGAGCAAGCTGACTCCTGCAGTCGACCCCCTGCCCCTAAGAGCTTCAACAGCGAGGGTTCCACAGTGGAGCACAGACTGCGACCTATGGTTGGCATTCAGTGCAAACATTTGCTTTGCCGGACTTGCCAGAATTAGCAAACAGAACACTACAGAAGCCAAGTGTTTGCTGCCGAGCCACTACTGTGCACTGGTAATTTCACTTTAACAGGGTGTCCTTTGCTGGGTCTACAGACTCTCCCTTTGCATTTCCTGGATGATGTTCATTTTATCTCACGATTATATGGAACAGAAGCAACTGGAGGTAGATGAAAATCACTGTTATCTCAGTGAACTTTAGACTCAACTCTTCCTGCAATTGGTGGCTTGTTTGTTTGTTTTTTCCCTGTAGAAGGGAAACATTGTAAATGTTCATTTAGGTCTGTTACCCTGTGGCTGTGCTGTGATTACATACACCAGGTCCTAGTTTCCTTTCTGTTGCTGTGATAAAATAACTCCATAAAAAAGCAACATGGAGGAGGAGAGGGTCTATTGGCTTATGATTCCAGGTTACAGCCGGCCATTTCGGGGAAGTTATGGAAGAAATTCAAGTGGCTGTTGTATCACATCCAGAGTCAAGAGCAAGAAGGGATGAATGCATTCTTGCTTGATGATCCATTATTTTTTTTTTTTTACTGTAATACAGTCCTGGGACAAGCATATGCCATGGTGCCACCCTTAGTGGGCTGAGTTCTTCCAGTATTAATTAAGAATTAAGATAATCCTCCAAATACCTGTCTGCAGACCAGTCTGATGTAGATAGTTCCTCATTGAGACTCTTCCTGGGCGACTCTATTTGTGTCAAGTTGACAGCTAAAACTAAGCAACACACAAGTATATGTGTGTGTGTGCCACGAAGTTCCTACACATACATATGTACACACACACACAAACACACATACACATATGCATATACATGTACACACACATACACGCATGTTCACACATACACACACCACACACACATTTATACACACAAATAGACACAAAAGACACACATGTACACACACATACACACATATACACACATACAGACACACATACACATATACACACACATACCACACCCACATCCACACCTACACTACACACACACATGTACACACACACCACAAACAGAGACATATACATACACACATGTATACACACATGTACATATGTACACACACATGTACATATGTACACACACAGATACACAGACATACATGTACACATGCATACTATGCCCATACCCATACCACACACACACACACACACACACCATGCACACATGCACACACAAACACACACCACACATACAAACAGATACACACATACACACATATACACACATGCACACACATGTATACACACACACACAGCTTTAATTAGTTGGTGCTATATGGAAACATACTTGTTACATCTAAAAAAATCAATTTGATCATCTCTGCTATTTGCTAGATTCAAGTACACTGAACTCCTTTTCATGTCATTTTTTCTTTATAAAATAATCCTCAGGAGGAAACTGGAGAAATTAAAAGCACATTGAATTTATCAGAGGACTACAGGGTGAACTCTTCAATCATTTGACTGTGAGGCCACTAAAGATGTTTGCTAACAAGGCAGCCATCTGGATGCAACCCCGACCTTTTCACTGGGAACAGTGCTGCATGGATCTAAGCAATCTAGAATTTTCAGAAGCCTTCCAGATGACTGCGAAGTTCTCTATAGTATAGATAGTGTAGTGTAGTATTGTATAGTATAGTTTAAGAGGAGGTAATGCTTTAGACCAGCAATTCTCAACCCGTGAGTCATATATCCTGTATATCAGATATTTATGATTTATAACAGTAGCAAAATTACAGTTATGGATTAGAATGGAATATTTTTACAGTTGGGGGTCAGCACCACATGAGAAAACTATATTAAAGGGTTCCAGCATTAGGAAGGTTGAAAATCACAGGTCTACAAAGAATTGCCAAGGTAGAGGAGAAAAATTGTCATGTATGTCCTTAAACATGAACTACCAGCCTTTGGAACTCAAAACATAAGTCAATCTTTGAAATATATCTCAAATCCATTGTACTAGTGTTAAAGTGCTC
Source organism: Tokudaia tokunoshimensis (assembly GCA_036184795.1). Lineage (NCBI taxonomy): Eukaryota > Metazoa > Chordata > Mammalia > Rodentia > Muridae > Tokudaia > Tokudaia tokunoshimensis. The sequence goes on from BTHU01000021.1 coordinate 18,206,295, forward strand.
AGCAGTGTAAGTTTTCTATTTAGTGATCCCAAGCATTTAAGGACTGTTAAGTGGGGTCTGGAGAGATGGCAAACTGGCTAAGAGCACTTGCTGCTTGCAGAGGACTGCAATTCCGCTCCCAATACCCATATGGTGGCTCACAATGGCTTGTAACTCCAGCTCCAGAGGATCTGACACCATCTTTTGAACTCCATGAGCACAAGGCACATATGTGGTAGTCATACATACAGGCAAACAAAACATTCCTACACATGAGTTAAATTGAATTAATTAAAAAAGAACTGGTGTGCGATGGAATCTCAGGGTTGTTTTGATTTGCATTTCCCTAATGACTAAGGATGATGAACATCTCTTTAGGTGCTTCTCAGCCATTAGATATTCTTCAGGTGAGAACTCTTTGTTTAGCTCTGTACCCCATTTTTTAATAGGGTTGCTTGCCTCTCTGGAGTTTAACTTCTTGAGTTCTTTGTATATATTGGATATTAGCCCTCTGTAAGGTTGGTAAAGATCATTTCCCAGTTAGTTGGTTGCCACTTTGTCTTTTTGACAGTGTCTTTTGCCTTGCAAAAACTTTGTAATTTAATGAGGTCCCATTTGTCTATTCTTGATCTTAGAGCATAAGCTATTGGAGTTCTGTTCAGGAAATTCTCCCCTGTGCCCATATGTTCAAGGTTCTTCCCTAGTTTCCTTTCTATTAGTTTCAGTGTGTCTGGTTTTATGTGGAGATCCTTGATCCACTTGGAATTGAGCTTAGTGCAAGGAGATAAGAATGGGTCAATTTGCATTCTTCTGCATGTTGACCTCCAGTTGAGCCAGCACCATTTGTTGAAAAGGCTATCTTTTTTGCACTGGATGGTTTTAGCTCCTTTGTCAAAGATCAAGTGACCATAGGAGTATGGATTCATTTCTGGGTCTTCAATTCTGTTCCATTGATCTACATGCCTGTCACTGTACCAATACCATGCAGTTTTTAACACTATTGCTCTGTAGTACAGCTTGAGGTCCGGGATACTGATTCCCCCAGAGGTTCTTTTACTCTTGAGAATAGTTTTAGCTATTCTGGGTTTTCTGTTATTCCAGATGAATTTTTGAATTGCTCTTTCTAACTCTATGAAGAATTGAGTTGGGATTTTGATGGGGATTGCATTGAATCTGTATATTACTTTTGGTAAGACGGTCATTTTTACTATATTAATCCTGCCAATCCATGAGCATGGCAGATTTTTCCACACCAGTCAGAATGGCTAAGAACAAAACAACAGGAGACAGCAGTTGTTGGCAAGGATGTGGAGAAAGAGGAACACTCCTCCACTGCTGGTGGAATTGCAAGCTGGTACAACCACTCTGGAAAGCAGTCTGGCGGTTCCTCCAAAAACTGGGAATGACACTCCCGGAGGATCCAGCTATACCACTCCTGGGCATATACCCAGAGGCTTTACCTGCATGCAATAAGGACACATGCTCCGCTATGTTCATAGCAGCCTTATTTATAATAGCCAGAAGCTGGAAAGAACCCAGAGGTACCTCAACAGAGGAATGGATTCAGAAGATGTGGTATATCTACACAATGGAATACTACTCTGCAATTAAAAACAATGAATTCACGAAATTCCTAGGCAAATGGTCAGAACTTGAAAATATCATCCTTAGTGAGGTAACCCAATCACAAAAGAACACACATGGTATGCAGTCACTGATAAGGGGATATTAACCCAGAATCTCGGAATACCCTAGACACAATTCGCATATCAATAGATTTCTAAGAAGTTGGAAGGAGAGACCCCTGGTCCTGGAAAGACTGGATGTAGGGGAACGCCAGGACAGAGAAACGAGAGGGGGTTGAATGGAGAAAAGAGGGAGGGAAGGGGGCTTATGGGACTTTCGGGGAGGGAGGAAACGGGAAAGGGGAAATGATTTGGAATGTAAATAAAAAAAACTTAGAAAATTAAAAAAAAAAAGAACTGGTAAGTTATGATAGTTATTAAAAGGTTGCTTGATGATTAAAATAGTACCTGAAAGGCTGGAGGTATATAGCATACCTCAGTTTATAGAATGCTTTTTTAGCAACACGAAAACCCATCCTATCCCAAATATAATCCCACAAAACTGTAATCTCAGGATGAGGGAAGTAAGGACAGGCTGATCAGAAGTTCAAGGTCATCCTCAGCTACACAGTGAAGTAGAGGCCAGTCTGTTCCAGTTTCTTTTTAAATGAAAGTGAATATATTACTGAGGTATCTTAGGGTTTCCATTGCTGTGAACAGACACCATGACCAAGACATCTCCTATAAAGGACAACATTTAGTTCGGGCTGGATTACTGGTTCTGAGGTTCAGTCCATTATCATCAAGGCAGGAAACATGGCAGCATCCAGGCAGACATGGTACTGGAGGAGCTGAGAGTTCTACATTTTGTTCCAAAGGGAACCAGGAGAAGACTCTTTTCCAGGCAGTTGGGGGGGTCTCATTGCCTACCCCCAAAGTGACACACTTCTCCCAACATGGCCATACCTACTCCAACAGGGCCACTCCCTGGGCCAAGCATATTCAACCTACCACTTGAGCCTCATGGAGGATGGAATAAATTTATTAATGGACTTTAATTGCAGAATGTTTGAGTACTGCAACCCGGGACTCGTGTGGGCAACCAAAAGTTTTTATTTTTGTAAGAGAGCAGCATCTGGTTGAAAGCTCTGTTGGTGACTAGGTGGTCCCTGAGCATTTTAACTTATGTGCAGAAAGAATAGTAGTCTGGAAGTCAGGAGGCTTGGGTTGTACTTTTAGGACCTATAATCTTTACAGTGAAGAATGTTATCTATGTAAATCAGAACCAGACACCAATTAACTGGTGACAGCTTTGCCATAAACAGGAACATGTGTTCTTCTATGGCTATGAAGTGGGGTTGTCATAGCGGACAAAAATACCTGAAGTCTATCTTTTCTTAAGTTTTAAGTATCTTATTAATATAACAATATAACCTGTACCATCTACTGACCTTGAATGTCTTATAGATAAAAGCGTTATCATTCCAAGTGTCTGGGGCCAGTCTTGTGTTCTCTATCACTATTCTTGGATTTCCATTCATAATTTAAGCTCATCCTGACCAGTAGTGTGAGATTAATGGGGCTTCAATTGAGTTATTCCAAGGAAGAATGAAATATTGGCCTTTCACACAAGTTCATCCAAACAAACATCAGTCAGTAACTGTCATTTGTCACTGTCCTGGGTTGGGAAATACAATCATGAAAACAGTCAGGTAAAAGAGGATCTGGATTTATGGAGCCTATGCCGTGATGGGGGCCAGTGACCAGGAGGAGAGCGTTCAACAACCACAAGATGACTGAGTACAGAGAAAATAACTTGCCTTTGCTTTTAGGTATTAGAGGGCTGGGACGTTACAAAGTATCAGAAAGATAGCCTGCAAGGAGAAGAATCCTGAAGGACATCTTAGTTACATTTGTATCTCTGTGAAGAGACACCGAGATAAAGACAACTTAAAAGAGAGAATATTATTGGGGTTCACAGTTCCAGATGGACGTGATCATCATTTGATCCACAAGCATCGGACAGAAGGGGGCAGGGCATGGACTTTTGAAACATCAGACTCCACCCCCAGTGACACACCCCCTCCAACAAGGCCCTGCCTCTTAATCCTCCACAAACAGTTTCATCGACTGGAGCCTATGGGAGCCACTCTCATTCAAACCACCTCGAAGGATGAGCTTATGTGTTTGGAAGCTGACATTCTGGAGCATTCCCTTCCATCATTGAGAGATTGCTTATTCCAAAACTAGAGGAAGGAAGCCAGAGGCATGGAAGATTCCAGGAGCTCACGGCTAATGCAGTGACCAGTTAGTGAATGGGAGAACTCAGCCAACCTTTAGTTCAGAAGGGTAGCTCTTCTCATTCAGAGATTTTGATGCAGAAAGAATCACTATCACCACATGGCCTTGGGTTCTATTCTTGGAACTAAAGCTTTCCTTGAGCCTTGGTCTTCTTTTGATGAGACAGAAACAGAACCTACCGTATGAGGCTGTTGAAGGTCAGTGAGGTGATGCCCCTCTGTGCTGCATGGACACACCATTGCCCAGCAAGCATGAAGTCATCAGTGCCTTAGGGAGCTCTTCCTTATGCCAAGCTCCTGGGAAGCCCAGACAAAGCGTGACGTAGTTCAGGTGTCACAGGTAAAGCATAAGGGTGGCAGAGAGGAAGGCCTGGGGTGCTGGGCTGGTTCCTAGTAGCTGTTGATCTGAGGAACCTGAGCGGAGAAAATAAAAAGCAAAGACCACTCAAGCAGGATGGTGTCTAGGAAAACACCCCCAATGTCACCGTGTCATTCACAGCCCAGGCTGCTGGCAAAGAATCCTGGGTTGTTCATGAATCAGAAAGGATGAGTTACGTCAGTATTTACACTTACAACAAACACCCAAGAAACAGGCTTCATTCTGCCACACCAGTAAACAGCGACACACTTCATTATTAAAAACATGCTAAGAGAGAAATGGTATGCTAACGCGTGTCACTCAGACCACTGGGAACAAGGCAATTATCTTCAGGATATTAAAATAATGGCTGGCATTAAGGATGCTTAAAAACCAAGTCCACTGGAAGAATGAATAATTTATCAGAGTAACTATGAAGACTTCCTTCCTTGCCTTGAAGCAAAACCACAGATTGAACTTTAGCCCTAAAATATCAAGAGGCATATTTCACAGATTAAATGGGAGAGCTATTGGGGTGTCTGGCCACAAACCTGCACAACTTCCCTTCTGGTTTACACCCTGAAGCAAGGAAACATTTCAGGTCTAGGCTCACATCGGCACATGTGAGCTAGATCTGACTACATTGTAGCTTCTCCTATTCCCAAATTTAGTTTTCCATCTCTATTTCCATCCACAAGGCGAATGGTACTCCTCCCAGCTTTGCAATGAGAAGATTACTCCAGGCTTCCCAATCCTGCTGGCTTGTAGGAGAAGATGTGAATGCAGCTCATTATTTTACTCCAAATTCATTCTTTAATTGACAAGAAGTATGCATCTAAATCGTCTCATGTGCACAGCAGAAGAGACGACATAAATTTAACAATGGGCAGATTGTTACTATTTAGCATTTAACAATGGGTGGATTGTTACTATTTAGCATATTTATGGAATTTTAGATTCAGGAAGCATTTTAGAAGTCTTTTATTCCTTTAATCTCTATACTTCTCCCTGAGTCTGACAGGTGGTAAAAAAAATGCTTTGAGTTTTAAATTGCTAAGATGTGAACATTTTAATGGGGAAGGCTCTGCCATTTCTCCTTGCTCTCAAACATGCCTACCTGGTAGAGAAAAGTAGGGACCTGTAAAGGGGCAGGGATCACATATTGCCCTAAATAATTATAAAAAAGGTACACACTGTGTTATGTCCCAAGCCAGGTGATAACACTAAAGGACACAATCTCAACACCCTCAAGGTAACTGACAGGTGTCCCAGTACCTACAGCTCCCAATGATACAAGCCACAAGAATGCATCTGACTCAGGGGACAACTCTCTCAATTTTAACGATGATGACACACACCCACTGAGCTTCTGTGCCCTTTTGTGAAACCACTCACTGACAATTCTCCTCAAATGTACATATGCATTTATGTGGAAATACAAACCTAATTCAAACAAAGAGAGTTTATACTGTGAGTGTTTGAAATTTCCCATGTTCAGAACTCTAATACCTTCTCAGGGACACTGTCTTTATCCTTGGGATTCTGACAGCATCCTCAGTGGGGGTTCTGATGACCTTGGCTGGAGGTTTCACAGAGCCTGCTGGCAGTCTGTGTACCCAGCCTGCTAGGTCAGGCTGGGTCCCAGGGGTATGAGGTGGTATGAAGAGGCTGTGTCGGGTACTAGGAGGTACAAGGGTGTGTGTGAGGAGGCGCATGGGCCCCTGTCATGCTGGGACTCCAAGTCTCAACTCTCAGAGGAGAGGCTGGTACAGAGCCTTCCTAACACCATCTGCCTTTGCGCTTTTCTCTCCGGAACTCCCCCTCCCCAATCTCTGAATCAGAAAGCCCTGGATCTCCACCTGTCCCAGCCTATTATGTCTCCTCTGCCTATCACCCCTCCCCCACCATGTTCCAAGTCCTCTCTGAGTCCCCTAAGCCTGGATTCCGACCCAGCAAGCTCTAGAGCTTGTGACCCTTTCCCGAGGCCATAAGACAGAAAGCCCCAGGTTAGTGTCTCCAGTGCCTATCTGTGGGATCCCTGAGGAACCGGGCGGGGGGGGGGGGCACAGTTCCTTCCAAATTGAGTTTGGGGAACGTTCTGGTGGAATTACATACCAACCACCCTTCCCTTGAAGTCAAGAAAGGTCCAGCGATTCCATCTCAGGGTCCTCTGCTTGGGGTTCTGTGGTTCACTGCTGTTGCAACCTTATGCAAGTTCATCTTGGGGCGCCCCAGCCTAGTGACCATTCCATAAGAACCCTCCCCCAAATCCCTAATTCTAAGTGATAAAACTGGGGGCTTGCGAGATGGCTCAGAGGTCAGGAGCGCTCACTGGTCTTGCAGACGACTGGGGTTTGGTTCTCAGCACCCGTATCAGGTGGCTGACCTAACCAGTTGTAACTTCAGCAGATTCCTGGTCCTTCTCGGACTTTCTCTCGTGCCCGTGATCACCCTGAGGCACATAAACCCACAGTGGGCACACACATACACATAAGGATTTTTACAGTGTAAATCGTTTTTATTTGCTTTTTCATTTTTAAGAGTAATATAATCACAAGGTTTCTCTTTCCCCTTTCCGCCCCTGAACACTCTTTATACACCTCTTCCTGCTCTCTTTCAGATTCATGGCCTCTTAAAAAAAATAAATAAACCTTAAAAATCGAAGCAGTAGGAGTCGGACACCCGTGTTCCACCTCTGTTCCACACTAAGGCTGGCGTAGTGACTGCGGGTTTAAGTAGGCGACACTGAAGATCTTGTCATTTTTAGACCTTTTCATCGCCACCTGAAGGGGAGATGGAGAACAGGATGTAAGAGGATCTGTATGGAGAGGTTTTAACGACTGCTGTAAAAGTTTATGAGCAAGAGCAGCTACAGTCAATGAAGAGTATAAAATTATCTCCACCCAACACTTGTTTTTCTGCTTCACCGTTTTTGCTTGTATAACGAGTGCCTACCATACCTATTGCTGCCGCAGCAGTCATGTACTGACAAGAATTATTGCCAGTTGGGGCGGTGCAAGTCTGAAATCCCAGCATTAAGGAGGCTGAGGCATCCAGATGTGACGTTATATGTACCCTGATCTGACATCATATGAATGTTATCCATTTATCTTGTCTTCTTAATAACATTATTATTACTATTACTACTAATACTATTATTATTATTATTATTATTAATGTTATTATTATTGGTCAAGGTTTTGATGTAATGTAGCCCAGGCTGGCCTTGTCCAACCCATGGCAATTTTCATCAGGAAATCCTGGTGACTCTGTTTTTGGAGGGAATTCTAAATCTCAGCCTTATGACTAACATCTCATTCTCCCTGGGTCACTTAGACATGTGGGAAAGACACGACTGCCTTCCTTTAGCTTCCTTACTCTTGCTCATGTCCTGGTGGTCAGTCATGCCTGCAGCAGGCAATTAGGTGTGTCTAACCTTCTTCAGACATCGCAACAGTTGTCCACTACAAAGTTCATCTCAGGAATCACACAACAGAGATACCCCAAACTCTCAGAATGTTGCAAGTAGGTCTGTGATTCTGTGTTGGGCTGCATTCATAGCTGTCCTTGGCTGCATGCTGTCTGCCCTCCAGTTGCAGGTTGGATGTCTGGTAGAGTAACTTATTGAAACTATAGTATTAACTCCTGTTGATCTCTGCCCTAAGGAACAAGCAGCGGCCTCCCATTGCTCTCCAACAGGATACAAAGTTGACATTGGCCTCGGCATCCTTTTCAACCGAGGGCCCCTCTCACACCTTGTGGCAGTCTCTCTGGCTTCTCCAGCCTCTTCAATCCTCACACCACTGCTTCCTGGTGTCTGCAGTCATCCATTCCATTTTTTTTAACCTTCCAGAAAAGTCATGGCTGTCCCTATTCTGAAAGAGCCCATGCTCCTGTGCCTTCCCAAACTAATTTTAGTCCCCTTGCCCAGTTTTTGTTTGTTTGTTTGGTGGTAGCCCATGCTCGGCAAACACTCTACCATTGAGCTGTATCTCCAGGCATGTTTTTATTTTTGAGACAGACTTTGCCCAATGTTGAGTGTCCATATCCTCTGGGAAATGGCTGGATGTGATACCAGTGCCATCTTGAATCAGAGTGGTGTGATCATGAAAACAAAGTCCCCAGGAGCCTGGATCTTCTTACTTCCCCTCGCAGAGTTTCAAGGGGGCTTGAGGAGGCTCATGAGGCCTGTCCCCTTCCTCTCTTCTCCAGTGTTATGTGAATAGCCAGCCGTTGCTGTGATTAAGACTCTCTGGTAGTTTTGTGATGCACAAGTGGTTGAGGGGACTCTTCAGTGACTCTGTTGGCTTTCGTTGTCCATGAGAATTCCCCATTTATTCTCTGCCTTGTCAATAAATACTGATCACCCAATGGCTGGGCAGAAGAGAGAACAGGGCAGAAACTTCTGTCTGACAGGAGGAGGGGTGGGGAGAGAAAACCAGCTACCAGGAGAAGGATCTGAGAAGACACCATGGAAAGAAACACCTGATGCCCAAAGAGGTTATTGGGGAATAGCAAAGGTAAAGAAATGCAGCTATTGTATTAATTCACTGTTTACACTCATATGAAAATAATTAATTTTACATTCACCTTACACCAGAGCCCAAGAGGCCTCACTAGCTGAGGGTCAGTTGATCTTTTGTTTTTTGCTTTAGCAGCTCTTCTAGGGGAATGCTGGGAGGTTCACCACACAGACCTGGGTGGGTTAACATATGTTAGTATATGGGGTCTTTGTATGTCACTCATTTCCCTTCTGTTGTGTCTTACATGTTTATGCATGTTCACTTATGGGATTGAAAATTAAATTTCCTAGTTTTAACTATACTGGAGGTCACAAAGTAAAAAAACTTTGTATGAGGGGGCATGGTTAGTGGAGAAGCTAACACTAAGACACAAATAAGCAGGATATCGAATGGATATGTGTAGGATATTGAGGCAGACCTATTTCCTGTATCCTGAATCTTACTTGGAGCATACAGGACTGAAGATCTGTCTACCATGGTTTAATGAGACATCAGTAATCTCTTCCACTGAAATAGGTAATTCGAAACACAGATTCTCATCAAAGCATGATCCTTTCTTTAAGTATATATTGTACTTTGAGATGCACTAAAGGAGGTAGGAAGCAGGAAAGAGCCAGAGATAGAAAAATATGATTTATATCTTTATTAAATAATTTTAAATCAGTTTTATCCATTTGTGTTTTGTCATATACACTGGCAAATGCAATAAGAAACTTGCTTATTAATATGAACACACATATTGGAGATAGAAGAGGAGCATTTTGAAAGTATGGATTCTCTTCTCAGGATAGTTTGGCTATTCTATTAACCACTGATTTTCATCTACATGGATGAAAGCAGTTAGACCATACTATGCTCCTGATAAAAGAATAATATCAATCAATAAATCAATAAATCAACCAACCGATCAATCCTTTTTTGATTATAAAACAGCTAGTATATGTCTGAATGTTTCTACAACCTTCTCTGCTCTTTTGCTTTGTGATGATTCCACCATTTCACGGGTTAGTTTCTCATCTTTAACATATGTTTTAGTCAAGGTTTTATTGCTATGAGAAGATACTATGACTAGAGAAACTTATAAAAGGAAGCACTTATCTGGGGATTAGCTTATACTTTCAAAAGGTTAGTTCATGACCTTCATCATGGCGGGGTGTAATGGCGGCCAACAAGCAGGCATGGTGCTGCAGTAAGTAACTGAGGACTTATATCTTATTCACAGCGGCAACCGCTGCAGCAGCAGGAGAGAGAAAGAGAGACAGAGAGACAGAGAGACAGAGAGAGATTGGGTCTGGCACAGGCTGGGCTTTTGAGACACCAAACCCCACCCCCATAGACACGCCCCCTTCAACAAAGCCATGCCTCCTAATCCTTTCCAAACTGTTCATCAGTTGGGGACCACGCATTCAAATCTAGGGGCCATTCTCATTCAAACCATCACAGCAGCAGAGACTGAAATTTGAAAATCACATGATTTTGGGGAACTCCTTAGGGATTTTGGGTTACTCTGCTACTTATACTCAGTCATTATAGATTGTAACAGTACAGCTTCCTAATAATCTATAATTGGCTTATAATGCTCATATCTGGTTATATCTAATCCTACTGTGGAATACATTCAGGGAATGTGATGTGTGAGATGACATTGGAACCTGGCCATGTTTTTCCCATTTCTCTTTCACAAATAAAAACATTTATCCCAGGTTTGTCTAGCTCTCAGAAATTCCCTATTCTGCACTCTCAAAGTCAGTGTGCTCAGCCACTCACATCATATCATACTCAGCCACGTACATCATATCACGATGAATATTAACATAGTAGAGGGGACCAGTTCTGTTCTTAGATAAATGTCGCCATTTGGGAAAAGTTTGAGGTTGAAAGGGAAACCAGCTAAAGTTCAGTGTGGGAAGGAGGAGGAGGCTGAGGTTCAGGGATAGATGCCCAAGGCCCTCATTATGTTCAGATTTCCCAAGTGTTTCCACCCAACCTGGTGGTCATGAAAAAAAACAAGATTGTCTCTGGATATTGACTTACTTTGTAAAAGGCATGTTACAAAGTATCCTCTACTTCTCCCTGGGACTTTCAGATATTATCTCACCACTAACCCACTGCCTGGCACTATGTTCCCAACCAGAATGTGAATGTTCAAGGATATTATCTTGTGGGATGGTCCCAGATGGTCATAATGAAAGATAAAAATCCCAGTAGAAAAGGAATAGACAGAATCGTTCAAACTAGTTTGTGTGGATGACCATTACTAATTAGCAATGATGTCTAATGGTCTGGTAGAAATGTGTCAAGGGAGCCTAATTACTGGAGATAGTTATTAAAATAGGACCAAATAGAACAGTGACAGCTGTGTAGTGAATTTGATCCTGTTACTCACATGGTATTTCCATGGTTGAAGATCTGAGGGTTCTTGGAATGTGTGTGCCCTTTAAACCATGACTTTCCTTTACTCAGAGTTCTCTGAGAGGCTCCTCCCAGCAACCAATGGAAAGAGCCGCAGAGACCAATAATCAAACATTAGATGGAGCTTGGGGAGCCTTAAGGAAGAGTTGGGAGAAGGACTGAGGGACCCGAAAAGGATAGAGACTCCATAGGAAAACCAATAGAGTCAACTTAGCTAGACCCTTGGAGGCTTCTAGAGTCTGAACCAATCAATGAGTGAGCACAGGCAGGACCTAGGCCCCCTGCACATATGTAGCAGATGAGCGGCTTGGTCTTTATGCAGGTTCCCCAACAACTGGAGCAGGGGCTGTACCTGCCTGTGATCCTGTTCCCCCGAAATGATCCTCCTTGTCTGGTTTCAGTGGGAGAGGAAGCACCTAGCCCTGGAGTGACTAAATGTGCGGGGGCAGGGGAGCAGGGTGGGCAGAGTATTGTGGGGCTGACACCCAGAGGGATCTCCTCCATCTTAAAGGAGAGGGAAGTGTGGAATGGGGGAAGGATCTGCATGAGGGGGTATTGGGAGGAGAGGGGGTCTGATAATGGAATGTAAAGTGAATAAATAAAGTCATTTTAATAAACAGACGTTTCTGTTAAATAAAAACACATTTGTAGAAAAAAAAGATACACTGAATGTTTTTCCTCTGCACTTCTAGAATAATTCTATTTATTCTGGAAGTCACTCCAGTTCCTACATTTCCATACACATTCCAACTCCTTACCCTAGACTTGGGTTTTAAGCATATTAACTGCATTTCTTACCATCATTCCTCATAAGTCAGAGAACATTTGGGGTTATGCCCTGACTTAGCGGTGAAAGCTGGTGGTATTTGGTTATGGTCTTACCTCTGTAACTTTGATATTTTTCTCTCTCTCATTCTTGGCAGCTGTAGCATGGAAATATGCCAAAAGGCATTTGGAAGTTTATTTATAGTTTGTACAAATGCAGTTGAAAATTCTATAGCCAAACTCAGGTGTTTCATTTTTATATTAACAGAGTCTCAAAGTCTGAAAAATCATCTTGGGGTCTTGATTTTCTTTTCTTTTCTATTTTAATAGCACCGTGTCTTCTTTATTACAAAGGAAAACACTGAGTGGCCAGATCCCATCTCCAGAAAGTCTGAACAGATGGTGTGTGTACATGTGGGCATCATCTATTTTCCTTTCCATAAAAGAAGACAAGCCTTCGATTATAAAGGTTCTCTTTGTATGGCTTGCTCGGTCCGTGGTGCCCGATAGATTATTTTATGGTGCTGATGTTATAATTTTCCACCTAAAGCATGCTTCGTGTGCTGCAAGGGTGGAGTCTGTGATTTACTGCAGCGGCCATGTGAAATTCTGGAGACTTAACCTGAGAGTGTCAATATGAGAGGGATATTTGACCATGGGAGCTAACCCAAGCCCGAACAGATGGACCTATAAATACCACTAAGTACCAGCAAGTTAAAATCGGATCCTTTCTCTCCCGGTATTCTAATATTTCCTGGGATGGAGTAATTGCTTAGGGAGCTGGTGGCCTTTCTGCCTAATGTATTCATATGCCTCTCAACTCTTTCTCCACCAGCATCACTGGGAGGAATGCATTGCTTGGGCTTTAAGAAGCTTATGTTACAGTTGGTCCGCTTCTCTTAAAGTGTGGCTCCAGCTTCATTAATGATTTAACTCTCTTAGTGTAGAGACAGGCCTTGCAAGAATGGCTGTGGTCTCTCATCATTGCTGTAGATAATCCACTCATTTTGACTGCAAAGGCGAATGCTCATTCCTGGCCCTGGCCCTGTCGGCTTGCAATGTCTCATGCTATTCTATTTTATTTTGGAGCTGTGAAAAAACACTATGGCCAAATGCTGTTTAGGGCACGAAAGGGTTTATTGCAGCTTCCAGGTCACAGTTTATCATGGATGGAAATCTGGGCAGGAACTATTGCAGGATTTTCTCTGTCCAATCACATTAGGGCAGTGGGAGGCCTGTGATTGGACAGGAAAAGGGAGGTGGAGCTAAGAGTTGCAGAGACAGAGAGTCTCGGAGAGAAAAAAAAAAAACCAAGATGGAGGCAGACAGAGAGGAAGAAGATCCTGATCTCGCGTGGTTTTAACAGCCACAAGTAGTTATGATTTCACAAGGTTAGAAATACTGGTATAAAGCTTTTATCATTATCTATTGGCTCAAATATTGTATTGGCATCTTGTAAATTGTTACATTATTGATACATAAATCTAATTGGTTAATTAAGCTTTAAGAGACATGCTTCTACCGGGTTACTGTGTATTGTGTTATGCAACCATGAGGGTGGCGGTTCCATTTAGTTACTAGAATGTGGGATCACCAACTACATGGGTTTATGGCTGAGGAAGAACTAGCGGCTCCAGGGACAAGCACATGAGAGCTGGGAGCGCAGCAATCAGGTGCTGGGGTGGGCAAGCCAGGGAGATTAGCTAGGTGAGAACAGGCCAGTGCAGGCACTAGTGTGGGAACATGCCGGATTCTTTTTACTATTCCCCGAAACAAGGAACTAGAAGTAGAAACCACAGAGGAATATTGTTTGCTGGCTCACTCATAGGCTCCTTTTAGTTAGTTTGCTTATATTAACCAGGACCAACTGCCTAAGGAATGATACCACCCACAGAGGGCAAGACCTGATTCCCTGGAACTGGAGCTCTAATATGGTTGGGAGCAGTTACCATGTGGGGATTGAACCCTAGGGGTTCAGTAAGTGCTCCTAATGTTGATCCAACTTTCCAGCTCCAACCTCCAAAGACTTTTTCTGATCTTTTCTACAAATGTTTTAGAACACAGGACTAAGGTTTGTTTTTTTTTTGTTTTGTTTTTAAATTTCAAATCTCAGGTTATGGTACAAATTTTCATTCTCAAACAAAATCATTGTGGTGATTTGATTAAGAATGGCGCCCATAGGCTCATATATTTGAATGCTTAGTCACCAGTTAGTGGCACTATTTGAAAGGATTAGAAGGATTAGGAGGTATGATCTTGTTGGAATAATGTCACGGGGCGGGGGGGGGGGGTGGCTGTTTGGTTTTAAATGTCCATACCAAACTCAGTCTCTCATTCTCTTGGCCTAAAGATCAGGACGTAGTTCTCAGCTACTTCTCCAGCACGTTGCACGGAGATGTGTGTACCATTCTCTCTGCCATGATGATAACTGTAAGTAATTTCCAAATTAAATGCTTCCTTTTATGGGTTACCTTGGTTATGGTGTCTCTTCACAGCAACAGAACAGTGATTAGACAATAGCATGTCCTTCAAACCAAACCAAACCAGACCAAACTCAAGACCTCCATGATCAAATCTTTTCTGGAAAGAATGTATGTTGGGGCTGAGAAAGACATTTAACTTTTCTGCCTTTTTTTTTGTGAAAAATCTGTAAGAACAATCTAGAGGATTGAATTAGTCTAAATTTTGCTGTCATTTTGGACTATTTTAATTCACTTTTCCTCTAAAGCAGTCTCATGGTAATTTACTAAGCAGTGTCTCTGAGGGAATAATGAGTTGTCTCAGCCCATGTTTTAGAAGGAGATATCAATCAGGATAAATTCAGTTATGGTAAAGGAATGGACACTTTCACAATGGTAGCACAGTAAAAGCTCATTTCTTTCTCATGCAAAAACCCAGTGAATCTGAGAGACTTCTCCCAGAGGTGAGAATCCTTGAAGTGACTGGTTGACCTGAGATCTTTTCATCTTGGGGCCTTGCAACCTCACTCAATATATCTCCTCCTTGGTTGCTACAACAGAGAAAGGAAATTGTAAGGGACATTTTTATCCTTTGTCTTTGAAAAGTGAAGTCCATTAATCCTAATCACACTTCATTGGGCAACACTAGGCTACACAGTCCCAAGTCTATGAGGAAATGAGATATTGTATGTGTCTTGGAAGGACTGAAAACCCCAAGACAAATGTAGGCTAGCTATTTCTATTATTCTTTTGAAACCGGATTTTTATGAACAAAAGATTTTTCTCAGAGCTCAAGATTATTCCCCTGAAGGAAACTTGACACATGTGTAAATGCAAACTTTTACATCTGGATTATTGGTTGCTGGGAAATCATTGCATCTGGAAGATGACTCAAGGGTTGGGTCTAGACAGATCATGGCCACGTGTATTTTCATGGTGTCATCTTTTGTTCTTCTACTTTCCTCTGAAAGTTGGCTCCCTACCACCTTCTCTAACGTCTCCACTGGGAATGGCCTCCAAAAAAGTAGCAGATTTTGGTCATTTCACCGTGTGCTGTAGTGATTGCCCTAAGTAGTGACTGCATCTCAAACATGGCCAGACTCACTTTGAGGATGAAATCTGCTTAACTATTGATTTTAAAGTATTTCCTTTAAGGCCCAGAAGAATAAGTTTACATGGTGCATTCTTAGAGTTCACACTAGACATAAAAATAGGAATAATGACATTTTCTTTACAGCTACCTATTTGCTTTGGTGATGGCCTGATTTAGGTCTGCTAATGGGGACTCTGAGCTCATTTTAACAAAAGTAGTCGATGCATAGAATTTTGTGTAGTAAGCATCATTATTTTTCTGCTCTATTCAACCACGGGCAAACAGCTCACAACATGACCAATGGTTAATTTTAAGAAAAAATTTTTTTAACAAGTTAATTATCTGCAATCCTTGGAGCATATGTTTCTTTCTAAGGTCAGTGACTCGTTACACATTTCTTATGGTGTAAAACATGGTAATGAATAATGTGTGCACTACAGTTTTTTTTGTTTGTTTAGCTCATTGTTGGCGATCGAATGCAGGGCCTCACACATTCGTTATTATTTTTCTTGACAAATAAGATTTGTATATAATCCAGCACACAGTATGATATCTACGGTATGAAATGATTACTACAATCGAGTTAATTAACACCAATCACCTCGCATCATTTCCTGACTTACTTTTTAAAACAAATTTCAGGTATAAAGTAGATTGTTAGTCATCAAATTGAATAGCAGAGTCTCCAAATTTACCTATTGCATAACTGGGAGAATTGTGTATAGCCAGTGTCTCCCCATTCCCTCTACTCCATAGTCCCTGATAATTGCTGTTCTGTTTTTTGATTCTATAAGTTCATGTATATATATATATATATATATATATATATATATATATATACACATATATATGTATATATATGCATATATTCATATATATTCACATACACACATATATAATATTTATTTAGTTTTATTTTGTCTGTGGTGTGTTTTGTCTCCATGGATGTCTGTGTACCATATGCATACAGTAGCCGCAGAGGTCAAAAGAGGGTCTTGTATTCTCTAGGAACTGAGACCATTGTGAGCCATCATGTGGTTGCTGGGAATTGAACTCAGGGTCTCTGGAAAGAAGAGCCAGAGCTCCTAACAACTGAGCCATCTCTCCAGCCCCATGTTCAGGTTTTAATGACATTTTGGGTCAGATTTTTACTGCTATTGTGGTGAAATATCTGAGGAACACAACTTGAGGGAGGAAGCATTTCATTTTCCCACAGGATCCATCATGACAAGGAGGAGACAGGAGAGAGAAACCACACTCATTGTGGTAGCCGGGCAGCACAGATACCACACTGGAAGGGGTAGGGCATAGGCCCCAGTGACAGTCCCTAGCAATTCATTAGTTAGTGTTCCCCAATAGAACAAAAGTAATTGAATGAATAAAAGTTACACTGGGAATTTACTAGAGTGGCTTACACAGTCAAGGTTAGCCCAGTAATGGCCACCCTTCTGCTGGAGAGCATGAGATCCCACTAGCTTCTGGGTTCTTGAGACTGGATACCCAAGTCATCCTGATCTGGAGACAAAGGCCTGGGGATTCCCTGGGGGAAGACTGGAGAAGCTGGGTTCCAATATCAGTGGAGGATGGTGGCCTCAGAGTAGCTGAGGCAGTCAATGAAGGCAGTCAGGCAAAAGCAACAGCTTCACCTCAGGTGCCTCACACCTTGGGGCGGAGGATGGTCTTTTCCCTCAGTTGATCCCTCCAAGAAACACCCTCACAGGCCAGAGCATAACTCTTGATTCCAGATCTGATCACGGACAAGATTAATAGGCACACCATCCTTTCTACAATGTTTAAGAAAGTCTCCATATAATGAATCCATCAAGGGGTTAATCTATTGACGAGGTCAGGACTTTAGTATGTAATTGTTTCCCCCAACCCCAACAGCTGGTAACTAAACTTCCGATGAATGAGCCTGTGGTGGACATTAAATATTAAAACCATAGCACCATCTGTTTTTGTTCTGTTTGGCTTATGCTGCTTACTATAACGCCCCTTAGTTTAATCTGGTTTATGATACTGACAGGATTTCCCTGTCTTTTATGAATAAGTAGTATTTCATAACATATGCCACATTTTGCTGATTCGGTGATGAACATAGTTTATTGTTATATCTTGGCTGTCGTGACTAATACTACAATGAACAGGGCGGTGTTAACTATCTATTTGTAACCTTGGCCTCACCTAGATGTGTTTTTTTTTCCTGGAACATATGGGAGATAAGTATCAAAATTAAAACATTTATTTTTACTTTGTGTATGAGTATCTGTCTGTTAGGTATGTGCATGCAGTACCCAAGATGGCCAGAAGATGGTACTAGATCCCATGGAACCAGAGTGACATGATTGTGAGCCACCATATGGGTGCTGGGAACTGGATGCTCCACAGAGCAGCAAGTGTTCTTAACCACGGAGCCAACTCTCAAACCCTATATTTTTAATTTTTTGAGGAATTTCCCTACTTTTAAAGAAAATAGTGAATGCACCAATTTACGTTCCTATCAACATTATCCAAGTCCCTTTCACCAAACACTTACTGTCTCTGTCTTTGATACTCAGTCACTTTAGCAAATGAAAGATGAGATTTCATTGTGGTTTTGCATTTTCCTGAGTATTGTATGAGGCCAACACCAGTCACATATCAAAGCATGAAGAGGACAGCACCAGAAAAGAAAATTGTAGGCTATTTTTTTTGATGAATACCTATACTAAAATTTCTAACAAAACTTTAACAAATTCATCATCACTGTAGCAAGTACAGTGGTTGGGTTTCTTGTCTATGTAACACGATACCTCATGGAGGCAACTTAAGGGAAGAAGGATTTATTTTGGCTTATGGTTCTAGGGAGTACAGTCTGCCATGATGGGAAAGGAAAGGTGGCCAGGGCAGTTTTGTCTGTAGTCGTGGGAGTTTACAGTTGCAGCTATGTACTTTCTGGCAGATGGGGAAGCAGACGGCTCAGGTGGGCCTGAGGATGGGTACAACCTCTAAGCTTTACGCAGAGTGACTTACATCTGCTACTCTGACGGGAGCTATGCATCACGTCTAAAATATCCCATAGATTTTAGAAACTGAGTCACCATCTGAGAACTACCTTGGTGCTTGACAACATTTTCTGTAGGGAGCATTTCACATTCAAAGGATAGCAGAAGGATTTTCATATTATGATCAAGTTGGATTTAACTCTGAGACACCAGGGATGTTACAAGAGATGAAAATGATAAATATTAATAATTAATATTAATGTTAATACAATAAGGAAGTCATACAAACAACTCAAGAGACATGGAGAAGCATTTGACAGTATTCAACATCATTTTATTAAAAACTCTTAACAAATTAGGTGTAGAAGGAACGTAGCTCATAATAATGATGACAGCATACAAGAGGCTCACAGGCAGTAGAGAGTGAGAACGACACTTAATTAAAAAAAAAATTGGCACGAAGACCTTAACAGTTTCCTAAGGAAGACCCAAATATGGCCAACTAATGATATAAAAGGGCACTGGACATCACTGGTCATGGAGGATTTCAGTTCTGTGTGCCCCAGACAGCCTGGAATAGAATTCCAAGTGATAAGGTAAGTTATTGCTACATATATATATGTATATATATATATATATATATATATATATACATATATATATATATATGTATATATGTGTGTGTGTATGTGTGTGTGTATGTGTATATATGTATATATGTTAGAATAGATTGAGAAATATTTGATCATTCTAAATCTAGACTTTATGAACAGCTACATTAAGTTACTTTTGCCCCCTGCCCTTTCCATTTCTCTCTGTCTATCTGTCTCTGTCTCTCTCTCTCTTTGTCTCTGTCTGTGTGTGTGTGTGTGTGTGTGTGTGACGGCTAGGTGTTGACAGTCATTCACCATTATACTTTCTGAACATGTCTCTCTCATTTAAATTGGAATGACTTTAAACTTAACCAGTTAGGCTGGATGGACTGGCCAGTAAGCCCAGAGACCCCCCCCACCCCCCACCTTTCTAGCCCTAGAGTAGCAGGTGTGTGTGACCACATCCAGCCTTTTGTAGCATGGGTATTCTGAATCGAACTCAGGTCATCATGTTTACATAACAACCATTGTACTGACTAAGCCATCTCCCCAGCCCCTGTTTTATTATTTTTGTTATTAAAATACCTAAAACAAATCAGCCTAAAAGATGAGATATTTGAAGCCGTAGTTGGTAGTGTCTGGGTCTTCACTATGCCCAACCTTAGTACATTTTTGATGTTGACTGGACAGCACGATCCATTTGTCCTGGCTACTTTTATGTTACTTCATCACAAGCTAGAGCTATCTGAAAAGAGGGAACCTCAATTTAGAGCATTCCTCCCTAAGATCCAGCTGTAGGACATTTTCTTAATTAGTGATTGATTGGGGAGGGCCTAGTCCATTGTGGGTGGTGCCATCCCTGGCCTGGAGGTCTTAGGTTCTATAAGAAAGTACCCAAGCAGGCCATGGGGAGCCATTCAGTAAGCATTACCCTTCCATGGCCTCTGCATCAGCTCCTGCCTCTACGTTCCTGCCCTGTGTGAGTTCCTGCCCTGACTCCCTGTGATGATGAACTGTGAGGTAGAAGCATTACCCAAACAAAGTCTTTCCTCCCCAACTAGCTGTGATCATAGTATTTCACCATAGCATTAGTAACCCTAATTAAGACAGCATGCTTTTCTCTGAAGACAATTTGAGCAAAATTCTCCTATATTCAAGGAAGTCAATTTATACTTAAACTTTTATAATTCATGATATAAATTAATTTTTAAGGCATATAATTTCAGCCTTACCTAATGAAAATGATAAATACTCCTGATTTGAAAGCTATCATTATTGAGATAATATGTTGAACATCTTCTCGGAAGATTTGTAGGACCTTTAAACATCGGGGCAGCATTCCATTCTTGGAGTGATTTGTGTATTAGATTATGACAAATGGAAAATAATTAAAAATATCACACTTTATACACTTATTATTATGGATAAACTCATGAAGAGATGAGATATAATATGACACTATCAAAATCTTTGTGGCTAGATTTAAATTTAGTTTTAATCGGTTTTTAGGTCGGTTATCTTTTGGCAGCTGGGAAAAAAAATCTTTGATTAATCTTTGTGGAAAGAAATTAAACTTTAAGCCTTATCTCCCAGAGAAAAGACTACAAAGGTGCACAGTGCCTAAGCTCATTAGCTCCCAGATTAATCAGTCAACATCAGCGCATTCACAGTTGGAATACAATGCTCATAACTGTGTAATGCTTATATTAGGCTCCAATTCGGTTTACCGTGTCTGCTAATTCCCGAATCATAATGATTCATTATAACCCCGAGAGCCAGCAACTCCTCAAACGGAGATTTCAGTTTGGACTCTTTACCTGTTTTGAGTTTTAAGATCATTTGCACATCAGAGTGATCTGCGAATCTGAACCTGGAGAACATGTGTTCAAAGGCAGAAAGCTTGGGGCTTCCAGAAAGCAGTGGACTCAGCAGCAATCTCAAGACTTGGTGGCAAGGGATGAATTCATCTGGGCTCCGTTTCTGGAACTCTCAGCTTTTCTTTGGAGAGTCTTGTGAAATTATTTTATCTGTCAAAGACCTGGTTTTCTTCTTCTTCCTCTTCCTCTTCCTCGTTGTCTTCTTCTTCTTCTTCTTCTTCTTCTTCTTCTTCTTCTTCTTCTTCTTCTTCTTCTTCTTCTTCTTCTTCTTCTTCTTCTCCTTCTCCTTCTCCTTCTCCTTCTCCTTCTCCTTCTCCTTCTCCTCCTCCTCCTCTCTTCCTCCTCCTCCTTCTCCTCTTCCTTCTTCTAAAAATCTAGTTTCAAATTTTTATTTATGTATGTGTAGTGTGTGTGTGTGTGTGTGTGTGTGTGTGTGTGTGTGGTGTGGTGTGTGTACACATAGTGTGTGGGTGCCTGCAGAGGCCAGAAGAGGGCACTGGATGTCATAGAACTCGAGTTACAGGCAGTTACGAGCCCCTGAAGTGAACGTTGGAAATCGAACTCCCATCCTCTGGAAAAGCAGCAGGTGCCGCCCAACTGTTTAGCCGTCTCTCCAGTCCAATCAACCTCTTTTTCTCTGTCAGTAAAATGGAGCTATGTGAGGTTTCTCTATCATAGCCACATTGCAAACATCAGTGATGTAATATGCCTTATGACACTTCGTGGTAATGTGGTCACTGTCATTTGGCAAACAAACAATAAACCTTAGTTATTATTTTTACAAACATGATGGTAATATTTTCAGAGTAAGGGGTTATTTGAATCCTTTGACAGTTATGTAGATATAAACGTCTCCCTGCTTGAGTGTGTGGTCCTTCGATAAAGCCAATAACAGAAACATTAGGGGTGGTTTTCACCATTCCAGTTTATCGCTAGGATTTATAATGCAAATATAAAATACCGCTCATAATAATGAAGATCCCCGTGAAGAAACCATGTCTGTGATAATGGGTATAATTACAATGGATTAATGGTACCATTAGGATTGTGATGGGGATTTAAAAAGCAAGTTAAAAATATTAACATTATGTATGTGTTAATCTAGATTGTTTATGCCAATACGGAGCCACGACTGCGGGAAAGTTATTAGATAGCAATCAATGGATTTTTATTGTCTGAGAAGAACCCTGTGTGGAAGGAAGCCAGAGAATTGGGCTTGCCCGAGAACAGCAGATACATCCAATAAGAGATGTGTCAGCGGAGGTTAGGACAGCCCCCTGGGAGTCAACATTCTGGGCGCCTTCCATATCACACAGTGAGGTGGACGATTAAAAACTGACAAAGAATCTATTAAAGTAACATGGAGACCATTTGCATGCAAGCAGGGGGGTACTGCTGAAGACTCACCCCTATCGTGTGCATAAACCAAATCAGGAAGATTCAAAGACAACACCATACTTGGCATTGCAACAGAAACACCATAGTCCCCATGGTGGTAGATATGTTCATGACACACCGAGCAGAGAGGAAGAAAGATGGAGTTACCTGGAATGAATGGTTCTTTTAGGGAGGAAAATACCAATGAGGGAAGAGCAAAATGATGGAAATTCAGAAGTTAATTTCCACAGATTACTTGTTCTAGATCTCTTCCCATAGTTTAGAAAAAAAAACTTGCTTTGGTACAGAACATGATTTCTTTTATTTGGTTTTATTGGTTTTAATGTCACTTAACAGGAGTAGAAGATGGCATAAACTCAGTGGAGAGACTTGGGGTCGTGGGGGCATGCCAGGCAACAGATCTGGCTCTTTAAAGTCTTGCAGGGGAGAAGAATGCTGTAGAGATTGAGAGGACCTGTCAGGCTACAGAAAATGTGCTTGGAAGTCCATTATAGCGCGCGCGCGCACACACACACACACACACACACACACACACACATTTTAAATAAGCACTACTTCTTCCCATGAGGCCCAGGGCAACAATTTCTGGCTATTTTCAAAGATAATGTGATCTCACCCACTTAGGCTCTTATTACATAAGCAGAGGCAATCCTCTATTATGTGTTCACATATCAAACATTTATAGACAGTCAATTCTACCAGGCACCGGCCTGTAAAATGAGTTAACCTTTTATGGGGTTCGCAGGGTAGTAAAGGAAGATGTCACACTTTATTGTGACTTGCTTGACTTGCCTCTGCCGCGCTAGGGCCGGAATATGTGGGAAGCGTGTAGAGGAACAGGTATGAACGCTTGGCAGAAGCCTAATTATTAATAAGGTCGGCTTAAAGACGATCCATTTGGAAGCACAGAGTTTCAGATCACAGAGGCTGTGAGATTCGCCACCTCCGTTGCACGTGGAGGAAAAAAAACGTGTGAGGAGATCAACGATTGGCTCCGGGTAACGGGGCTTGTTGGCAACGGAATAGAGAGTTAAATTCGCTCCTGGGTATTTCAGTTCCAATTTGTTCTTCTGATCAAGCCTGTTGTGTGTGTGTGTGTGTGTGGGGGGGGGTTAATGATTGATATAAATGTTTTAGGGAGGGTTGGAGCCAAAGAACACATGGCTAGATTGCCGTTTAAAAGGGAAATACATTAATGATATGAGCAGCTTAATGGAAGTTTCCAGAGTAGAAGCAGATTAACTAGGCAAAGATCAGCAAGGAGTGGGTTTGGCTCTTTGAAGATACTGTCTTACAAGTGAAGAAGCTCGTATTTACTGTGACTTTACGTGGATATTAATAGAAGGAGGCAGACGCGCAGAGCTTATAGGAGATACCTAGATCCACTTAGGGGTGTTATCCATGGAGTTTAATTCCTTGGCAAGTTAAAAATCCATCAATAAAGATGAATTAAAATTTGTCGATCACTCCCTCAACATTTTTTTTTTGGGCCAGATAAAACTATACAGACCCGTTAAACAGTTGTTATTAAAATAATGGCAAGCTGATAGCAGAGAGTCCGTTGTGCCAGAACATTCTGGAAGCTGGATGTCTGTGTGCCCTGGATTAGCTGCTGGCTATGGAGAAGTTGCTAAACTTCGCCAAGCTCAACTTTCTTCGTTTATAATGTGAAAGATACGTTATGAGACTACTAAGAGAAGCCTGTAGCTTTAAAAACTCTGTCTTAGCCAGAGATGATATTTGCTCGCTGGAAAAGTACCACACAAATGGTTAGCGGAGCCGTGTGTTCTACTTGATAAGCACTGGTAAATAAAGCCTCTGATAGGCAGGAACAGAAAGAAAAAAAATGATAGCCCGCTCATTTTAATGAGTGCCCTGACAGCATACGAAATGGTTTATTATTAAACCATTCCACTAGTAGAGAAATTGGAAATATCACAATAAAAAAAATTTCAATTTTCCATTTCACTTACTTTATTGAATTGCCAAGGCATATAACAGCAGCCAGAGTTGATACATTAAGTGTGGATGTTTAAGAACAAATATGTGATATTGTTGTTTTTCCTTTTAGCTCTTTGCCGCTAACCTCTCTAACATTAAATAAATCTTCTTTTTACTTATTGCCCAAAAGCACATATTTTTTGATAGTTCAAGTATGTTCCAGCTAATTCTTCATTCTTTTGTAAAGCCAGTAAATCACTGTGGAGTCTTTTTTTTCCCCCTCCCAGTGCCAAGTGTAATACAATGTCAATGTTCCCTGGGTTTCCAGCATCTGGCTTCTGGCTTCTATTTCCAGTTTATGATCTGTGCATCTATATTTGGTAAAAGTCTGCTTATGTTTTTCAAATTTGATGTAAAGCAATTCTACAGCAAAATGTTTCTGAATTGAACCGAAAGCAAACAGAGTTATCATAATTCCACACATGGGCTTCCCAAGGAAGTAACATAATGCTGCCTTTTTTTTTTAAAAGAGTCTTGCTATTTTGTTTCATTTATGTGTTTAGCTCCTTGTTACATTTATGTGTTTATAAGGTGTTCGGTGTTCATTAATATCCCCATCCTTTCTTTGAGCTGATGTTAGTACAGAGAGACAATATCTCCTCACTCTGACTCCTCTTGTGTCCCAAGCCAGTAGAAATGAAGTGTCTTTTCCTGGGACTCAGGCTCTGTTTTCTGTATCAGCTCATAATGGTTCCTGACTGCAGAGATCTTAGGTTTCATCAGAGTCCAAAGGCCAGCCACTAATTGGAAAGAGTACCTTTGTTGAGAAGTAAAACTCACAGTCAGTCTTATTCTAAACCTTGTCTTATAAAATATTTTTATAATAACATAATACATATTGCATATAATATATTATAAAATATTATATTACATATAACACATTCTATATACATAAAATTACATGTAATTTTTACTTAACATCTTCTGAGTAGAGGGAGGAGAGATGACTGTTAGTAAAGTGCTGGCTGACCATTTGCTCCTGAGTTCTAGTTCTGACTTCAGAACTCAAGCTAAGAGTAGCTGGGCATGGTAGGCTGGGAAGTACAGATGTTCTATTGAAAAATAAAAGAATATGTCCCAACCCAAAAGCAAAACAGGGGCCACCCAGGTAAAGTGGAAGCTGGACTGCCTGGTTAGGCTGAAATCTCATTGATTGGATAAGTTTTTTTTTAAATGAATCTCTCTGTCTCTGTCTCTCTGTGTCTCTGTCTCTGTCTCTCTCTCTCTCTCGTGTGTGTGTGTGTGTGTGTGTGTGTGTGTGTGTGTGTGTGTGTGTTTGAATGCCACTTTAGGTGTGTGGTCAGAGGATAATCTTCAGGAGTTGGCTCTCTCCTTCCATTTTCTGGGAGCCAAGAAATCAAAACTCTACTCTTCAGCCTTGCGCACGAGCGTATAACCCACCCTGTCACCTTCAGATGTCACCAGTCCAGTCCAGATGATTCTCTTCTACTGCAGCATGGACAGTTCTACTCCCAATCCCACCACCAGAGGCTCCGTAGATCACAGTTTGCAGACCACTTGGCTCAGTGTCTTTCCTGTAGCAGATAATCAATTCCTGCCCACTGACATGTCTTCAGCCACGTTGCTACATTCTGTGTGGTTATTTGACTCTCCCGGAGGAGTATGATTTCTTTCTCTCTTATCTCTCCCAGGTTAAGAAGCACAGCTTGTATCTTTTCTGGGGCTAACTGCTGCTAGTTAACGTGCAAAACAGTTAAGAAGAAACAGTCTTAAATGGGATAGTAGGTCTGGTGCGTCAACTCTTTGCTTAATTTTCCGGTAAAATGATTTTTTGAGGACTAGCCAGTTTTTGCAAGGACCCCCTTCTCAGGGCAGACCAGAGTGTACCTGTGTGGTGTCAGAGAGGCATCAGTGGGAATGGTGGATGGATGGTCTGCCATTGCGAACCCAGGAGAGGCTTCCTTGTCCCCATCCTCAACCCGGCTAATGGCCACTCTTTTCTGCATGTTTTATTAAGGAAGGACACAGGATTTCTTCTCTTCCTCTTTGTCCTCCCCTTTCTCCTCTTCCTCCTTCTTCTTCCCCCCCAGAGGTAAATTATTTTTATTATTATTTTTTAACTCTACATCTGGATCACAGCCCCTTCCCAGTCTCACCCTTACAAGTCCCTCCCTGCATTGCTTCCTCCAGTCACTGAGGAGAAGGGGAGCTCCCCTTGGTTACTACCCCACCCTGGGGCATCTAGTTCCAGCAGTTGGACTTTCTTTCCTGCAACATTCCAGCATGTTCTTGACCTTGGATGTCCTTCTTTGTCCCAAATGTCCTTTGTCACAGTCTTGCTTATTTAATTCTTAACTCATTTCTCTATACTTTATAGATACATATAGATATATATATATATATGTATAGATACATATGTGTATGCACCTATATGTGTATATATATATAGTTTATATACATATATAATGACTCTGATAAAGCACACATATGTATATGTACACATATATATGTATATATATATAAACTATATATATACAGTATATATGAACTATATATGTTTATATACAGTATATATGAACTATATACATGTTTATATAGTATATAAACTATATATAGATGTATATAAACATGAACTATATATACATGTGTATATATACAGTATATATGAACTATATACAAATATACACATTTATGTATGAATAATTATACATATATACATATGTGTATATACATGAACAATAATACATATACATATACACATAATATATGTATATGTTAACTACACACACATATAGAGAAAGACTACATATACATGCGCACACACACACAAACATATATACTATATTCTTTAAGATTGTCAGTGGTTTCTTCATTTTTTGAGGTCTGCAATAGTTTGCTTGTATATGTATGCATGGTTTTACTGTGTAGCCCAGGCTGGCCTCAAACACACCGTATACCCTGGAGTGCTCTCTAACTTGTCCTCTTTCTGTCTCTGGAGACCGACCTGGGTAAATTACAGGGAAAGGCTGCAGTTCACCACTAGTCCTGCAGGTGGCTACACTGCACTCAAATCTCAATCTGCCAACCAGCTCCTTCTCAGTGAGTGTCTTCTGAAGGTTTCTTTTGCAAGCTGCCTCTTGAAGGAGCTGGAAGAGTCCTGCAAAACTTACTCTGGTAAAACTGTCATTGATTGACTGATGTTTTATTTCAGACGAGGGGCTGCAGGTTTCTTGTTCATATGAAGAATGAACACACACACACACACACACACTACTTAGAGGATAAGCAGAAGTCACTTTGCAGGAGCCAGGGAGATAGCTCTGTAAACTGCTTTTGCAGAGGATTAAAGCTTGGGTGTCTCACCACAGTCTTAACTTCATCAGCAGGGGATCCAGTACCCTCTTCTGACATCCTCAGCCGCCCTCAAGTGCATATACTGCCCCCGCCCGCCCACATACACATAATTTTTAGAAAATTGCAATATCGTGGCAGCAGAGATTCCTCAGAAGTTACGCAGGGTGAGTGGAGTGTGAGGCTGGTGCTCACTCAACAGATTCAGCCGTAGGCAGTGAGTGAGTGCTAACTGAACCAAGAACAGGCAAACTGCTCTCCTGGGGGCTACAGGGCAAATCTTGCTTCCTGTCCTTAGTCACATGAAGTCAATCCCGAGGATGTCAGAACGCAGCTGTGTTTCAGAGAAAAAGTCTTGGAAGGTGCTAGAAGCTTAAAGTGATACCCTCCCAGCAGGACGGACCATCATCGCATTTGACAGGTGTGCTCTGAAGAAGAGTCCGGGATATAAAGAGAAACATCAGGGGAGGGTGGGTATAAAATTATAGCCCCCGTGAAGAGACAGAGAGACGAAACTCTGAGCAGGCTGAAGGGAGCCCCAGCGGAGACTGAAGGCCCCTGAGAAATTGGTCCTGTCTTTGCAGTGAAGTGGGAAAGCAAACACAGGTGGCCCCGGCTGTCCACCGTGTGCTGTTTTGGATGCGTGGGTGAGCTGTTTAGGATGCGTGGGTGAGGCGCACGGTTCCTCTGTGGTGTCTCCAAGTTGAAAGAGTTAGTGTTACAGTTGATTAGACCTTAATTGATGCTTCTATTTGGAGTAATTGAAATCTTTTTCCTGTGAAGACTCCTCCCTGATTAGAAAACTTGAATTTCAAACCCTTTCCCCTTTGTCCTCAACCAGGCAGCTTTACTCCTTCACACGGGAGACCTTCACACAGGAGAACTGCGCATGACGGCAGCCTTGCAGACATCAAGACTGGTCTCAGTAAAGATCTGGAGAACAAAGCGAAAGCACAAACTCAGGGGCTGGAGAGATGCACCGAGGTTAAGGATCCAGAGGACCCAGGTTAGGTTCCCAGCGCCAGCGTCAGTTATAACTTACGATAACTCTCGCTCCGGGGATCTGATGCTCTCCTTTTTACTACCCTCACAACCTTTGCACTCATACGTGCATACAGTACACCTGCCGCCTCCCTCCTTACCACCACCCCCAGCCTGCAACAGCAACAACTTGAAAAGCAAAGAACCCTTATTCCAGAAAAGTTTTTTTTCTTTTTTAATTTTGCAATTCAGACAGATGTCCTACAGCGGGGATAGGATCTGCAGCTGGCTTCAACAGAAGATGTGCTAACGTGCTAACAACAGCAGAATGGGACTTTAATTGTTTGCCGGACAAAGGCTGTAAATTCTGCGAGGTGACTCAAATTATTCATGAGAGAGGAGATCCTGATTTATGCAGCAGCTTTGTGTAAACTTCATTCTGGGCAGCGGGGGTGGGGGGTGGGGCTGGGGGGGGGTAGGGGTGGGGTAAATGGAAAATCACTTTTCTATCCACTCGAATTACAATCCGAGGAACTCTTTTATCTTAAGTCATCCCTCGTCTCAGCGAGCGTTCTGTGGCCTCCGTGCAAACCTTTATACGAAGCAAAGCTCTTTCCAGAAACTGCGTGGGAGGGCGTGTGTTCCGTAAACAGACGTAACGTGGGACGACAGCTCTGCGCTAGGACTGTGGATTCATGGAGTTGGACCCTCTCTCTTCACTTGCATTCTCTCTTTGGTAGTGTTTGGAACGGTCACGTGTTCAGAGAGGCAAACCAGTCCCTGTCTGCAAATATGCAACATGCAAATAAGGGATATTCTTACAAAATGGAGTTACAGGACTTCATGATAAATAAAACCAGGTTTTCCTTAAGGTAGATTTTTTTTAAACAGCAGACCAATAAAAATGATGAATAGAATTGGTTTGTTGCCTCAGTTCATTTTCCGTAAGTAGCATTTCTACGTATTCACACCCACTACAAAACCGTACTGAGGAGAACTATGACGGAGAGAATCCATTTCCGTAGGTGCATTTATTAAGGGTCTAACAAACCCACTGCATTGTATGAGGTTTTTGTTTTTTTTTTTTTTTTTGTAAGAGCTGTAAGTCATGCCAAGGTAACGAACGCTAAGCAGTCATAATATTCTAGAAGCAAATGGCTGTCAGCCTCGTGGTGCAGAGACCAGCAAGGCTAAACCTGAAAAAGGAGAGTCATGATGGACAGGTGCCAGGGACAGTAAATAGCTCTATTAAGTCCTGTGTATTATTGTGCAGAAAATCTCATTTAATACTGTGGCTTGTTATGTAAGGGAAATTTTGGATATTGTACTAGCTTGTAAGTAAGCAGCACCGTTATTGACTCAAATTGCTTTATTTAATGGAAAGCATTATTAGCATAGAAAGGATATTTCCCATTTCTTTTCATGTCCCCTCCCATTTCCCCTCCCCCAATACTGTTTGGATACAATGAACACGTTAATGGTACCCACCTTGAAAGCTCGTTTGAAAACCACAAAGTATTGATTGATTCTTTGTGGGGTTTTAAGCCTAATGAAAGCTGGTTAGAATCAACAATCTTAGCAACAATGTTGCAATCTTCCCACTGTTAAAAAAAAAACCAGCAGGAGACATTTTTTTTTTCTTAAGCAACAGGGAAATGATGCCAGTTAGAGGCAAATGAGCACTTAAGGACAATAAGATCTTCCAAATGAGTGTGTTTACATCCTTTCCTTAATCCCAGCTCTGAAGATCGCACAATGAAAGATATCTCCGTATAATGAAGACTGTTGCTAACACGCACACGATAATACAAGGCAGGGTGCCATCTGTTAGAAAATGCTGGAACCTCTAATTTTACTATTGTCGGGAGCCCATCATTGTGGTTCTACTTATTTAAAAATCTATATTCAAAATCCTAATGCTTCCAGTTTCATAATAAGGCTTTGGTGATGTGTCCTAAAAAAAAAAAAATCTGGTCACCAAACTGCTCTGTGCTTGTCACTGTCAGGTAATGTCTTTTTTACAAAGGCACAGGAGGAACCTGTAATCTGGAATCCACCACATTAAAAGCAAATCTGAGGAAAAAGACTGACAAAAATCCCCGACCGACTTTTTTGATTGTGGGTTCTGGCCCAGAGAGGGGATGTTTAGATTCCGAGTCAGAGGAGTGGGCTTGGGTTTCATAGTGCCTCTCTTTGGATTTCTCGGGCTGTGTGTGAGCATTTCACCCTCTGTGGTTGGGTGGCCTTTATCCCTTTCCCCATAGTATGTTGTTCTGTCTGCTTGTATGTTTGAGTACCATACACACACCCGTTGTCTATGGAGACCAGAAGAAGGCATGGGAGGCTTCATTGTTACAGATGGTTGTGAGCCACCCCGTGGGTGTTGAGAACCGAACTCAGGTCCCCTGCAAGAACAGCAGCCTCTTCATCCCTGCGTGGGGAATGAGTGGATGCCACGATCGGATGCTGAAGTTAGAGACAAATGTGGGAGGGGCACCTGGGTCTTGCACAGGACCTCAGGACTCATTTGGCCAAGGTCAGCCTGAACCCGAAAGGAGACCACTGGGTTTTCGCAACAATG
The DNA here is from genome assembly GCA_036184795.1 of Tokudaia tokunoshimensis. Lineage (NCBI taxonomy): Eukaryota > Metazoa > Chordata > Mammalia > Rodentia > Muridae > Tokudaia > Tokudaia tokunoshimensis. The sequence continues at coordinate 18,237,476 of BTHU01000021.1, forward strand.
TTTTGTCCGTTTGTGTTGCCATGCCTCGTTTCACAACACCTCTTTCTATTTCTGGATTTTGGATCTAAACTACTGAAGACCATCCTGTGTGCTTTTTCCAATGCGCTCAGGCCATGAGATCTCGGAGCACCAAGGTAGGGATGGAGCCTCCTACTCGACAGTCTATTCGGAGAACTGGCTCTTCCCCTCTCCTGTGTGCTTAGGACTCTTCTTCAACCGAATGAATATGTGCGTGTGCTTGTGTGTGTGTGTGTGTCTCCAGCCAGATGACAACTTGGTGTCACTCCGGATGCCCTCCTTTGAGTTAGGGTCTCTTGCTGGGCTTACCAAATAAGCTAGCCTGGCAGTAATCAGCCAGACAGAGCAATCCTCCTATTGCAGCTTTCCCAGGGCTGGGGTTACCAACCTGTGCTGCTGAGACACCTGAATTTTTATACAAATGTTGGGGGTAAAATTCAGGTCCTTGTGCCAATGAGACAGGCACTTACTTTATCAACTGAGCCTTCTTCCCGGTCCCTTCTCATCTTCATTCCTCTTCCTGAAAATAGAAAAGAGGGAAAAGAGGTTCGATGTATTCTTTTGAATTTCTTTGTTCCCTTTGTCACGTTCGTGGAATGAAGTAATGACAGGGTCTAGTGGTCCCTCTTGGTTACGGGGTTGGTGCCTGTCCATAGCTCACTGGCAGTACCTCTTCGTGTAACATTTTCTTTGCTGAGGTGGCTAATGCTGTGCAGGTCAGTAGAATGGCAGACAATTTAAGTCTTCATCACCATCATCATCATCATCAACAACAACATCACCGCCACCACCATCACCATTATCACCACCGCTGTTAACATCACTATCTTCTTTTCCCCTTGGCTGGGTGTCATCATGCCTTTGTATTCCAGAAGCGAGTGACAGCATCATGAAGACAGCGTCACCGCGCACCGCACAAAACAATTCTGTTTTGTACCAGAGGCACCCTCTGACTCCCCGAAGCTGCCCTTCTCTCACCCACACTGTTGTCTTTCAGAGCCTGAGGCGCCTGCAGTTGAATTTTGGGATTTGACAACAGGGTGTTCCAGTATACAGATGTCCCAGAGAGTCAGCGTGGAGACAGGGAGAAGGAGTGCCACCCCATGGGGTGTAGAGGATTATGGGTAATCACTAAGGCTGGGCTGCAGCGCGATTTATTGTCCTCCATTGTAAGCAACAGACTTGGGGTGGCCGAATAGTCCGGAAACTGTGGCTTTAATTTTTCTAATATCTCCGCTGTCTGCTGGGTGTGTATTTGAGCCACACACTGTGCCTGGGATATTGTTGGCTCACAATTACACATTTTATGGTGACTTCCTCCATTCTGTCCTCAATACTCAGTTTTCCCTGACAAACTGCTTCCCAGTCATTCAAAACCCACCATTCCTTCTCATGCATTAGCCTCTCAGGCCAGGTGCCCATTGTCCTCCCGAGAAGCCTCTAAGTTAAACGATCAGGGATGGGACCTCACGATCTATTATCTTTATACTTCCCGGTATGAGGAGGCCATTAGCTGAGGCAGGAGACTGTCCCCTGACAATGAGCTACTTCAGAACCGGTGCATTATGGGACCTTTATAAATCAGTCTCATTTTACTTGGGAGCAGCTTGTGTGAACCCCTGTCTAAATTGTAATTCTACGGAGATGGTTGACAGGTCTGGTAAAACTTCAGCGACCTCTGCGAATTAGAAAAGATATTTGGATGAGTTTCGGCTTCCGAGTCCCGAGCTTGCTCTCCCTGCACCCATAGGACTTAACTCAGTGGCCCAGGACTCCATCCCCAGTCCCAAATGGTGGGCAGACTGCTGTCATCTGTGTGATATTGGTTAACATGGGGTTAAAATGCTAGTGACAGACTGATGGTCACATAGATCCCATATATACATATATGCATGTGCACATAAGTGCATATATACATATATGTGTATGTGTGTACATTATACATGTGTAAATATATACATATATGTGCATGTGTTTGCATTATACACATGTGCACATTATACATGTGTATGCATTATATATGTATGTGTATACATATCTACATATATGCACATATGCTGGAACATTCGTGTACCGTCTTTGTGGTCTGGAGACTGACACAGGCATTCGTCTATCTCCTTGAGAAAGCCACAATCACACATGTTCAGGCAACTTCCTGCCCACAGCTGAGCATTTAGGATCGAGATTCTTGTGTAAGATAATTATGTGATAAGAATTTGACCTTTGGTGCTTTTTCTAGTGTCATTGTCACTTGGGAGGTTGATTGATGGAAATAATTGAAGACCTAGCTGTCCAATGCAGTTCCAAACTCTTAGATAGGTGTTACGTAAAGGATAGAGTCATGAATCTGGAAGCAGGGAGGGAAGGGGAGGCTGAAAACCTGGGCCTCTGTCAGCTGAGTCCTCTCATGTCTAGATCGAAATCAGTTAGCTGCATGGTCTTTGACATTGGTGATTGCAGAATGGCCACTGCCACTTGTGGGAAGACAGATGTGTAAAATGTCTTGAGCTTAGAACCTAAACTGATTCATATCTTCAGTCAGCAGAATGTCATTTCAACGCGGTGACTCATCCAGACTGTATAGAGAATCCTTTAGTGTCTGCCTAGCTACCTACCTATCCACTTACCCACACCATGTTTAACTGATATTTACTCTGAATTGAATGCCATGCTGTGTTAGGGACACTACCGTGAACAAGGCAGAGAAGGCTCTTGTGGATATAATGCCTTAACATTTTCCGATAACACCGAGAAATCTGAGAGAAGCAAAGTGGTTAATGAATGTAATCATTGTAAATCGTGATGAAGTTTATATGAATGGGAAAAGATGTATGAAGGGAAAGGATGAAATAATGCCAGCAGGAAAGAACTGTAACTTTTATTTTTTTCCAATCTTATTTTTAATGATTGTTCTTAAATGCTTTCACCTCCCTTTGGTCCACCATCCACCAGAGGTGGTGGAAAAGAAAGGGTATAGGGGATGTACTGGATGGTTTTGTGTCAACTTGACACAAGCTGGAGTTATCACAGAGAAAGGAGCCACCCTTGAGGAAATATCTTCATGAGATCCAGCTATAAGGCATTTTCTCAATTAGTGATCAAAGGCGGAAGGCCCATTGTGGGTGGTGCCATCCCTGGGCTGGTAGTCCCGGGTTCTATAAGAAAGCAGGCTGAGCAAGCCAGTAAGCAGCACCCCTCCATGACTTCTGCATTCACTCCTGCATCCAGGTTCCTGTCCCGTCTTCCTTTGGTGATGAACAGCAATGTGGCATTATAAGCTGAGTCAACCCTTTCCTCCTCAACTTGCTTCTTGGTCATGATGTTTTGTTTTTTTTTTTGGTGCAGGAATACAAACACTGACTAAGACAGGAGAAGTGGACCTGTTTAGAAAGGGTCTTTGGAGCAACTCTTGTCTGTGTAGTCTGGAAATCAGCAGTTCAGTTCACAGGTTAGCAGTGGCAGCTCCTTCCACTTGCAAACACTTCATGGATACACCAGCAGTCCAGTTCCGTAGAGTCAGGTAAGCAATAGCGTTGACACAACCTAGCAGAGACAGCCAGGCCTAAACCTTGGTTCGAGTCAGTAGGAGGGACCAACTGGAACCCCAGAAGTTCTTGACTGTACCTCTCCCAGGGAAGTGAAGATCAGGGAAGACAGGAGACCCACAAGCGTTGCACTGCTGGTTGTCTAGCAAGCCAAACTCTGTCTCTGTCACTCCATTGACTCCTATTTGTGCCCTCCATACATCCCATGACCTCAGAGTGCCTTGCTTCAGCGCATGCATCCAATCAGTCCAAGGAAGGAACAACAAACTGCAGCACACCACTAGAAGCTTTTCAGTGTTTCTCTCTACGGAGTCCTGACAAATGCAGCTCAACTACGCAGTGTAAGGCGGATCAATACATTCATGTTGTTAGTAATGAATCCTTTATCATCACGTGTCCTTTCATATGTTTGCTTTAACAGAACATCCTCTGTCCTGAGTCTGCTTCAGCAAAACGTTCCTTCACGAGTGTTCCTTAACCTTTCACCTGTGACCACTTTAATGAAACGTTCCTTAATGTGTTTGTCCCAGCAGAACACCATCCAACTGACTTTCCAAAGAACCCGTAAGTTTCCACTTCAAAGAAGTCTTCTGGTGGACAGACCCCTGACGTGCTTAGGAGGTTTGGGGGACATCTGGGGACAGATGCTGGCATAGGCTGGTAGGGCAGCAGCGATTGCTGAGGCTAGACCATCTGAGTTGTCATTATGATCCTGAAATTTACTGTTGACCGTGGGCAAGTCCCGGAACCTCCCTCTTCTTAGCTCAACAAAGATGGTGACTCTTAGTTTACATATTAGTCATGCTTGTCATGTTTGTCAGGTTCGTCACATCCTTAAGACTTTGTGCACAGTACACAGTCTATGGAGCCTGTGCTGCTGATATCAAATCACATGGAGACACAGGAATGAACAAGCCTGGACTACATACATGCGTCATTCAGAGAAATTGCTCACAACTATTTTTTTTTTTAAAACTTTAAACAGAACAGAACACCTCCTCCACCAAAGGCACACCACAAATGTATGCAGGATGACAAAATGTGAAATACGATTCTGGGTTTATTTTTAGAGATGAATGGTGTGTTTCTTCTGGTCTTTTAAGTTTGTTAAATGTTTTCATACTCTGATGGGGGTTTTCTTTGCCTCCCCTCCCCCACTCTCCTCCCCCGAAACACTGCAGCCCACAATCCACTCTGCATGAGGAGGAGATTATTTCTCTTAGGGAGATGTGAAAGTACGGAGTCCCCAGGGGGCACGCCACTATTGATTATTTTAGTAAGTAGACCACACCCATGGTTTTATCTTGCTTTTATGCTGCCTCAGAACTTAAACGTATTTTTAGCTCCACATGAGTGTAAGTGTCTGTGTGGCTTGAAAGGTTCACGAAGTGGCTGGAGAAATGGCCCAATGTTTAAGAGCATTTGATGCTCTTACGGAGGACCCAGATTTAGTCCACTCTACTTTGACCATGAAATTTTACCCTTTTCAAAAAGGCCCTTTATATATCTATAAAGATGCATATTTATATATGCATGTATATATGTAATATATATGTATGTAATTTATATATTTTTATTTTATATATTTGAAATATATTTTTATATATTTATAGTTTATATATTATATATTTATGTGTATAATGTAACTTATATATGTAATACATATTATATATACACTACATTTATAAATGCAACATGCTGAGATCATTTAGTGTTGCATATATATGCATATATATGTATGTGTATATGTATGCATGTATGTATATGATATATGTGTATGTGTATATGTATATATGCATATGTATATATTTTAGGGTTGACTGCTTGGGATTGGATAACCTTTCAGGGGGCTGATTCCTGGAGAAAACTGATTTTTCACTTCTTAGAAAATTTCCTGAAGGTCTTGTGAGCTTTCCCTTGGATCAACTGATGAGAACTTTTTATGTTCATTTGACTCTCCCCACACCAGTGTCCCTTTATTTCTAGCCTTTATTTTTATAAGTAAAGAGGAAGTGATGGCTGGTTTAAGACTCCCATGGCCAATTGCAAAGCAGGAGCTCTGAGAGGTCGCTGACCACTTCCGGGGACCTGATTGTGACCACAGGCCTTTCCCTGCCATGAGAGTGGTCCTTTCAGTTTGCAGTGCCCAGGCTAACAAGTGACAGGATCCCCGAGGACTTGGGACAAGACTCTGAGGTATTTCCTCAGAGGGCTGATGGAAATGTACCTAATTAAATTCCTCTAACGACCTGAAGGCTTAGGTGAGGGTCCAAGTGTGCTCTGACCTCCAAGTGTCTTACATGGTCACTCCTCATCACTAGTTCTCAACTTCCTAAGGCTGCGACTCTAATACAGTTCCTCAAGTCGTGCTGACCCCCAACCATAAAATCATTTTCATTGCTACTTCATGACTGTAATTTTACCACTGTTATGAACCATAATGTAAATATCTGATATGTAGGATGGATTTTCATTGTTACAAAAGGACCGTGACCCACAGGTTGAGAACCACCGCTCTTTTGTTTTTATTTTTTTATTCTTCTCTCAGATATTCCTTCTGGACTGCAATTTACCCTCCCTCCCCTCCCTTCCCTCCCCCAGTTGCTCTCTCTCTCTCACCTTCCCTCTCCCTCAGACAGCTAACACCCCCCCCACTTTACCCTCAGATAAGAACCTGTGTCTTCCATGGACATTAACTAAATATATAATATATTATATATTAATATATATAAATATATTAACTAAATATGGCATAACAATAAGAGGAGGAGCATACAATCACATCAAGGGTGGAAGAGGCAACCCAGCAGGGGGGATGGGGTCTCCCAGTCAGGCACAGCTCTACCCCATTGTTATGAATTACACAAGAACAAAAGCTACTCAGTCATAACATATATGCAGAGAGCCTAGGTCTGACCTCTACAGGCTCCCTGATGACTTCTGAGCTCCCATGAGTCCCATTTGGTTGATTCTGTGGCCTGTCCCCAATTATTCTGGAGAACCACAACTCTTAATACTTGTTTCGGAGGATTTCTTTTCTAACTCCAGCCCCTTCTTCAATCTCATATGTGTGTGTGTGTGTGTGTGTGTGTGTGTATATATATATATATATATATATATATATATATATATATATATATATATATAATCTTTTTACTCTATTTCAACTCTCTAACTCTATTCAAATGCTTGTAGAAAAATCTTGGAAGAGTTACAGAAAGCCACCTGTGGTTGATGAATGGACTGTGAGTCGGAATTAGAATAGGAAGAATTAAGAGAAAGGTTTGGCTGATGAACCTAATGAAGGTTGTGCCAGACACTTTGGATAGAGGAGGTATTGTGGAGTCTGAACAAGTTCACACTTCCTCAAGATAGGAAAACACATTCATTGGTATCACTTATCCGATAAGAGGAAAAAAAATACACTCCTCCTCCTTCTCCTCTTCCTTCTCTCTCTCTCTCTCTCTCTCTCTCTCTCTCCTTCTCTTTCTGGCTACTATGACAGCCTAATAAGAGTTCTCAGAAATAGTCAAAACCGACTTAGGAATCACTTTGTGTTCCATCAGAGGCACGTGGCATACCATGCGTGAGGCCGTATCTCCATGACATTTCCTACCCACCCATTGAGAAATGGTTATTCCTCATTTCTCAAACATTTCCTCTGACTGACAGGGTACCACCCTCTGAAGCAGCCAGAGCTTTCCCAGAAGTCAGTTCTTCCCAGTTTCATTACAATGGGTTATCACTTGAAACCTTGAAAGTGTATGTCCCTTTTTTGCAGAAAGAGATGCATATCAGGGCCAAAGATACTTAAAGGTATTAAGATATTCTCTATGGACTCTCTAGCAGACCAATGTCCACTTAAAATATTTATTTTATGTTTGTGTGTGTGTGGGTATGTGTGTGTGTGTGTGTGTTCGTATGTGTATGCAGGTAACTATGGAGACCAGACAAGGACACTGGATTCTTTTGGAACTGGAGTTATAGTTAGTTGGGAGCTGCCATGTGGGTTCTGAGAACTGTCCCCACCAGGTCATCTGCAAGAGCAGCCAGTGCTCAAACTGCTGAGCTATTTCTCAAGCCCATGGCTTTACTTTTTTTGAATTGGCTTTAGTTGATAAGAGAACTTGGAGATTTTCTCCACAAAAAGAGTCTTTGTCATAAGAGACAGTTCAGTATATTCTACTTGGATGATACTGTTGGGAAAGAGATTCGGTTGGGTTACTGGGTAAGGAGGTTCTCTAACTCTGCCCTATAAGATGTTCTAGTTCGCTTTCTGTTGTTATAAAACAGCTCACTAAAATGACTTGGGTGACTGTCTTAGTTAAGGTTTTGCTGCTGTGACACCATGACCAAGGCAACTCTTATAAAAACATTTAATTAGGCCTGGCTTACAGGTTCAGAGATTCAGTCCATTATCATCAAGGCAAGAACATGGCAGCATCCAGGCAGGCATGGTGCAGGCAGAGCAGAGAGCTCTATATCTCCATCTGAAGGCTACTAGCAGAATACTCACTTCCAGGGAGCTAGGAGTTGGGTATTAAAGCCCACATCCACAATGACACGCCTACTCCAACAAGGCCACAAACTCCAAATTGTGCCACTCCCTGGCCCAAGCATATCCAAACCATCACAGTGGCTGAAAGGCTTCACTTGGCTTATCCTTCCAGGTGCCAGCTCATCATTGAGGATACTCAAGGCAGGAACCTGGAGGTGGGAACTTGAAACATAGTAACATTGGAGGGATGCAGTTTGCTGACTCCCTTTCAGACTCACTATTTCTATATGCTAAGGTCTCTTTGCCTAAGGATGGTACCACCTATGGTGGACTGGGCCCTCCTATATCAATTAGCAATTGAGTTTCCTTCTTCAGAGATGACTCTAGGTTCGTGTCAAGCTGACAGTGGAAGCTAAGCATAACAAAAGTCAAAACAAAGGATAAACAATCACTTTAATTCATGATTACCTGAGGGCCACTCAGAGTGACCATGCCTTAGTTGCACCAGGACCAGATAATAACATAGTCGTGTGTGAGAATGATTATACCTACAGACGGATAGCCTTCCGGGCTTGAGGTCCTACTTTGTACTTCTCAGCTAGGTGCTTTTTACCTATCCTTTTAATTTGATATCAGTTCCTAAAGGAAGGTGTTTATGCCTCACCCCTACCCAGCCCCAACGAGTACCTGAAACTTAGTGAGTGTCGAGGTTTTGTAGCCCAGCACCATGCAGTCTGTAGGCAAGGGATCTGGCATGACTCAAACACCAGCCTGTCAGCATTTCAGAGTTGCATTGCTAAGCTTTCTTCCTAATGTTGTATTGAATCATAAACAAAATGCTTACTAAACATCTGACTATTGTAATGAAGAAAATTAATCTTCAATATTTAAGAGGAAGAGACAAGGAGCAGAGAGTGAGTTTCTCATTCCTTCTTTCAAAAATGAGCGACTATGCGTCGCCTGAGGGAGATTGAGTGTCCCTAATTTACAGAAACACGAAGAGTGCTGACTGCATTTATGCAAACTCACTTTCTCTTTTGTGAGCCAGGGAGTGACAATAATTGTCTGCCACTCCAAAAAGACAGTGATCGAAGGGCAAATCATTGGGACAAGGAAAATAGTTTATTTGAAAATCTGAAGAACACAGACACTATTGTCAACAAAGACCACCTCGCCTTTGGCTTCCAGGCACAAGAGTTTAATAGGGAGCTATTGTGGGGAGGCATATGAGATTGGTGAACCCGGGGTTACTCTGGACCTTGTACTGTATGATCTTCAGGTCACTGGATGCTCTATGTATCTAAAGAACCATACAGATTCCCAGGGTTGTTGTGTCATATACTTTTAGTTTTTTCTCTCAAGAGTTGTTAACTCTGCAGCTAACTATTAGGAGACAAAAGGCAACCTTCCCTCGGAGACCAGGGAAAGACAGGTAACAGCTACTTTTCCCAGAGGAGGAGGAAGGAGAGACAGAGAAGAGAAATTTCCCTCTAGAGGTCCAGCAAAACAGTTGCATAGAAACGTTGTTACGTAGTTCATAGTTTGTAGTTGGGGGAAGCCTGACATCGACCTGGCTGTTGCCCTCTTGAGAGCTCTGGAACTGTGGTGACCCACAGGAACCTGCACTTGATTGGGCCTGTCAATCATCCATCATGAAAGAGGTCCTGGTTTACAAGGTCTTACCCTTTCCCAAGAATGTGTATGTGGCTAATGGTTTGCTGGGGAAGATTGATCTTCAGCGCTGTAGCAATCCATCGTTTTCCCATGCTCTCATAAGTGACCACAGTCAGCGCCATTGTTTTACCAGGCTAGATGTGAGTGGAATTACTTCTTCAGTCTGTCATTGGTCTCCGTTCCTCTCAGTCCCACCCCAGGAAAAGTTCGCACAATAGATAGCTTCAGTCATGGGTGTCTTGCTTCAGAGCTACTGGGGAACACCAACCCTCTGTGTGACAGATGAACTGAATGATTTTTATAACTGATTAAAAGCAAGGTGAGCTTGAGTGTTTCCCAACTCTCCACTCAGTATGGGGAGAAGCTTAGGAAAAGTTTGGCAGAGACTTCACATTTCTGCTGAGAAGCTGTGTTCACTTAGTTTGGTGGCTTGAATGAGAACGGCTCCCATAGGCTCATATATTTGAATGTTTGGTCTTTAGGGAGTGGCACTACTTGAGAGGGATTTGGAGGTGTGGCCTTATTGGAAGAAGTGTGTCATGGATAGTGGGCTTTGGGGTTTCAAATGCTCAAGCCAGGCCCAGTGTTTCTCTCTTCCTTCTGATCCAGATGTAGAACTCTCAGCTACCTCTCCAGCACCATGTCTGTCTGTGTGCTGCCATGCTCCCTGCCACAGTGACAATGAACCAAATTTCTAAAACTGTAAGCCAGCCCCAATTAAATGCTTTCTTCTATGAGTTGCCATGATCATAGCATATCTTCACACCAAGGGAACACTAAGACACTTACTGAGCGTTTGGGTGAAGATAGGAAGAAGAGAGACAGACAGAGAGGACACATGTTAGATTTGTGTGTAGAGTGAGACCTCTTTCCTCACTACTTCCTGCATGTTGGCCCTCTGCAGGCGAGTCCCTCAAATACTGAGCTGGGCAGTTCTCTGCACAGTGGACACTATGCTACAACATGACATTCAAAAAGTTGCTGTAACTATGAAGTAGTGGTTTGGAGCAGCATCCAATGTATTGATCTATTATGCTGATTAACTAATGCTTCCAGTAATAGTTTATAAACATTAATGTTCCAAGGATCAGTATTTACACATGAACATTCTAAGATAGCCCCCCACTCAGCATCTTTGAGCTTATTCTTCCTGCTTCCGTGCTGTCCTTCCAGAGTTCCAGACAGGGACCACGGCTCACTCAGGTCTCAGGCAAATGTGATCTTCGTTAAAGAACTTTCCTATCTCCCCATCTAGAGAAAAACGTTTTTGTACGATTTTTTCACTTTTTTAAACTTTGGAAGTTTGAAAATTACTTTAAAATTATTTATCTGCCTGTTTGTTCTTGTCCTTTCCCTGTTTCTATTTGAATTCAACCTCTTAAAGACTGGGGATTTTCTTATTTTGCTTGTTGCTAAGCAACCAAGACTTACAACAGTGCTACCTGGGAATGAAAGCTATCTAGATAGCTAAAAGTGTTCTAGTAGCCCTGTCAGCAACCATTATAAAAAGGGGGGGGATTAATTTTAATGGTGTACTTTTTCTACTTTATTTCTTTGTACACAGTATCTTATCTACGTGCAATCAATACAAAATTGCAAATGAGACAGTTTGTGTGTATTCTTATTACTAAGTCATGGCAGTCTAATGTGTCTTTGATACATTGATACATTTTGATACACTGAGAAGCCCTAGTCCTGCATCTCAAATACTCAATGGTTTCTTGGGTCAAAAGGCTGCCGTGTTGGCCAATGCATGTTTACTAACCTAGCACACCCAGGTGTTCTGTATTTACTGGACATGTATGTTTGGAAATATTTTGGGGAGAGGGGCCTAGGGTTTATCATCTTCATAAAATTTCTCCCAAACCCTTTGTTTTAAAATCAAAGAACCTTAGAACTAGAATTTTAGAGATAATCCCCACCATGTAGTCGCAGAAAACTTTGGCCAGGAATGTGTCCAACTCAAGGTCATATTAAAATGTGGCAAAGACACTCCAGAAACCCATGAACCCTTATGCTAAGGCAAACATTGCTGTCAGATGCTCAGATATAAAGATTTAAAGATGCCATCTGTGGGGTTTGCAACACCATTCTGAACCTCCTTCTTTCACTTTGTTCTTCTGAGGTTTGAACCGCCAGCCTCATCTGTACTCGGCCAATGGTCTACCATTGAGCTATGTCCCTGCACATCTTTAATTTCTATTTTGAGACCACGCCTATTCAGCTCTCCTTGTTAGCCTTGCTCTGTAGCCTAAAGCAGTCATGAATTTTTGGTCCTTTTGCATCAGCTTCCTGGGGCAAAGATGAAAGGCTTTTACCACCTGGCCTGACAACTGCCTGAGTTGCTGACCACATCAAATGGATGGCACACAATCTCCATTGGTTTGTAAATGGGCATCATTTCCAGAGTCTGGCATTAAACAAGGGGTTGGGCTTTGGGTACCTTTGTTTTAAGAAACCAGCATCCATGCTTTGTTGAGTTAAATCACTTAGTTCAGATCTCTGAAATTTCCCCAAGAATTTTCATTAAAGTCAAAATACTGATCATTTTCTTCCTAGGATTTTATATTCCAAATCACTAGAAAGTCTAATATTACCTAGACACCTGAGGACCACGTGGGCGGGCTACTCACATCCAGCCTGTCTTGAATCTTGAGGAAGGCGAGTGATGGCTCTGGAGACACCGTAACATTGAGTAACGGTGTCTCCAGGAAATCAGCCTCAGACAATTAATTTTTACAGCATGATTCTTGTGCTTGCAAGTGCTCTATTAAAATTATGCATTGTTAATTGATATGTCTGAGAATTAGAATCAAAGACAAGTTTGCCAGAAAGGAGGAGAGAGAGAGGAGGAGAGAAAAGAAAAAATCACCTCCATTATACAACTCATGTCTTCTTTCCGTCTCTCCTCCCAGTGGAGGGTGGGGGCGGAAATCGGAGCTCCGATATAGCAACTCTATTAGAGATGAAAAATTACCACACCCTTGTTTTGTATGTTTTAAGCTACTACATCAACAATTGCACTCCGAGATAATGAGTTCTTGCTGGGCCAACGGAAACAACACGCACGCGTTGTCAAGTCTTCCACTTTTGAAGCTGTAGGGGCACATAATTGAGAGTCCCTGGGCTGCATGTGTGCTGGCTGATTAAATTCTCTTCTGGTAGCTATCTGCAAATCTAGACCACCAGAGAGCCTGAGATCAGTGACAACTCCCCTGCTGTGCTGGAGAAATGAGAGGAAAGAGAGAAGGCCACCACTGCTGCCCGTGGCCCCTAGGCATAGGTCTCACTGTGTCACCGGGTAGAGCCAGTTACAGTCGTTCTGTAAAGTGAGAATTTCTTTGGCGTAGGGAAAAAGTCACTATTCTCTGTGTTTCTTGGGAGTGGTTAAGTTGTTATATTTCTTGGTTATTACTCGTTGGCTTCTTGCTTTCTTCTTCCTCTTCCTCCTCCTCTTCTTCTTCTTCTTCTTCTTCTTCTTCTTCTTCTTCTTCTTCTTCTTCTTCTTCTTCTTCTTCTTCTTCTTCTTCTTCTTCTTCTTCGACTGGTCTCATCAACACAGGCTCACAGTCTCCATGATAAAATGATGGAGAATAAGGAAAGATGAGCACTGTAGATAGTTGTCACATCAAGCAAAGGTGACAGTAGTAACACCCAGAGGCTGGGCTGGTCCTTAAAGATACACTGAGACTGGTCCTTAGAGATGTCTTGTGATGACTCTAGCAAGAGACCAAGCCAAAAAAAAATCTCTTTTAAAAACAGAGGGGTAGGATAAAATCCTGAGTGCTATTAATTAAGCTATCAATTCCTTTGTTTTGAGTTGGACCCTTCAGCGTAGCTGTCTTCAGTCATGAGCCCTGCTTTCTCATCTTTAGCTTCTCAACTGTTCACGATTCACTACATCCTTATCCGGTCTCAGTGAGGTTGAAAGGAAGAACTGGCAATGGATAGAAATGTGGATGAAGAGGGTCCAGCCCTGGATGACCACAGCACGTAGCCTATGCAGCTAGAAAGGGCTTGTGGCAGTGGCTCTCAGCCTGTGGGTCATGACCTCTTGGGGGTCAAATGACCCTCTCACAAGGATCACATATCAGATATCCTGCATTTCAGGTATTTACATTATGATTCGTAACAGTGGCAAAATTACAGTTATGAAGTAGCAACAAAAATAATTCCATGGATGGTGTCATCACAATATGAGGAGCTATATTAAACATTAGGAAGGTTGAGAACCCTTGGCTTAGAATCTTGAGGATAGAGGGTAGGGCTCGCCCTTTCTCAGAGCTGTGTGCGCCTAAGGCACAGATTTAATCTCTTCTAACTCAGTGTTGTCCTTTGTAAAGCCAGATAATCTCATATCGCACCTGATGGAGTTGCAATTGGAAATAATGAGAAAATGTAAAACTTCTGCCATGTTCTAAATGCCCAACAAACAGGATGTGCATTATTGCAATTTTTACTTGGTAAAACTGCCCGTGTTGCAGAATAGCGGGATTGATGTCTATGTATTGAAATGAGTGTGCGTTTCTTGTATATTACAGTGCTGGGCCGTTCTTCATTTTAATTGGATTTGTTTTTCATACTCATTAAATATAAATTGGTTGTGCACAGTATTTGAAAATAATAAAGCTTACTCTTTTGGTATATAAATATACTAATATAAATATACATGCATGTGTGTGTGAATGTATATATGTGTGTATATATATATGTATGTATGTATGCATGTGTGTATGTGTATTATGTGTATGTGTGTATGTATGTGTGTGTATATGTGTGTGTATGCAGGTGTGTGTATGTGTATTATGTGTATGTGTGTATGTGTATGTATGTATGTGTGTGTATATGTGTGTGTATGCAGGTGTATGTATGTGTGTATGTACGTATGTATGTATATATATGTGTGTATGTGTGTTTGTGTGTATGTGTGTTTGTATGTGTGTTTGTGTGTGTATGTTTGTGTGTGTATATGTGTGTATATGTGTGTGTATGCATGTGTATGTATGTATGTGTATATATGTATGTATGTCTATGTGTGTATGTGTGTTTGTGAGTGTATGTGTGTGTTTGTGTGTGTGTGTGTTTGTGTGTGTGTATGTGTGTGTGTAAGTCAGAGGAGAGGTTGCAGGTGTTGGCTCTCCCTTTTCACCATCCAGGACCTGGGGATTGAACTCGGGTCATCAGGTTTGGTGACAAGGACTTTTACTTTCTGATCCATCTTACTTGTCCTCACCCCCAACTGCTCCAAGATAATATAAAATATACCCTTCTGCTGGCTCCTTGGTTATTTCCTCCCAAATTCTGCAGACTTTAAAAAGACAGAATGAGGATCCTCCTGATTTCATTGCTGTGGAAGGGTCAAGACAGGAAATCACAAGTGAGTTGTCTCCAGTCTCCCCTCTGTGAATCTATCGACACAGTACTATGGCAACCACTTAGAGAAAAACTTAGTTTGGTTCTGACATGATGCGTAGGCCCTAGATCCTAAGCCTTCACATTCTAGGAAAGGCTTTGTGAGGATTTAAAGGGCTATCGCCTCCATTTTAAAGACCCACCCTCGACTGCCTGGTCAGAAGAATCATGAGCCGGAGTCATGTGTGCTGAAATGTCTGCTTGGGTATTGGTGCTTCTTAGATGTGTTCCTTGTGTTTGGTTGGGGCTGAGGGACAGAATTTATGTGGGGGTTCACCTAGAGCAGTCTCATGGCAACGAAAGACAGCATCAACAAAGGTTGTGTGTATGCATTTTCTTGTTTAAAGTTCTGTCTGATCAAGTGCTTGTGTATTTGTGTTTCATAGAAGAACTGTTTAGATGTAACAAGACTCAAAGAGCAAAGTGTCGCAGCAGAGGTCTTCTTCCTAAGTTTCTATTTCATCACCAAGAAGGTGCATTTTTCTTTTCCTTTTCAAAGGAGACAGCATTATGTAAGTTCTTACCAGGGACAGAAGCAGTCTAAGTATCTAACGAGCAGTGTCTGCCTTCATTTTTGTGTGTTCATACCTATGGCTTCAGTCTCTAGAGCACATCCTATAATTGTCTTTTTATGATGATGTGTCCTATGAAAGCTTAAAGATTGTTCTTTTTAAGCAGAACTAGAAGACGCTAAACGTTCATTAAAAAATTTAAAACTGGATTTCTTGTGTGTGTGCATGTGTGTGTGTGTGTGTGTGTGTGTGCGTGTGTTTAGGTCAGATGAATTAGTCAGTTCTCTCTTCCATGTGGGTCTCAGGGATTGAACTCAGGTTATCAGGCTTGGTGGCAAGTACCCTTATCTACTGAGTCAATTTGCTGACCCATTTATATTACAAAAAAAGTTTTCTGTCCATTGTCCAGCTGGAGATTATAATTCCCAGCCTCCTACCTGGAGCCACTGATCTTGTCCAGGGGACAGAGAGGTGCAGCTCCTGGAGGCACATCAGGTATGGCATTGAGGTTTCTCTTTGTATGTCTCTGGGAGGCAGTGGCCTTGATAAATGTCAACTTCTTTGAAACAAGCTACACCATTCCTGTTGGAATTGGCTGTTTCCTGTCACTTGAACCTGAAGAGAAAGAAATGTTTGGCAGGAGTGAAATTCTGCATGTTGGCAAAGGGGAGCTTCCTAGAGTCACATCACTGGGCAGGTGTAGGGTCCTCAGGAGAACATCTCTCCTAGGTTTACCTCAGTCAAAATTATTCTTCTATATAGGTTTGGTTGGTTATGCTGTTTTAAATGCCACCCTATCATTCCAATATAAGGCCATTCTTCTCCACCAGAAATCCACAGACCCATTTTTTTTTTGTCTTTTATATGACCCAGTTCAGGTTTATTATGTCATAGGATATTAAGGGTGGTGGTGGCTGGATCATTCCATCCAGAAGCAGACTGTAGCAGATATATTGTGTAGAGAGAACAGAAGAAATGCCACCTTTTATAGTTATCCAAATAGTTAAGTCTTCTGCTTCACATTAGTACTAAGTACCAGCAATTATAAAAGTCAATACCAAAAGGCTTCTCTTTGTGGGTTGGGTTGGAGCCCCCCCCCCAAGATTTAACAAGGATCTACAGTAGTGATTATATGACATCTTGTTATAGCAACTTAACTGTCTCTTCCTTACCCAGAGCATGTGGTCCTAGAAGACAGTTCTAATGACCGAGATGCTTTTATATTCTCCGTGCTGATGTAAGGCCCAGAGTAGATGTTTGTATAAACTAGTAAAACAAAAACAAAAGCAAGAACAAACCCCTTGGACTTACCCTCTTCACATGGGAGTTACCTTCTTATCAGGAATGAATATGTAGCCCTTCTGTTCAGAATAAAATTTGCATAACTTTGCATATTTTAATCAATGATTTCAAAACTGTAAAAATTGTATAAGGCAAGCTTTAGCAATGAAATGTGAACAATCTGAGGAACTTAGGGGTCTTTGGAGGAGCAGGCACTGAGGTAGGCATTTGTGGGTCTCTTGATTCATCCATGAGAGTTGCCTTAAGGATTCAGAGTCCCAAGGACACGTCCTGGCTCCATCTAGCTCCTCCATCGCTTGAGAGTGGACAGGGACAACTCTTCAGGAACTCATTTTTGCATGCATAAAATAAGTATTATGAAAAATAAATGTACAGATAAGATGTTTAGTGGTACCATTACAAATGACGTTCAAATCTTGAAATTTGCCATATAACTTGAGATATTTATCTAGTATAGTTCACTTCAGATAACAAAATGCAATGGAATAAATGTACTTATCTGATTCCGGAAACAGACACCAAAGTCCCCATGAGATCAAACTGCAGAAGACAACTCTGTAATGGAGGTTTTTCCATAGGGTTTGTCCGAGTCAGATTTGTCAGCTTGGCACAGCCTGGAATCATCTGAGATGAAGATCTCTTTTGAGAAATTACCTAGATCCAATGGCCTGGGGGGTTTACCTCCAGAGTACTGTCTTGATTATTAATGAATGTGGGAGGGCTCAGCCCACTGTGGGCAGCACCATTCCTAGCCAGGGAATCCTGGACGAGGTAAGAAAGCTAGCCAAGCACAGCTTCTGTGTGAACCAGAGAACAAGCCAGCAAGCAGAATTCTTCTATGGTTTTGTTTCAAGTCTCTGCTTGAGTTCCCGCCCTGATGTCCCTTCATGATGGACTAAGGCCTGGACAGTAACAGTTAAACTCCCCCTTCCTCTAAGTTGCTCTGGTTACAGTGTTTTTACCACAATAACAGAAAGGAAACTAGAAAAAAAATCATCCTGTTGATTCTCTAAAAAAGAAACTCTGTGAAGAATTGCGGTGATGGTATATTGAAGCCAAGGAGATGCTTCTCCTCAATCTCTTGTTTTGGAGTAATTTAGGTTTCTTTCTTTCTTTCTTTCTTTCTTTCTTTCTTTCTTTCTTTCTTTCTTTCTTTCTTTCTTTCTTTCTTTCTCTCTTTCTTAAACTCTTGTAGGTTTTGTACATATCTCCGCGTGGGATATGAATGTATTCATATGTATGTGGTATTCAGGTCATCCTTGAACTCTCTTCCTGTCTGTATTAGTCAGGGTTTCTATTTCTGCACAAAACATCATGACCAAGGAACAAGTTGGAGAGGAAAAGGTTTACTCAGCTTACACTTCCACATTGCTGTTCATCACCAAAGGAAGTCAGGACTGGAACTCAAGCAGGTCAGGAAGCAGGAGCTGATGCAGAGGCCATGGAGGGGTGCTGCTTACTGGCTTGCTTCCCCTGGCTTGCTCAGCCTGCTCTCTTATAGAACCCAAGACTACCAGCCCAGAGATGGTACCACCCACAGGGGTCTTCCCCACTTGATCACTAATTGAGAAAATGCCCCACAGCTGGATTTCATGGAGGCACTTCCCCAACTGAAGCTCCTTTCTCTGTGATAACTCCAACCTGTGTCAAGTTGATGCACAAAGCCAGCCAGTACACCATCCATCCATCTTGTGTTCTGAGACAGGGTCTCTTACTGAGACCCAGAGCTTCCTGATTCAACCTGACTGGGTAGCCAGGGAAGCTCAGGAAGGCCTCTGTCTCTGGTTCCCCAGTGTTCTGAAGTCAGGGTTGGGGGTGGTTTCGAAGCGAGCCATCATGACTAGCTCTTTTTGTGTGTGCTGGGATTAGACTTGGATTCTCATGCTTGTGAGACAGCACTTTGCCGACTAAGCCAACTTCCCAGCACCTCGTGCTCTAGGTTAGCATATGGAGTAGTGGGTTTCTCCTTGGCATCTTCATACCATGGCAGCCGTGGTGTGATGAAATGTCAGCATTTCCTCCAGGCACAGATGCAGGAATCCCAGGGCTCAGTCGTAGCCCTCATAAACCAGGTTCTTCATGCCCCGCCTACTTACCTGCTGGTACTGATTTCTGATTTTAAAGGCAAATATAGCCGCTACAGACAGCAGGGAAGCTGTTGGAGAGCGGACTCTTCCCGTGATTTCACCACTGGTTTCGTTCTTTCATAACCACAGATCATCTACAGGGAATTCAAGTTTTCATTCAGCTTATTTCATCAACTCTTTACGAGCCAACCAATTATGTTTACTTAGGAACGGAACACTCCCTTCCCATACCCGGATCAAGCAAGTGGGCATAAGTGGATTTGAGCAGAACACAGCTAACGTAAACCTAGGTGTGGGGAATTCTAGAAAATTACCTACTAACATGTCCAGTGGGATGTCAATCAAATTCTTACAGAGAGAATGGAGACCACGAAGTGGAACTATTCGGGAACATCTCCTGGGTTTCATCTTAAGAGCTAAGCTCCCTTCTGTGGTCCAATTTTTTTTGCTAATTAGAAATGCTTTCAGATTCTTAGCCTCTGACCTTTAAGTTGTTTCAAATGTCTGGAATCTCCTCTGTCAGGCTAGTTCAAGGTCATTCACTGTAAGATGTTGCTTCGTGTTTAAATTTCATTTTTTGCCAGCTGATTTCTTCTTTCGTGATCTCTAAGACATAAGCCCCAATGAAAATTCTAGTTTAATTTTAAAAATTCAGTGTAAGTGGAGGGCCCCTGACAATCATATCCAGGGAAACGGTGTCTGCCAAACACTTGCTGAGACAAAACACCGATAGTGTCCTACAGCTCAGTCACACACTTATGCCCTAAATCCCCCTCCTGTCCCCACCCTGAACACTCAAGCTTTGGGAATGGTGCCCGATCCTTAGAGGACTTTGCTGCCGACAGTTCTAATGCTTACGAGAATCTCATCTTGCTGTGGGTTCATGTAAGTCTCTGCTGGCCTGATGCTAATATAAACATTTTCTTTCCGTACTTATGTGCAACACACCCTCACTGAGAAGCCTCGGTACACACAATTAAAAGTAAGTCCTCAATAAGAGAAAAAAAAATCAACAGCGTTTGTTCAGACTGGATCTCAGGTTTCTAAGGATTACGAAATAGATGTGTTTGACGTAGAGAAGGTAAACAAGAAGAGTGGTGTTTATAAAGTTCTATACCGGGTCTGGAAAGATGGCTCAGTGGTTCCGAGTGCCTCCTGCTCTCACAGATGACCTGAGCTGGGTTTGCTGCATTTACATCTGGAAGCTCACACCCACCTGTAACTCAGAGTCTAGGGCATCTGATGTCTCCCATTCTGTCCTCCACGACCACCTACACTCATGTACACACAAGTACATGCATACTTAAATAAGTAATAAAAATTAAAAAAAATTGATCTAACTAATCTGATGGAATTTTAGCTCCTACCGTACTGACTGGTTTTGTGTGTCAACTTGATACAAGCTGGAGTTATCACAGAGAAAGAAGTCTTCCTTGAGGAAGTGCCTCCATGAGATCCAGCTATAAGGCATTTTCTCAATTAGTGATCAAGGCGGGAGGGGCCAGCTCATTGTGGGTGGTGCTATCCCTGGGCTGTTAGTCCTGGGTTCTATAAGAGAGCAGGCTGAGCAAGCCAGGGGAAGCAAGCCAGTAAGCAGCACCCCTCCATGGCCTCTGCATCAGCTCCTGCTTCCTGACCTGCTTGAGTTCCAGTCCTGACTTCTTTGGTGATGAACAGCAGTATAGAAGTGTAAGTTGAATAAACCCTTTCCTCCCCAACTTGCTTCTTGGTCATGATGTTTGTGCAGGAATAGAAACTCTGACTAAGACACCTACTGTTATTTAAGGGTACACATGAGCACACAAAGATCACGTTCCCAGTATCTGGAATTGGGAAATAAACTCAGATGACTGTCTAACTTTTAACGATAGCATTCATTTCTTGAATAACTATTTGTCTAGGAGTGATTAGAAAAAAAAATCACAGCTCTCTACAGTGTGATAAATTAGATGGGTTTTAGTTTAGAAAAAGAAATTTCCCTGTCCAGTATTTTAAAAGTGGGGACATTTTATGGTGAGACACAGGATGGTACTTGGTATTGGTCAGTGCTAGGGTGGAGGGGCAGCTGTCCCGCCTACAGTGCTTCCCCACCTCATTCCCTTCTGGTCCCCACCCCTCATTACTGGTTCCTACATTACCAATAATTTTTATGATCATCTGACTAGTGCTTGCAGGTGACATCAGGGCCTTTCTCACCGCCATACCTACCTTGAAGGATTAGTTTCTCCAGGTAATGAATGATTCTCTCTGTACGAACACTTTCAAAGTCTGTTCTGTTCCACCATTGTCCTCTGAAATCACTCAAGGCAGAGGTCACATCATCCAGACAGGGAGAAGACCTGGCAGTAGCCATACCTAAGGTATAGTGGCACCAAGGACACATTATATTGCCAACACCACCATCAGATGACCTCCCTGAGTTGAGGTGTATGTGATCAATTACTGTTTTATTTTATAATCTCACCCTTGTGTGTGTGTGTGTGTGTGTGTGTGTGTGTGTGTGTGTGTGTACAGTGTGTGTGCTCACATGTACAGGGTGGTACAAGTCCATGTGTGTCACAGAGTGCATTTAGGGGTCAGAGGACAACCTTGGGTATTGGTCCTTTGGCTTCTGCCTTGTTTGAGACAAGTCTCTTTGTTTATCGCTGAGTATGACTGACCTCTAGGACTGCCACTTCCAGTCTGGGAGTGACAATCCTCATTAGCTATAGGAGCAAGGGATTGCAGATATGTACTATGGCATCCACTTTACATGAGTTCTGAGAACCCAAACTCAGGTCCTCATGTGCATGTGACAAGTGCTTCACTGTACAGAGTCATCTTCCTTCAAAGTCCCTATGTTTTACCTTTTACTCTTGGGTCTCTTGATTGGTCGGTTTGCATAGGAACTGGCTTTCCTGGAGACAGTTCTAAAGTCCCAGGGCAAGCCCAGCATGAACTTCTTTTGCTGCATCTCAGATTTAAAATATTTTAGTTAATGCATAATAATTGTTCATGTTTATGGGATATGATGTAATATTTTAATGCATATTTTCACGTTAACAATAATCATGTTGGGATGGCTTGTCATCTACCACCCAGATGTTTATGTCTTCTTTGTGTTCCGAACATAGGGAATCCTCTCGGTTGTTTTGAGACATAGAATTGGATGCTGTCAAGGGTAATTACTATATCCATCACCTCCAACATTGATCCTCTTTGTGTGTTGGGAACATTCCAGATCCTCTCTGTTATTCTGAAATGCAGTACTAACTGTTGTCAGGCACAGTTACACGACTGTGCCATGCAACACCAACTTACTGCATGCCAGTTCTTGGTTCTTTTTCCCTGAGTTCCTGAAATACTTTGACAAACTGTCCTTGTCCCCAGGGCTTGCAGATAAAGTGTGATCCCAACTTCAGAGGGATATGTGGAGCAAAGGATGTTGGGGTGAGAATTGGAGAGAGAGGGATAGGGAAAATTAGGTCAAGGGAGATACAGCCAAGACCGCCGAGAGAGGAAGTGGACATTGAACCCAGAAAATATGAAAGGAACGTCAGCCTGAGCTTTCACTTCCATTGGAGACGAAATAGGTGACTGCTTTTTGATCCCGAGAATATGTCGAGGCCCAAAGAGAAAGAAAAGAACTATTTCCTTAGAACATGTCACACTTAGTTTGGTCATTAGCAAACACAGGGCCAAAGCTGCCAATCAGAACCTCACAGTCTGGATGCTTTTAAACCTCACATTCTTTTACACTGGTGACTGGTGATTGGTGCATGTATCTCAAGGATATGCCAGCATTTCCAAAGCTGTTCCTTGCCCAGAGCAGGGGGGGCTGTACCCCAACTAGTGTATGTACTGAAACCTCCTAAATAAAGCCATATAGGAAGAGGTTGGAAGAGTCAAATGTTTCTCTGCGGTGAGTTTGAAGAAGCAATTGACCTGTGAAATTCTGACACAAATAAAGCCTCCTTCCTAAATCATGTTATTTGGCTCCTTTCCCAAATTAAGTCAGTGAACCATTTACCTTTGCCCTTTGTCCTAAACTGCAGATTTTCATCTTTCAAGATTTGGGGGCACGGGTTACAGATAATTGGACTGGAAAGGATTTAGGGATCTGCTAGAACTTGCCTTGAGTGTGTTGCCAAATAATTTTCTGCAGACTGCCTTAAAATGCATGGGGCACTGGATTAAAGTTTCCCTTTGATTCCTCTAAACGTCCTTCATTTTGTGTCAGAATGTCCCGCTACTCTTATCTCTGAAGTAATAATAATAACCTTGTTGGTTTTGATCCAGGTTCTCTATGTAGCTCAGGATAGACTGGTATATTAGTCATGCTTCTCTAGAGTTACAGAACTGTTAGGTAGTCTCTATATAGTAAGGGAATTTGCTGAGGACTTACAGTCTGTAGTCCAACTCCCCAACAATGGTCAGCAGCAGCTGTGAATGGAAGTCCAAGGATCTAGCAGTTGCTCAGTCCCACGAGGCATGGGAGAAAGAGTGAGTCTTCCTTCTTCCAATGTCCTTATGTAGGTCTCCAGCAGAGGGTGTGGCCCAGATTAAAGGTGTGTGTCACCATGCCAGGATCTGAGACTTGCTTTGTCCCAGATGGCCTTGAACACGAGGCATGGGAGAAAGAGTGAGTCTTCCTTCTTCCAATGTCCTTATGTAGGTCTCCAGCAGAGGGTGTGGCCCAGATTAAAGGTGTGTGTCACCATGCCAGGATCTGGGACTTGCTTTGTCGCAGATGGCCTTGAACTCAGAGATCTCTCTGTCTTAATCTTCTGGGATTCATAGCCACTTAACCTCAGGATCTCCAAGTCAAGATCCAGGTCAGAAACTTGTATCTCTCAGCCTCCAGATTAGGATCACAGATGAGTCTTCCAATTCTGGATTGTAGTTCATTCCAGATATAGTCAAGTTGACAATCAGGAATAACCACTACACCTGGAATGTGCAATTCTGCACTGGTGTCCCAACCACTAGGTTATAGGCCAGGCACGAACTATTAAGCCTGGTTTATCATAATCATCCTGTGTCTTTACCACGCTGCTCAATCCTTGTCAACTTGACAGAAACTTGGGTCCCTTGGTTAGAGTGAAGCCCGTTCAGAGAATTGCCTCCATAAGATAGGCCTGTGGGTTGCTTTCTTGATTTAAGGTTGATGTGGCAGAGCCCTGGGCAGGTAACAAAGTTAGGTGGGCTAACTAGAGGCAAGCCACAGCATTTATTGATGGTTATGGCTTCAATCTCATGTCTTGAACTCCTGCTTTGGCTTCCCTAGATGATGGGCTATAACCTGTAAGATGAAATAAACCCTTCCCTCCTTAAGATGCGTCTGGTTAGAGGGTTCTGTTGTGAGAATGGGCAGACAAACTAGGGCACCGAGTACTACTGTTATTTGTAAGTTTGTATGCATATTTTTACTGAACAGATGGGTATTTGTCTCTATGGTGCCCTGAATGAAAATGGCCCCTGTAAGGAGGTGTGGCCTTGTTGGAGTAGGCATGGCCTTACCAGAGGAAGCTTGTCACTTGGGGGGTGGGCTTTGAAGTTTCAGATACTCAAGCCGGGCCCAGAGTCAATCTCTCTTCCTGCTGCCTGCTGATCTAGATGGAGTGCTCTTGGTTCCTTTGCCAGTATCATGTCTGCCTGTTTGCCGCCATGATGATACTTGACCAAACCTCTGAACCTGTAAGTCAGCTCCAATTAAATGTGGTCCTTTATAAGAGCTGCCTTGGTCATGGTGACTGTTCACAGCAGCAGAAACTCTAACTAAGACAGTGTCTGATGGGTTCTCTCTACCTCACGTTTCTTCTTTTCCATGTTACATAATCTCTGTCTGTCTCCGGTAACTAGTTTTTCTCATCTCCCAAAGAATGAGGAACTAGAAAAACATTTAAAGTCTATAGCAAGGAGACCCGTGAGTTGCTGGCTTGAAACTTAGTCATTTAAAGGATTCAGGAGAAGATGGAAATAAAGATATGTATTCACTCCATAGTTTGTCTGAATGTTCTTGTGGGTATAGTTAGCAATGATGGATTGCAGTACTTAATCTTTGCATGGGTGTGTGGGTACATATGTGTCACTGTGCCAGTGTGGCGGGCCAAGGACAACCAACTGGAGATAGTTCTCTCCTTCCACCATGTGTGTTCCAGGGACTGAACTCATGTTGTATGGTGACAAGCACATTACCTTACTGGTTCACGTATTGCATTTTAAAAAAATCGATAGCAGTGAACAATCTATAAATGTTCTCATCCCTTGAAAAAATGCTGAGAGATAATACATCCGTTAATCTTCTCACTTTAACTATTTTATAATTATGTATTGAAAACAAACATAATAAACACAAGTAATTTGTATTTGTTCATTAAAATAAGCTAGTAAGTAGGGAACCAGGAAATATGTGGCTGCACCACAAACAGGCACAGACTGTGTGTGTTTCTGCACTCAGGGCTCATTACTCCCACTAATTGCCCTCTGTACAGTCATGGAGAATATGCACTAGCGGATATGGAAACATTGCTTCTAGGAAACCTAAGTGCTAGGCCTCTGTGAGTTTTTGTCTTGATTATGACTGTCTTATGCTCAGAATGGAAGCTTGCTTTATATAATAACTGATTTAATACATACTGTGACTCTTTCTCTTTGAACTCACGACCTACGACAGCATGGCTCGGGTTTTAAGGAAGCGTCCTCAGCACACATACTTTGTTTTTCTATAAATCACATTCAGCCTTTGCGTGCTAAAACACCACAGAATACTCGGTTACGCTATCTTTGTTTTATTGGTAGTTGTGTGTATATGTGAAGGTGCCTATGGAGGCCAGCATAGGGCGTTGGATCCCCTGGAGCTGGGGTTATCTCACAGGTGATTGTGAGCTGTCCTATTTGGGTGCTGCTAACTGCTTGGGTCCTCTGCTAGAACAGCACTTGCTTACGACTGTTCAGCCATCTCTCTGGCCCTAGGTTGGAGGTACTTTAAATATCCCAATGACCATTCCAAATCACCAAGCCGTAAAAGGTACTAGCCAGAGGACAGCAAGTGTAGTAGGTTTGGCCTAATGCTCCTCATTACTCTAATGCTCATTTGGCCCCCCCCAAAAAGTATTTGCATAAGAAAGTTCACACATAGATGGAACATAGAAATTAGTAGGTAATAATGGGGTTACGGATAGAAAGTAGATTCTAACGGCATAGAGGGCGGGCAGTTGCCCAGCTACTGTGCTGCTTAAGGCATATTAAAATATAAAGGCTGTGTGTGTGTGTGTGTGTGTGTGTGTGTAAATGTGTATAAGTGTGTATACAAATGTATGTTTGAATATGTACTTACGTAAAAATACATGTGTGTGTGTGTGTATGTGCGGGTGAATGTGTTCATATGTATACGTGTATGTTGCAAAAATGCCAGACCAAAAAAAAAATTAATCTCCCAATTCGAGTGACCTGTCAATCTCACACATGCATGTTGATTTGACGCATGAGGACAGCCCTTTAGACCCAACAGGACAGTCCTCCTCCTCTCATCTGTGGTGTTCCATATTTTCCATCAGCCTCTAGGTTTGCTTTGCATTTGCACCACCACCAACACGTTGGACTTACAGTGAGCAGGTGTCCTGAAACCACAGAAGGCAGCTTCCTGCCTGGAGCAGGGATGGACAGAACCATCTGCAGCTGGGTTCCTGCCTCAGGATGCGTTGGCCAGTTCTGGTCCACTTGATCTCTTTGTGCTGCTGCATGGCGCTTATGAGGATCTACTGGATCCCTAAGGAAAGACGAAAGCAGGTGTTACTATTGGAAAAAAGAAATGTTCTGCACTATTGGGATTTCTTCCACAAACAGGAAAGCCATCCAGATGAGTTTTTCAATAAAAAAAGAAATGCACCAGTTCATTTAACAAAAATGTTCCATGTGGACTTACGGTATGGCTTGATACAGGAGTGCAAATGATGCCTCAGTAGTTTTATTGATGATCTCTCAGTTGCTTCTCTCTGTATAGGGCAACAACATTTGTCATGGTGCTGGTTGATTATTGATTTATGCATAAAGAATCATAGAGGAGACAAGCATCTGGGATTCCTGTAAGGGATTATTTACAGTAGGCTAATTGAGTAAATGTGGGTGACAGTGTTCTATGGGTTAGGGTCTCAGACTAACTGGGAAGGCGAAAATGAACCAAACACCAGCATTGGTCTCTCTATTTCCTAGCTATGGTCATATAACTAGTCATCCGGGTTTTCTTGTATCATGACTTTCCCGCCATGATGGGTTGGGTCACCAGGGACTGGGAGCCCAAATGAATACTTCTTCCCCAAAGTTGTTTTAGGGATTTCATCACAGCCATGAGAACAGCAACTTACAGTATCCTAGTATAGTTCCTCCACTGGAAATGGATTCTTCTGTTTGCTGCAAGTCTTAGGATCCCTTCTTTTTGCTTCTTTAGGGTCTGAGGACCAGTCCTGAAGGCATACTGAGTTTCAGTGACTGCAACATTCTGATGGGCAGGTGTCTACCCTGTCTACTTCCTCAGTCAATGGCACCTGTGCCCCTCAGAGTAACAGGGGAAGAAAGGTTTGTCTTCAGGGACACTGGACACTTAGTAGCCAAAGGAAACAAGGGACTGCCAGCCAGAAAAAAGAACAAAATCTCTCTCTCTCTCTCTCTCTCTCTCTCTCTCTCTCTCTCTCTCTCTCTCTCTCTCTCACACACACACACACACACACACACATATATCCCAAGAATTTTATAAATAAAATTCCCCAGATCCACTTTTCCTCTGTTTCTCTTTATAAAATGGCAGGTCTCCCAAAGATATCAACCAAACATGGCGTATCCAGTTTCAATAAGACCAGGCACAAACCTTTATATAAAGGCTGGACGAGGCAACACCATAGGAGGAAAAGGGTCCCAAGAGCGGACAAAAAGAGTCAGAGATAGCCCCAACTCCCACTGTTAGGAGTCCCACAAGAACACCAACCTAATCACAGCATGTATGCAGAGGACCTAGACCGGACTCATAAAGGCTCCCTGATTATCCCTTCAGTCTCTGTGAGACCCTATGAGCCCTGCTTAGCCAATTCTGCTGATCATGTTCTGTGGTCTCCTTGACCCCTCTGGCTCCTACAGTCTTTCCTTCCCCTCTTTGGCAGGGTTGCCTGAGCTCCCACTACTATTTGATTCTGAGTTTCTGCATCTGTTCCCTTCAGATGGATAGCCTCTCTGATAACGACTGGGCTAGGCACTGATCTGTGAGTATAGCAGAATATCACCAGGAATCATTTCATTGACTTTTCCCTTGCCCCCCCCCCCCAGTCATGTTTGGTTCTATCCTAGGTCTCTGGGCTATCCAACCTCTGGATGGTTAGACCTTTGATGGTTCCTGGCCACCCAGACAGAGTCAGGCAGGCTCCCTCTTTAGATGTGAGCCTCAAGTTGGACCAGTCATTGGTTAAGCCACTCACACACATTCTGTACCACCTTTACCCCAGCACATCTTGCAGGCCGGACAAATCGTAGGTCGAAGGTTTTACGGCTGCGTTGGGTGTCCCAGTCTCACCACTGGAGGTCTTGCCTGGTTACAGAAGATGGCCAGTTCAGATGCCGTATCCCCCATTACTAGGAGTCTTCTGTAGGGAAATTCCAGGGAGTTTTCATTGTACTAGATTTCTGCATTGCTCCCCTAGTGCCCCCCACCCCTTGATTTCAGTCCCAGGCAACTAGCCACATCACAGTCACAGAGAGCAATCAGAGGTTGAGGAATGTTTGTGCTTAGCTGGTTTGTTTGTGTTTCTGGTGTCCAGGACCCAAGCTCTAAATGGTGCCACTTACATTGTTGGTGAGTATCCTCACCATAGTTTTTTAAATTATGCAAATATTTTGAATTATTCTTAAGCTCAAAAAGATGGATATTGACGTGCTTACAGAACAACACATACGTAGAGTGCACCGTTACAACTAATATGTAAAAACAACACACGCTAAGCTAAATATACAGGCATTAATATTTACTCTGGCACGGGTGTACATCTAATCTTTACAGTTTACTAGACTGTTATGGAAGATTCCAGGAAAGAAGAAGCTAAGACTGGTTTCCAAGGCATGCAGATCTAGCAGGGATAGAGTTAGTTGTGGAAAAGCATCTTTGAGAAGGAAGGGAACCAGGTACTGGGAGGGAGTTGGGGGAGGGGAACAGGAGAGGCATGCGCATTAGAATGGAGCGCGGTGACATAGGTGTGAAGATAACGAACGGAGACGGAGACGCATTGCTTTGGGTGTTAATGTGACTAATTAAAAATGACTAGTCGTGATAAGAGGCAGGGGCGCTGGTTGCCTCAGTGCATGAAAGCCAAGAAGGTTGTGAGGTATCAGTCTGTAGCAAAGGAAATTTGGACCATATGCCAACGCTAGTAGCAGCTGGAAGAGGTTGTTGTAGCTCCCAAGGAAGGTGCCCTGTGAGCTCCAAGGAAGGAGTGTGAGGCAAGAGAAGAAAGGAGGGGGCTGGGGGTCGGGACTGAAGGCAGAAGAGAAGGGAGAGCGAGCGTGGATGGGACCAGGAACAGGCTAGTTGCTACTGTCTGTCACCCTTCTCTCTAAAGACTGACTAGAGGAGCGCTAGCTAACACGCCCTTCACTGTTTCATTATGGTACTGTTGGATTATAAATCTTCTCTCTCAAAATTTATAGATCCACATTAGGACTTGGTATTGCCTATGAATTGATACTGTAAGCTTGGGGGTTTGGGGTTGACATGGCTCGCCAAGAACGGAAGGTCTGGGAGATGGAGAGAGGTTGGTTGGTCTTGAAACTTGGCTTGCTTCCTCACGTCTTCAGTTGAGATGGACCTTGTGCCTCATAGCACCTTAATTTCTTCTCGTTGGTTAGGCAGCTGCTTAACTTGGGACTTAGTGAGAAGCCAGGGGAAGAGTAAAAGCTCTGAACAACAGAGCCCGGTCACTAAAGTGACTAAAGTGACTGGGCTCTGTTCTCAAGAGAATCCAGTGCTTGTCTGTAGTCATGATAGACATACACACACATACATAGATTCATGTATACATACACACATACATACATGTATATATATACGCAGACACACAGACTCATTCATACACATGAACACATACATAATAGACTCATCCACACATGCAATGCACATGGACACACATATGTATATATACACAGACAGGCAGACAGACAGACAGACAGACAGACAGACATTCTATTTGTCTTTAATAGATCGGAAGCAAGGAATCAGAAATCAAAAGTTGGCCTGATAGCCTAGGACTAACCCCAATAACCCCAGCTATGCCAAAAGCTGAGGCAGGAGGATTTCAAATTCAAGACCTGTCTGAGTTATGGGGTGAGTTTAAGGGCAGCCTGGACAGCATGTGGGTCTTGCAACATGAGAAATACAAAGTGAAAGAGAAACTGGGGGTGAAGGCTAGTGGGGGTGCCACAAGCAAACACTGGGTTCAGTCTGCAGGAGTACAAAACAAATCAAAACCCTGAAAGCTAGTGAGTGAGAACAGGAGGTTATGGAGAGCTGAGAAAGAGTTCTAGAATCATCAGCATGAAACAGTGCGGAGCAGCTGAACAAGAAATGAATCTAAAATGTATAAGAAGGCAGGCAACCCGAGTGGCCGGTGAGATCCCGGCACCCAGTGCCATCTACAGACAGCCTCCCAACCAGGGTAACATCCATTCTGAATGCAGGGGGAAAGAGTTACATTTAGACCTATACACAGTACTATTACAATATGTCTAAAACACAGATGTCTGTGCTGTGTGACTTATAATATTTGTATCTGCCTGATTTGAACTCAGGACCTAATGCTCACAGGGGCAAATTTCAGTTATTGGGACAATCTGGTCATTTATGATTTACTCTCCTCTGACTGTGTCTGTACAAATAGACACCAAGGCACCGTAAGGTTTCATCTCTCTGCTTTCTATTGTCACATGGAGCATCGTGCTTGGGGAGACATGGTGGCACACACACTGAAAACTTTTTTTCCCTCTTATTTTACTAGTTAACATGGTTTGTTAGCAACATGGTAAATCACGAAGTGACTTACTCAATACATATAGTACATTTTTGTTATTACTTTATAAAATAACATCAACCTAACAAGATATACGTGCATGAACAGTAGATGTGTGTACATCTAATAGTTGTGTTTTACTAGGTGTTATGGAAGATACCAGCTAGTTAAGAAATAAGACGAGGGTTGAAGAGATGGCTCAGTGGTTAAGAGCACTGAGGGTTCTTCCAAAGGACCAGGGTTCAATTCCCAGCACCCACATGGTAGCTCACGGCTATCTGTAACTCCAGTTCCAGGGGACCTGACACCCTCATACGTACATACAAGCAGGCATTATACCAATGTACACAAGATAAAAGGAAATAAAAAGATTTTATAAAAGAAATAAGACTGTTCCTCATAAAGCTTGGATCAATTATGGGGATTCTCTATGGGAAGGAAGGGAATCTATTTCAGAGGCAGGTAGTAGCCAGGGTCTTTACTGCTAATAAAACACAGCCAACATTTTGTCCTAAGCGCCCCTCCTTAAGGATGGAAAGTTCTTCGTCAGTGTTCCTAAATTTACTAAGAGGCTGGAGCACTGGAGATAGGGGTTCAACAGAGCTGACACCAGAGCTCTCCCTAACAGCTCTTACCTGGGCAGAGACCACAAGACCCACCTTTGAGATTCTGTTTTTGTTGTTGTTATTTGTTTGTTTTGTAAATCTCCTGGATACTTTTATTTCTCATAGTTTGCTGCAAATGTAAGCATACCTAGCAACAAGCCTTCAAATGGGATAAAGTCGAGAGGTCTGCAGATCTCAGTCAAGGCGCTATGAGCAGACACACTGAGTATGGTGTGGTATCTAAGGCAGGTGCTGACTGACTGCCAGTCAGGCAGAACCACAAGCTCTGAGTCCTTCCAGGTTTGTATGTAGTGGCTTTCACATGAAAACTTAATTCTAGTTTCCTCTAAGGGATGCTAGTATCTCACTGAAGGGCAGATGCACATTGCTGGCTCTGCTCGCCCAGCTTCTCTTGTGTCCCGTTCACACCCAGAGAATGATGAATTGTATCCATGTATGATCTCTGCCATGATGACATCATTACTATCCCTGATGACATCATCGCCATCCCTGATGACATCATCACCATCCCTGATGACATCATTACCATTCCTGATGATATCATCATCCCTGATGACATCATCACCATCCCTGATGACATCATTACTATCATTCTTATGAAGAAAGAATCACCTTCTTAAGAATGGGTTAATACTGACTTACAACAAGGGTGTGATTGCATTTGGAATTTGTGATTTCAAATACCCCAGGGGTCAGTATTGCAGGTTTGATCTCCTGCCCTCAAGTGACAAGCTCAAGAATTTCAATCCCATCTTAAGAGCAGACCTCAAGCCCTGCTTCTTTGCTAGGAATGAAGATGCCTAGAAAGGATATAAATGGTTTCTAAAGTTTTCCAGAATTAACGGAGAGAGAAAATTGCCCGTTTCTTTACAAATAGTCCTTAAAAGTCATCTACTCTTTTCTTTCTTAAAAATTATTATTATTATTATTATTATTATTATTATTTGTGTGTGTGTGTGTGTGTGTGTGTGTGTGTGTTGAGGCAGGGTCTCTTTATACAGCTCTGGTTGTCCTGGAACTCACTGTGTAGAAAAGACTGGCCTTGAACTCAATCATCCATAAGGGGCAAGCTACTTAAAAAGCGAAGCTTTGGGGGCTGGAGAAATGGCTCAGCAATTAAGAGCACATACTTCTCTTACAGAGGATCTGATTTTGGATCCTAACACTTACATTAGGTATTTTTATTCCAAAACCTTCTAGCTATGGGTTGACTTCTATGTCTCTGTCTAGATAATTGATTGGTTCAGTCAAACCTTTGAATTGATTACCTTTGGGTGCAGATCTGTGGAGACTTCTGGGGGTTAAATTATCAGTGACTAGACACAGGATGGCTCATGTTTATGCAGAATTCACTATAATCTTCTCAAAACTTTATGGCAGGATAAACCAAGATAAAAGGTTTAGTGACTGATACTATACATACTACACCTACCATTTCTGGAATCCTGGACTCTAAATATGGACCGACTTTAGAAATACCACATGGTTATTGAAGAAATGGGGTAATAGTGAGATTACCTCCATCCCACTGCTCAAACTCCAATGCAGACCTTTTGATATATTTACTTCCACATTTGTTTCGATAAATGGATCTCAAATGACTTAGTTAACAATAAGCAGATCTTGATATGAGAGTAGGTGAGGACATACTTCTGTTATTTTTGGATTGAGATATTTTAAACAAACTGGAAACATTTCATGTAATTTTTAAAATATAGACGAAAATACGCATGGTCTGTTTGGTGTTTATGTTGTGTGCATCCTATTGCCTTCTTTTATCTTTTGTTTCTTCTTTTCTTAAGTTCAACTTCACGCCTCTCAGGGTCCCTCTTATTTTTCTAAAATTTTTATACTTTTTAAAAGATTCATTTAATTTTTAATTTGTGTGTGCCTACTCAATGTGTGTGCGCATATGAGTGCAGGTACCAGTGGTGGCCAGAAGAGGGCACTATATCGCCTGGAGCTGTAAATATAGGAGGTTGTAGGCTCTTTGACATGGATGCTAGGACCAGAACACAGGTTCTCTGGAAGAGCAGAAAGCACTCTTGATCATTGAGCCATCTCTCCAGTCCCCTCATGGTCCTCTTGTTTTGACCTACATCTACTCAACCCAAATTAATATAAACCTATGTTTCACATATTGTTTCAAAGCTTTTGCTTACCGTACTTTCAGTTCCATCCATGTTTCTAAAACTGTCAGGATTTCATTTTTCTTTGTAGTTGAATAAAATCCCCTTGTGTATCTGTCCCATATTTTCTTCATCCATTCATCTGTTGGTGGGCATCTATGCTGTTTCCAACGTCTTAGCTATTCTGAGCAGTTTTCCAATAATGTGCATGTGTCTGACTGGCTATGCAGCCCCAAAGCAGCTGAGGGCCACTGTTAAAATAAAATAGTTTCTTGCATGGTAGTTCTTTTTACAAATGGCAGCTCATGCACCAAATGAACATTTTTGGCTTCAGTGTACTCTTAATGTACTTTCTGAAGGGTCTGTGTCATGCCAGCATTGGACCCGGTTTTTTATATGCCATTAAGTATGTGATATACCATATCTTTCTATCATATTTTAATGATGTTTTAATACATTATTGCTGCATATTTATTTATTCATAAAATTCATCTGTGTCCAACTAATAATCTCGTTTTTGCAGATGCATCACTTAAGTGAAAATGATCGGAATTTAGAAAGAATGACACGTTATTGTCTGCATAAGATGAGGGCCTGTAAAGTACAAACAGGTTCTTCAAGCATCTGTTCCCGTGTGGCCTCGGTTTTGCAGAGAAGTTTTACACAGGTCCTAGGCAGCGCGCCATTTTTAAACTGTGAGAGGACATTTTACCAATGTAAAGTATAGGGAAAATAAGGGTTTGATTTTTAAAATCGAGGAAGTAAATGCTCATTAAACACAAACCACTCTGTCCATGCCCCCTCCTTCCAGGTCTTAGAACTGACAGGAACAGTTTTCATAAGTCACCCAGTCATGCCCAGATGTGATCACGTGACTCCCAGCTAACCCTTCTGGAACCAGTGCAAACAACAACCAGATGTGTTTGTATTTAGAGTCTCTGCAAAATTGTTTGTAAGAAAGAACACAGAAAGTCAAAGAAGTCAGGCTCTAGTAGAATTTTTTTTTAATGTGTTTGATTAATGATGGATCAAATTCGACCAGAGTTAGCAAAGGAAGGTATGGGGGAATAGGGGAGGGCAGGGGCAAATCTTATTTCTATGATTGATTCTCTAAAATCTTTGTTCATAGCCTACCAGGTAGGTTAAAAATCTCATGTCCCCCAAGACAGAGCTCTCAAGTGTTCATGATGGTCAGGGGAAGTTCTCTATTAAAACTACTGAATGTGGCTGTCTGAAACCTGCCTGTCAGCGTAATACATTAATGGTCATCTCCTTCCAACAGAGGCAGGAACAGGGTGTAATTACTCACCATCGGTTCCGGTTTTTTTAAAAAAAGTAGCCATATCATTTTAAAATCTGAGCCTGAGAAGCAGTAAGTTTGACTTGTCAGCATCGCTGAGATCGTCTCTCTGCAAAATTTCTTCGTCTGTCTCTCATCCCCGGTTTCTTTTCTTCTTCCATATCCTTGACACTGTGAAGGTCTGCGCATGCTAACCCAGGCAGGATGCTTCAGGTCTGTCTCGGAAATCCTGGGTCTTCCTGTGAACACTATGAAGGTACTTAGTGCCCGTCTAGTCTTGAATCTTTTTGGACAGAGCAAAGCTTTGCCACATGTTCTGTGGACAAGGATGCCTGAGACCATCTTCCCACCGACACACTAGCGTCTGTCTTTTACCCCTTTTGCGTAGTATCTTATCATAGTCTGGTTACTTTTTAGCACCTCCAAGACGTCGGTTCTCTTTCAGGAACTCAGTTTCAGCTCCTGGTCTTGAAAGAACCATTTCTACACTGTGCATTAAATATATACACTGTTTTTGAGACAGGGTCTCCCTGGTTAGCCCTGGCTGCCCTGAGACTTAACTATGTAGAGTAAGATGTCTTACTTGGTGCTGAGGCTCCGCACTTAGGTATGTGTACGCATGCGCAGCAAGCTTTTTACCCAGAGAGCCATCTCCTAAAACCCCAAATGGCGCTCTTTAACGATGAGTTTTATAAAGTCAGGAGTACCAGCAATGGCTGGCTGCCCTGTCTCACCAGGCACAGAGAGAAATAACACATGTAGAAACATATTTTTATCCTAGGGAAAATGGATATCTTTTAAGTCAATTTAAAACAAATGTTATTTATTTTAATTTTTTAAATTATTTTTATTCATTATATTTTATTACTGTTTATCATTTGTTATTTTTATTTATGATTACTTATTATTTCATTCATGTTTGTGTGTGCATGCACGTGTGTGTCTGTGCCCTCACGAAGGCCAGAAAACGTTGTCAGATGGGAGCTGAAGTTCAGACAGTTATTGAGCTGTCAGACAATGGATTCTGGGAACTGAACTCGGTTCCTCTGCAAGAGGAACTTTTAACTGCTGAACCGAATCCCCAGCCCCTCTTAAGCTAAACTTTTATGTTAGCCATGTGCAAACAACTTTCCAAATCTTTTCTCTATTACTACTACTACTACTACTACTACTACTACTACTACTACTACTACTCAAACTTCACAAAACCCTTCAAGGTGTGTAGTTGTCCCATTTTACAGATACAGCATGGAGGTAGAAAAGTCACCCTACAACACTTTGTGTAAAGGAACCAGGGCTTAAAAATCACATCTGTTTTTCTTTTCTTTACTCTTCCTCCTCTTTCTCCTCCTTCTTTTTCTTCTTCTTCCTCCTCTTCCTCTTCTTCCTACCACATCCTCTTATCTTGCATTTATGTACACTGAACATTCGTAATTTTTCGTTCCCTGCGATACCATTTTAAAGCTTCACATAGCCTTCATGAATAAGTAAGCTCTAGTTTTGAGCAGCGATACCATTTTAAAGCTTCACATAGCCTTCATGAATAAGTAAGCTCTAGTTTTGAGCATAAAAATACTGTTTGTGGGGCCTGTGAGATGACTTAGCAGGTAAAGGCACTGCCACTAAGCCTGACAACCCGAGTTCAACCCCTGAATCCAAACAGTACAAAGAGAGAACAGAGTCCTGATAGTCTGACAGAGACCTCCACATGGCTACCACGACTGGCCCAAATAACTAAATAAAGACGTTAGCTTAACAAAAACCATTGTTTATGTTTTCTCCAGGAGCTTGCTGGAAGTTTTAGTTTGAACTTCAGCTTGGGGACTCTCAGACTCAAAGGTTGTAATTCCCAAGAGAAAGTAAGTACTGTTGGAACCAAGAGGATTTGGAGGATGCTGAAGGCTTTATAATACAGCGTAATTATTCCAAGGAACCCAATCCTTCCCCCACACGGGTTGCGGGCTGAGTAATTCTTGAGAGTCCCGCTGTTTTGCCATGATCATGTAATTTAAGAAATGACTGGAGAAATGTCAGGCATTACTTATGAGATTTAAAATTCCAAGGGAAAGAAACAGCTTTTGGACTCTGCCCCAAGGACGTTCTGAATGGATTCCAGGCGACTCCCTTTGCTGCTTTGAACTGATTGATGTTCTGTTTGGCTAAAGCCTGCTGTTTCACAGTTTCTATGCCATCCTCCAAGTTCACAGAAACTCCCAGAGGCGAGATCAGCATCTGTCCCATTCTCCACCGAGTTAAAGAAATATGGCCGAGGACTGTGGGAAAACTTAAGGAAATTAAGAGACGCTTGAAATGTGGCCATCAATCAAAGTTCTTTCTAATTTTTACAGATATTTCAGGGAACTATAAGTGAAATTTCAAGTGCTAGTTGGTATACGACGACAGCACTTAAACTCTATACTGGTTAGCCTCCGAGTCTCTAGAGGATGCTAGATTCTTGGATAACTATGGAGTGTAAAAAGGCAAAACCAGCATTTGGATTTGGACGTGTATAACTCAAAAATCCCATGATTTCTTTAATAAAAAAATGTCAAAAGTGGGAAGATTCCCTCAGTGCTAAATACCCTTAATTAAGGGAACTCACTTGAAACCAACAGGCGTTGCTTGTGATTTTTTTTTTCCACCCAGCAGACAGCAGACTATCACATGCAAGCCCCAGGAGAGACAACAGCTTCCCGACTATCTGCCCACTGCTGTGTTTTGCGGGACCTCTGCCCTTTATTCTGGGTTTGGAATATCCTGAGAATTGATCAACTCTATTCTATTTTCCTGGGTGTTACATGGTTCTAAAAGCACGTTGCCAATGCTATGCTAAATGGTATCGAGCTCCTCCTCAGCCCACCTACTTGTGGCTGTGAATTCCAGGATCCCAGGATTGAGGCAAGCCTGCTTTGTGCCTGAGAGAGAGAGAGAGAGAGAGAGAGAGAGAGAGAGAGAGAGAGAGAGAGAGAGAGAGGGAACCTGACTTTCTTTGAGTCAACTCCCTTCTACGTTGTATCTTCCTGTCGGTTTCTTCTCAAGGCAGAGCACTTTGTGGTAAACTGCAGAACCCATTTCTCAAAGTTAATGCTATGTGCATTCTCTCACAGACCAACACTTCTCTTTCCTAATTTTCTTCCAACTCTGGTCTATCAAGCTGTAATTATGCAGAGAGGGAACCCTGGAAGGAGACAACACTCAACACAAAATATTTGAAATCTGCAATTCTCTCTCTCTCTCTCTCTCTCTCTCTTTCTCTCTCTCTCATCCCAGAACTCTTTGCCCTCTCCCCTGAAACTGAAGGACAAAATTTTTATCCATTTTCCTCTTCCTAGTTTTAGAACTAAAATCGAGTCTAACACTTGCCAAGTGCGATTCAGACTTCCTGGTTACAGGCCAAGTTCTCACACGAAGCATTATGAATTTGCAATGAATTCATAACATTTAGTATTCATGGTAATAACACTGATCATTATGAAAAGGTTTAATATTCATGAGGGTTATACTGTTATTTTCTCAGGTGCCGTGATAATTTTTATAATAATTCAGTCTTTCTTAATGGGCAGTTGGCGTAATAGAGTGTGATCCAAGAGTTTTGGTTAAGGGGCATTGGGTGGGGGGACATCAATACAGATTTCAAAATTTGATCTTCCATGAGAACATTTGGTCAGTGTTGTTCTGCATTTATTAAAACAAGCTGTGTCTCCACTAACCGCCTGTGAACTGCCCAACTGTGTCTCTACTGCATATGTGAGTTCCTGACTGGGGCAGTTCAAAGGTCAAAAGGAAGAGAAACCACCCCCTCCCCCAAGTCCTTTCTTTTGGGGGGCAAGAGCACTTTTAGCCCTGGTGCTGGTGCTGGCCTTTGTGTCCTTGAATTTGCTTTTTACCAACACATACACTTCCAAGTATATATTTTTCTCCCGGTATGCCATCTGTTTCTTTGCAATTGGGGATGGTTGAATAATTTCCTGAGGAATTGCTGACAAGATGTGGCCCAGGAACAGGAATCCAGCAGGACCAGTTTTCTCATTAAAATTGCTAAGCTCAGCTGTGTTCCAGTGATTTAGGGTGGTCACCCTGGCTGGGGAGGTCAGTGGAAGCAGCTACCCACGGACAGCAACTGGACAGGCGATCTGCATAGACGCCATGCAAAAGAGTCCAGGTAGAGGGCAGTTCAGGTGGTAAAGTACCACTTATCCCAAAGGGGTGGTTTCTGGGGAATCTCTTTTACAACTATCATTATCTTTATTTAGCTTCTCTAGCATCTTCTCTCTGTTTCTCATCTCTCTCACTCTCCACTTGGGGTAACTAAAGTGCAGGTGGGCTGCAGCTCACACATCACGCTTCTTAAGACAGACACCAGGCCTCTGGTCCCAGGATGTAGACGGCTGGAGTGCATGTTTTCTTTCTTGGAATTTTCCAAGGTGTATATATCATATATCATATATATATATGTATATATATATATGAATGATAGATGTAGATATAGATAAAATTCAGTGCCCTCAATAATCCCATAACTTATGTATTATTGTATCTACTTTTTCTTTTCATTGCATAGATAGGGAAACTGAGTCTTAAAGCCGGGGAGCTGATAAACCAGGGTTTACCAACGTGAAGTTCGAAGAGTCCCCCGACCCCCGTGCCCAACCCACAGAGTGGTTTATTCTGAAATACAGCCACATAGCAGGAGAAGAGGTACAACAGAGGAGATGATTGGAGACAGGATTCCTGCTCCCACGTCAAACTCACTGAAAGACAGGCACCGGGGGGCTGGTGGGTGCTGGGAGGTTTTAACAAGCTCCCCTGGCGATTTGGATACATGCTAAAATATGAGAATCACTGTCCCACAGCATAACAAATGTTATTTAATTAATTGCCTCATTAAATATTGAACAGCTAAAGTCATTATAAAGCTTTGAGTTGAGTCGGGTGAAATTAAAAGTAAAACTGTAATACAGAGGCGGATGTGGGAATGGGGCTGAGGTGGAGAATGGCGAGACTTTAGGCAGAAAGGCTTCTCCAGGATAAATCCCAATTCTAGTGCAGTAGCACTAATGGCCTTAAACGGAGCCAACCCTGTCTGACTTCCTCCTTTCACAGTTCAGTTAACTCAGCTGAAGGGGTCCTCACACACCCTCTGGGCCCAGTCTCTCTCGACAAACCAGATGTTTTATGTACGATGTATCATAAGCCCTGCACCCAGTAGGTGCACAATGCACACAGTGGGTGTACAAGTAGTTCCCATGTCAATGAAACGTTCCGGGTCACATTTCTGCTTAGAATTTTACCACTTTTGGGACGGTGTCTCTCCGATCTACTGCTTTTGAGTTTAGGTTACATAACATCTCTGTTGAGATCGACAAGGTTTGGCAAAATAGAGCCGATAGGGATAACAGGTCTCCACTGGCTGTAGGATAGGAAGGGTATAAACAGAACTCAGAGTGCCTCCCGATGCATGAGAGTCTTTCTCCAAATTCCCCCTGTCCCTGTTCCCTTCTCCCATTGTCCTCAGGTTCCACTTGGAAGGACCCCTGAATGACTTATCTCTGTTTCTTAGACTAGAGGGAGGATGCCTGTCTCAACAGCCTCTGTACATCTTAGACAGGAGGGCTCAGGAGTTTGCTTAGTTTCTTTTTCTCAATTTCAAGGTGGAGCGTTCTCACTGGTCTAGTCTAGGTTGGATTTCATTGACAAGATACTTGAATGGGACTAAACTGGTGTAGCATAGAGGGGACTCATCTTACATCTACTGGGAAGAAAAAGTCCTACCTTCTCCATAGACTCAGAAGGACAATCCAAGCATGGGCACCAAGAGAGAAGGTCATGGAAAAGTGACTGGGAAACCATGTCCAGTGTGGGTCACTCAATGAATGGGCAGGATTCCCTCTGCCAATGCTCCTAGTCCTGTTTCTCCTCTAGGTGGAAGAGAGCTGAGTGTGATCAGGGAGGAGGCCATTCTGGAGACACAGCTTTGCATAGAAGGAATTGAATGGAGGCTACAGAATTGGTAGCAGCTCTCTTTCCCTTTGATGTAGCCTGCTAAGATTGGAGAAACAAGTCACACAAATCCACAAAACCCAAAACTATGTTAGTTATGAGAAGCACAGAGATACCTGCAATGACTCTTGAAATTAGGCCCTGATGACCCATGTTTATATGTATAACTTTTATGAGGCATGTTCATTACATCTATAGCATGTGCTACTCGCATGTGCGCGTGCATTGAAATTGAGTGGGTGGGGGAGAGTCCATGCTTACTCCATCTATAAACGACACATCAGCTAGGCCTTGTTATGAAATGTCTGTTTAACAGAGAAGAGATAACATTTGATGGATTTTATTTTTTTTTTTTTTGAGGTGTTTCCCTGCATCTTTGTGGAGCAGAGATAAAAACCAACGCTATAGCATTCTCACATCCGGGCTGCTGGTTGGGAAATACCAGGACATGCCCTGCAGTTGGAGGAAGAAGCGAAGCAGTGCATTCTGGGAAAAGGTTGAGTTTTTATCTCTCCTGTCATCGGCTCAGATGCGGTGACTTAAGGACTGCACCTGTCTTGCAAATGTGTGCATGTATGTGTATGCCTCCAGGGGGCGAGCAAGAGACTGTGGTGGCTAAATATGTTTAGAAAGTGTTCCCCCTAAAGAATGCACTTTAATATCTTGAGTATCTACGAAGCAGAGCTTAGAAAATGAGTGTGTAGCAATGACGTCCTAGTAGGAGTCTTAATGAAAAAGTTTGCTCTTTTCTCATGTGTACTTGAGGTGTGCATGCTCACGTGTATGCGGGCACACATGGATGTGTGCACAAGCTTGTGTGTGTATGTGTGTGTGTGTCTGCACGTGGGCACTGGTCGCAACACAAGGTTGATATGGGGTGTCTTCCACAGTTGTCCCCCACTTTGTATACTGAGACAAGGTCTCTTACTCTGGGGACCTGGGTCCCTAGTCTTGTATAGTGCTGGCGTTTCAAGAGGATCTCCACATCCACTGAGCATTTCCTATGGGTGATACGAATGAACTTTATTCTTCACAGTGTGCAGTGAGCGCCATCACCTCAGCCCTGCAGGAAGGGTTACTACAGAATCAAGCAAAGGCATCCATTCAGAGAGAGAGAGAGCTCAACTCTGAACTCCCTTTAGGGCGAGCACAACAATGTCCCTTCTGGGTCACTCCATTGGGTTTTAAGACTCCATTGGGTCTTAAGATCTGGTTCCATATAGTGCTCTTCCAAAATTGTATGACACAAGGTGTAATTTTTTACCAGGAAGAGGTAAGTATTGGAGTAATAATCTTAGACTTCATATAGAAAATGAGACATTATCAAGTTTTAAGAATCTATTTCTGGGCTGGAGAGATGGCTCAGCAGTAAAGAGCACTGACTGCTCTCCCAGAGGTCCTGAGTTCAATCTCCAGCAACCACATAGTGACCCACAACCATCTGTAATGGGATCCGATGCCCCCATCTGGTGTGTCTGAAGACAGTCACAGTGTACTCATGTACACTAAAAAAGGAAGGAAGGAAGAAAGAAAGAAAGAAAGAAAGAAGGAAAGAAAAAGAATCTTTTTTTTCTGTTTTTTTTAGATCAAGGATCAAGTAGTAAGTCAAGTTTTATATTTATTGTATTCTTAATAAAACTTTCAAAACATCATGAACACAGTAGGGGTTTCAACTTAATATTCTTTTATATTCTTATGTATATGTATTTCTTAATATTCCTTTGTATTATTTATATTTATATAATATGATATAATATATACAATATAGAATTATATAAAAATTTATAATAATAATATAAATACAATAAATAATACATTCATATTATCTAATATAAAAAAATAAATTAGCGTTTAGGAGATTTTCAGTTTTCAAATCTTTTAATAGTTATATTTTTATTTTTCAAAGTTCTATTTTCTATTTTATGTATATGGGCTTTTGCTTGCACCATGTGCGTGCTGTGGCCACAGAGGCCAAATGGGGGGCATCTGATTCTCTGGAACTGAAGTTACAGATGCTCACGAGTTGCTTTGTGGGTTCTGGGAACTAAACAAGTATTCTTGTAAGAGTGGTCAGTGCTCTTAACTACAGACCCTTCCCGCCAGCGTCTGCAGGATCTTGCGTCTTAACCTTATCACAGACAGAGTTCACAGATTGACTAGAAGGTGAACCATTCCTCTTCTGAGACTGACCAAGAGCACTCTCTGAGAGAGTCACCGCTGATAAATCAGCACTGTTAACCCATCTTTAATTATGAGTGTGCCCCTAAGAAGAGTCTATTTATTCTTCGTTTCACTGCTGTGACAGAATACTTGGCAAAAACAACCTAAAACAGGAAGCGTTTATTTTGGCTCCTGGTTTTTAGAATACCGAGCGGCACAGTTAGGAAGCCGCCTGGCAAAAGCCAGAAGCTGCTGGTCACTGTGCGTCCACACTCTGGAAGCAGAGGGAGATGAATTGGATGCTCAGTTCACTTTCCCTCTATGTATTCCAAGCCTTGAGCCTAGGGAATGGCGACACCTGATTTTTATGGTCAGTCTTCCATTTAAATTAACCTGACCAAAACGATCCCTCATAGGCATGACCGGGAGCCTGTTTCCTAGGTGATTCTAGGTCTTGCCAAGTTGCTGATGCTGACCATCACAGTTGGCCATCCCAGATGGACTGGTAGAATGACATCGTTTGGTGATTTGAATCTTTCAGGGCACTGTGATGCAACGTTTAAGAGTGTTGTTTAGACTTCTCACTGTAGACTCTGGGGGTAAGGAAGGAGGTGCTTTCCAGGTAAGCCATGGAGAAACCATCGTGGTTGACACCAGGACCGGAGCCCATCTGAGGAAAAGGGCGGCTCCTGCAGATTTCATGGCTTGTCTCTGGTGTGAAAGCCTCGATGCAGTTCTTCAGTGTGCTCCCCCTGCGATGGCAAGAACAGAGATTTCAACAGCTTTTAGTGTCTTCGCATCTTCTATTGCTAAATCACTGGGGACTCTTTACCATTGTTAGTTAAAAGCTTAATAACTGTGTTCGGTTAGGATATAATTAAATATTTGTTAATTGCCTCAGCTTCATTCCACAGAGTCTGCAGTTTTCAGCGTTTGTCTCAGGGTACGATCAGGAAACAGGGATTCAGAACTTGCCAGTGTTCCCTGAGTGTCAAGGAAGCATCTTTAAAAGGGAGCCGGCTGCTGCCCACAGAACTTGAATAGCAACAAAGTGTTTTCAAGGCTGAAGAGTGCAAAAAAAAATGTATTTCCATATCAGTACTCACTCTCTGCCTCTGTGCCCTGGTTTACCTCATTGATGGGCAAATATTGAACCTTAATCTGTAAGAGAGAGAGGCCCAGAATATCCCTAAACACAGACATGGAGAGGCAAGTGTGCAAGATAATGACACAAGCTTAAGTCATTGAGAAGAGAAGACCTCAATTTAGAAAGTGCCTCCCTGGGATGTTTTATTTATTTTTTTTTTAAGTTATTGAACTTAGATCCTCGATCTCTCACAGGAAGCACTTCGATGAGGATTTCCTTAGCCCCATCTGCTGTGATTTATTTGCTCTGTGACCTGGAGTATTCTCATCTATGAACCTGGCAGACCTGACTAGCCAAA
This sequence comes from Tokudaia tokunoshimensis, assembly GCA_036184795.1. Taxonomy (NCBI): domain Eukaryota; kingdom Metazoa; phylum Chordata; class Mammalia; order Rodentia; family Muridae; genus Tokudaia; species Tokudaia tokunoshimensis. The sequence continues at coordinate 18,282,207 of BTHU01000021.1, forward strand.
TCTACGCTTCTTCTTTGGGGTGGCTTGGTTTTGGGAGCAGCTACTGCTCAACATCACTGCTTGCTGGCTGATTCTTCTTTGTGTCTTAGCCAAGGCTACCCGACTGGTGCTGGTCAATGGAATGTTTGCGGACTTGTCATTTCTGGAATGGTCAGGTCTGAGAAGGGGGGTGAGGGGAAGAGAGGAGAGGAGAGACAGTGAAGAGAGGAGAGAGAGAGAAGAGAGAGGAGAGAGGGAAGAGAGGAGGGAAAAGAGAGAGAAGGGAGTCAGAGACAGAGGAGAGAGAGAGAGAGAGAGAGAGAGAGAGAGAGAGAGAGAGAGAGCGCTCTTGGGTATTGCTGTATTTACAGTGACATCCTCGGTGCAACTCCGAGGAAGCTGCAGTTTGCATGTGATGCCAAACCATCCAATACACTCTGGTTCTTTGGAGTAACTGAGTTTCGGGGTTACAAGTTGTAGGAGGTCACTCAGCACATACAGGGCAAGCATACGAGAGAGCCTTGGTTCTGTGAGCCACATAGTTATCAAGAGCCTCAGACCCTGCAGACATGAAGAGTATCTGGCACTTGAAATGCTAGAATAGTGTTTGCGATTCTGACTAGAAAAGGAATCCACCTACTGGAAGTCCGTAAGAAAGCAAAGTAGATGAAGCAGAGAGCATCTTTCAAGGAATCCCGGCTGTAGGGTAATTCACCTTTCAATCTCAACAGAAGGTCTCCTGCTGTGGGTTGTATGCGAGGCTCCAGAATATCTGAGAGAACAAAAACGTTGGAATACAAACTTGAGTTTCATTATTAAGCTATAGGAGCTATGCATTTCGATTTCTTCTTAACAACAGGGAAACAGTTTGTTTTAAGGTAAATACAACTTCAGCTTAGGAAAACTTAAAAACTGGAAAACACTGATAGAGGTTACAGAGAAAACTTGGTGAGTCAGACAAAAGAAAAGGTGGGATTTTGTTTTGTTCATTTTTTTTTTTTGAGGCAGAGTCCCATGTAGACCAGGCTGGTCTCGAACTTGCTGTGTAGAGGAGATGACCTTGAGTTTCTGATCCTCCCGCCTCCACCTCCCAAGTGTTGGGATTTCAGGATTGAACCATCATGCCTGTCCAAGGATCTCGATTTGTTACTGCTTGAGCCAGAGGGATAGTCTACTGAAAGGCTACCTTTTGCAAGAATAGTAAAGGGAGCCATTGGACCTCAACCAGGGACTAGGGATTGCCCGCAGGTTTCTCTCACATGCCTCTCTGTGTCTGCCTTGCTCTGCAACTACTACCTGATTTCATGGATGCTGTTCTTTCACGGCAACAGTTGACAGGTCCATGGTTCTCCATTTCATAGCTTTAGTAAACAAGCCTGGTCCAATCCAAAACCTGCTTTCTTTCAGCCCTCACACTACAAAAGAGAATACTTACCTGCATGTGCCTCTTTCTAGAAGCCTTAAAGTTAGTAACATGGCAGCCAGTAGGCCAGCCATATGTATGAAGAATTTTCCAGAAAGGGATCAGATGAGGGAAATTTGGATGCGAAGTTATTGGCTTACAAAGAAGCTCCTCTGGACAGCTATCGCTGTCTGGAAGCTTCTATCACTTGCTACCCCATGGGGACTTCATGTGGAGGGAAGTCTGGTAGATTTGAAATGTCGTGAGTCTTTCCAAACATGTGGTTTCTCGTGGGTCCCCCCATGGAGGAGCTAGAGAAAGACCCCTAGGAGCTGAAGGGGTTTGCAGCCCCATAGTAGGAACAACAATATGAACCAATCAGTACCCCCAGAGCTCCCAGGGACTAAACCACCAACCAAAGAGTACACATGAAGGGACCCATGGCTCCAGATACATATGTAGCAGAGAATGGCTTGGTTGGACATCAATGAGAGGAGAGGCCCTTGGTCCTGTGAAGGCTTGTTGCCCCAGTGTAGGGGAATGCCAGGGTGGGGAGGTGGGAGTGGATGGGTTAGTGAGCAGGGGGAGGGAGGATGGGATAGGGGGTTTTCAGAGAGAAAATGTGGAAAGGGGATAACATTTGAAATGTAAATAAAGAAAATACCTACAAAAAAAGAAAAAGAAAAAAGAAACATTGTCTTGGTCAGTGGCTACACTTGTAGCTCATCCCACTGTGCTGGTTAGAGCATTTCCAATCAACAGAATCTAGGGTCTCTGGGAAGAGAGGCCTCTGGGCTTCCCTGTGGAGGATTGTCTTTATTATGTAAATTGATGTGGGCAGACCCATTGTAATTGTAGGAGAAGCCATTCGCTGGGTGGGAGAATCCTAGATTTTATCAAAGGGAGAAAGTGACCAGAGTCCTACTGTTCATCTTTCTTCTTCCTGTTGTAGACGTGGTGTGAGCAGTTGCTTCCAGCTCCTGCGACCTCACTTCCCCACCACGATGGAGTGTACCTTCAAACTGCGAGCCAGAAATCCAGCCTTTCTCCCAGAAGTTGCTTTTGTCCTCTTGTTTAGCCCAGTAACAGAAGAAGAAAAAGACACCCACCAACTACAAGTTTCTAAAAATAAAATTTCCCAGCCCCCATATATATGTGGATGTACTTCTTCGGTAATTCCATTTTTAGGGAAGCACACTTAACCAATCATCAAAAAAGTAGACAAAGGGTCCAACTCTAACACTCCCAACAAACTTTTTATGTGAGTAAGATTTGAGAAATGCCTTAAAAATTTCAATAATAAAATAATCATACGGATAGTAAAATATACAATAAATAGAAGGTAGTTATAATTGATGGGTTATTTCTGTGCTGCCTGTGAAATGAGCCAATTCAAGCCAGATTAGATTACATTAAAGGCAGGATTATTGGGAAGCTGCTCTCAGGCAAGTTCCCTGGCCCCAGGGATTGAGGCCAGGGGCGTTGCCATGAGGAAAGGCAGGGAGGGCGGAGAGAGAATGGGTATGCACGCAGAGAGAGAAGAGAAGAAGAGAGGGAGAGAGACCAAAATGTCTGGGTTATATGAGTCTCTGGGGGAAGGGCAGCCCAGCCCCCGGGCTGGAAAGTTCAGGGTTGGGGGCGGGGCATCCCAGGTTGCTACTGAGCAATGCTGGGATCACCTGGAGGCCAGGTCTACGATGATATGTAAAATATGCCCCTCAGTCCCTTGTCCCAGTCCGGAAACCAAACAAAAATATATTTGTAAGGGGAAAAAAAATGTACACAAGCAAATATGGCCTTGTTGCACTTAAGTTAAAAAAATATTTGTAGAATATGCTTCAAGTTGTGGGAACTATCTCAGTATCTACCACGAGCTATTATTCTTCTGGAGTCCTTTTCTGGATTTATACATGTTTGTCTTCTCTTAACCTTAGTGACTTTTCAGGTTTGACAGAGTCCAGAGGGACAGCATGGTCATCTTTTTTTTCCTTCTTTTTCTATTTAAAGGATTTAAAACAAAACAAAACAAACAAACAAACAAACAAAACCGGGCTTCACTACAGAGATAAGGAATGGGAGTCAGTATCCTGGCAACAGAAACTTGTATGAGGTAATGATGTTTGACTTGGATTCTCTGCATCAAGAGTTTTGACACAGATTTAACTGGTTTGTCTAAAATGATGCTACAGATAACATCTGCACAGTCAGAGTGTGAGTAAACTGTATTTTCGGAGGCCTGGTTAAGAAACCTTTCATCTCACACTTCGTTGTTTTTCTGTACAAGGATTCCTACCGCCTAGATGTGGGGCGAGATGCGTGGACCGTATTTAAGGAAACACAACCTTCTGCAGTTTTCTCCCAAGGAAGAGTGAAGTGAAGACCTTGCTTGGCAACGATCCTAGTTTGCCCTTTGTGGCTGTTGGAGCAGGAAAGTGTTAATTTCAGCTTAAGATGGGGGGGGGCGGGGGGGTGAGTATCTTAAGCCCCAGAGATGCCTGCAGGCTAACTCGAGGGAGGCAACTCCTCATCTGAGTTTCTCTCTTCCCAGGTGTCTCTAGTTTGTGTCATTTGACAAAACCTAGCCAGAAGAAAATGTGAGTCGACATGGACCCAGTCTTCCTGGGGCGTGGGTACGTGGTGGCAGGGATACTCTGAATCCCTTTACAAGGATTCTTCATCTGAATGAGCAACATGGCTGAATTTCAGGGCGATGTCTGCCTCTTGCCAGGTCCAGAAGTCGCTTTTCTTCACCAAAATCATTCATAGTAAAGGAAACACAAGAGAACACAGTATTTGGTTTTGGATCCCGGTAAAGAACTGAGGAGCATATTTTACATATCAAAGCAGCCTGGCCTCCAGGTTCTCCCAGCTTCCCTCAGTCCCTATCTGGCTTACCCTGCCGGCAACCCTGAACTTTCCAACCTAGGGACTGGGCTGCCCTTCCCCAGAGGTTCTTCCCTATATAATACAGACATTTTGCATCCTCTGCCTCTATCTCTCTCTGTCTCTCTGTCTGTTTCTCTCCATCTCTCTCTGTCTCTGTCTCTCTCTGTCTCTTTGTCTCTCTCCATCTCTCTTTGTCTCCCTCTCTTTTTGTCTTCGCCTCTGTCTGTCTCTGTCTCTCTGTCTCTCTCTGTCTGTCTCTCTCTCTCTAACTCTCCCTCTCCTTCTCCCTCTCTGTCTCTCATGTCCTTTCTCTCTTTTTCAGACTCCCCTGTTCTCAATCTTTGGGGCCAGTGAACTCGCCAGACAGCAACTTCCCAATAAACCTGCCTTTAGTATAACATAATCTGGTTTGAATTGGTTCATTTCACCCTCAGCAGAGAAATAATAACCTGTCACACACTAGACCCATTGATGCCCTTTCTGGGCCTTCCTAGGTATCCTTCCCACAGGACTGTGGGATTTGAGCAGAGCGTTATTGAGGAATCTTTCTGGTCCCCATGTTACCCCGGCCTAAGATGTTCCCAAACCCTTCAGCCAACTGGTTTGCTGACCGTGCTGTCCCTCTGGGACTCTGTTAGACCCGAAAGGTCACCGAGGTTAAGAAAAGACAAAGATGTGTAAATCTAGAAAAGGACTCCATATGTACAGCTTTTGGTGCTATATACTGCAACAGTTCACACAGTTTGATGTGTACTCTGGAAATATTTTCTTTACTAAAGTACAGCAATGCCACGCTTGCTTGCTTGTTTATATTTTTTTCATTTCACAGCACATGTGACTATCTGATATCTAGTGCATATTTTACTAATCGAATGATTCCCTTATTATTAAAAATTGAAGGCATTTTTCAAATCTTTTCTTTTTTTTTTAATTAGATATTTTCTTTATTTGCATTTCAAATGTGATCCCCTTTCCTGGTTTCTCCTTCAAAAACACCCTATCCCATCCTCCCTCCCCCTGCTTACCAACCCACCTACTCCCACTTCCCTGTCTTGGTATTCCCTTACACTATAGCATCGAATCTTCTCAGGACCAAGGGCCTCTCCTCCCTTTGATGTCCAACAAGGCCATCTTCTGCTACATATGCATCTGGAGCCATGGGTTCCTCCATGTGTACTCTTTGGTTGGTGGTTTAGCCCCTGGGAGCTCAGGGGGTATGAGTTGGTTCAGATTGTTGTTCCTCCTATGGGGCTGCAAACCCCTTCAGCTCCTGGGTTCCTTTCTCTAGCTCCTCCATTGGGGACCTTGTGCTCAGTTCAATGGTTGACTGAAAGCATCCATCTCTGTATTTGTCAGGTACTGGCAGAGCCTCTCAGGAGACAGCTATATCAGGCTCCTGTCAGCAAGTGCTTGTTGGCATCCACAATAGTGTCTGGGTTTGATGACTGTATATGGGATGGATCCCCAAGTGGGGCAGTCTCTGGATGGTCTTTCTTTCAGTCTCTGCTCCACACTTTGTCTCTGTATCTCCTCCCATGGGTATTTTGATCCCCCTTCTAAGAAGGACCAAAGTATCCACACTTTGGTTTTCCTTCTTCTTGAGCTTCATGTGGTCTGTGAATTGTATCTTGGATATTCTGAGCTTTTGGGCTAGTGTCCACTTAACAGTGAGTGCATACCATATGTGTTCTTTTGTGATTGGGTTACCTCACTCAGGATGATATTTTCTAGTTCTATCCATTTGCCTAAGAATTTCATGAATTCATTGTTTTTAATGGCTGAGTAGTATTGCATTGTGTAAGTGTACCACATTTTCTGTGCATTTCTCAAATCTTACTGATATAAAACTGTTATGAATGTTGGAGCTGAACTTCTTGTTTACCTTTTTAATTTTTGGCTAAGTATGCTGTCCTAGAAATGGAATTACTGAAGCAAAATTTGATCCTAAAAATCATATTTTTTTTCTGTATACCATCCAGTTTCCCTCCATAAAGAAACCAGAAGTTTACACTCATACCAATAGTGTAAAGGGAGTAATTATTAGCAATCTTTTCAGAAAATACAATTTTTTCTAATTGCAAATGCTGGCCATTGTATATCTGAAACATTCTGTAAGAGGTTTTTTGTTTTTTTTTTTTTTTACTATTAATGGGCATTGCAAGTTTTTATAATTATTAAACACTTAGTTTTTTTTGTATGTGAATTATGTAAATACCTTTGCACACAATAATGTAGGGTAATCGTTTTTCAGTTGTGTCAAATATTCATCTGTTAAATGTAATAGGTTCCATTTTTTGTAGAACTTATTTTTACATAAAAAATATATATTTATACTTTCGATAGGATCTAATCTAATTTCTCCTTAGTACCTTCCTTCCTTTAATGGTTTCTTACTTTACTGTTAAACTAAGATAAAAAAAAATGTCAAGCTGTCAGGTTATATCCACATGGAGAAAATTCTCTCCACTAGTGTATTTATGGTTGTGAATTACTATGTTCTTTTAAAGATGTAATTCAATTGCCTTCTGTTTTTTTTATTCTTGTTGAGAAGCCAACTGTAAATATTACTAGGGCTTTTTAAAAGTTAGTGTGCATTTTCTGACTCTTTTGAAGTCTCTTCCTTCATCCTCGGGTCCCAGTAGTTTTCTGGTCTGTCTGTCTGTCTGTCTGTTTCCTCTCCCCACATCACTCTATACCTACTGTGGTGAATCTGTCATGTCCGAATCATGGCTGTATTCTCTTCTGATCAATCATTTTCTTTGTGTAGTTCAGGTTAGCCTTCAGCTTGCTATGTAGTGCAGCTGACCTTTGACCTCTGATCCTCTTCCTTGAACTTGGAGATTATCCTTTGTTAATTTTGGAGGTAGTTGTGTCTAATGGGTTTTTTGAGAATATAGAGGCCATGGGTGAATTTTGGACCTTGAATGAGTATAGGGAAGAAGAAAATGTCTTCTGTAATTGAAAGGATGATATATTTTTTATGATTCTTTATGTTATTAAATATCACACATCCTTCTGAAAAGAACATTATTAGCTCTTATGACTTAAAATTCCATAATAGATTTAGTTTCACATTCCTTTAGCTCTTGGGACCCAAACAATATCTTTAGACCCCAGTTTTTCTTTCACATTAAACTACACTTTTTATTTGCTTCAAAGTTCCTAACTTTGTTTTATACTTTTATAAATATTGGCTCTACCCTTATCTGATTATAGTCGCATGAAACATAGAACTTCTTCCTCATGTGTTTGTCTGCATTAATTTGACCTTTTGGAGACTCTTTTCTTTCAAGTTAAATTTTTCTTAATGTATTCTGATGACATCATTATGATCAGCCACTGGATACATGAGTATTTAAGATGTTAAAGAAAGAACAATTAATTCTTGAGAAAGAAGCCAATAAATTATAAAGGTTAATGTTACAGACATAGGCGTAATGGAGGCATGGTGGGTGCCAAATGTTTACAGAAGTTTGCTGCTATTATCACTGATAATGGATGAGAACCTTATAATTAAACAATTGATCTCTCTCTCTCTCTCTCTCTCTCTCTCTCTCTCTCTGCATGCGCATGTGTGTGTGTTTTCTTTAAGTTCCTGGCCAGCAATGGTACTGAGAAGTCCCACTTCCATGAACTGTCAGATGCCAGCATCCAGAAATCCACGGTTGGTTCCAATAAGCTTTTTCTGTGCCAACCATGTCTCCTGTTTTTATTTCTGATTAAACTTATGCCACACTTCCTGTTTGGGAGTCAATCGAGGTGGAGATAGGCACTGATTGAGCTTGTGACTCTTCTTTTGCTCTTCCTTCAACCAGCCTCTCAGGTTCTCATCCCTCCCAGCAGTCTGTTCGGTTCAGGTCCCTCTCCACTCTCACCCAAGTGCCCCACTCTTCCACGGAGCTGTCTGGATTGTGGGTCGTTTATCAACACATTCCGGCTCCATGATGTTGAGAGCCACCATCCTCCCTCATTTGCTCTGTTCCTTGTGTGAGGATCGCTTTAAAATTAAACATTTTGGGGGGTGGAATTTAGGATGTCAGAGGAAATAAATCTTTGTTAAGCTACCTTGTACCTGGAAGCCAACTGGTTTTCTTTTTGAAACTGTCTCTAATATGCCATTTGGTAGCTGATCTCCCCGCTCCATTTAACATAGTATAGTAGTTGATTTGGGAAATAAATTTATTTGGATTTGTTAATGTTACAGCCAGTGGTATAGATGAGGAAGACTCATTCTTGTGGGGATGGGAACAAAAAAGACTTTACCATCTATTGGCCAATCTAACTCTGAGCTATTGTCAAAAATAATTGAGACTTCTCATAGGTGAGAGAGATTTACAACGCTGTCTTTAACATTTTATTGCAGAGACAAATGCCTGTAGAATTAAGAGAATGGAGTCTGCTGGCAGACTACAGGTAAATTACTTTGGAATTTCAGTGACTTCCTTAATATTTGCCTAGCAGGTTTTGCCTAAGCCAAAACTTTCAAAGCCCTTCCTAATGCCAGTTTGTCTAACTAAATATATCCCTTGCCTCCTTGTCAACCTTAACAAAAGCTAGTTGCTGGGTACTCTTGCTTGGGTTAGCTTATCTTTTCGATATTCTAGAAAAGGTAACTGCAGCCCCAAACGCCGTGAACCAAAATAACTATACATAACCATAAAACTTAAAGCCAGGATTTGCTGTAACATGTGGCTTCCCATTAAGGTTTGATGTGGATTCTTTACACTGAAAATATTTGAAGGGCTGATTTCTTGTGCTGTGAAGTTGCTCTCTGAGGTTCCCTGCAGGCTCACCTACTTGGTTATTTAATTAACTTCAGTCGTCAAAGGCTTCTGTTAGCTTTCAGATGAATCTTTAGGAAAATATGAAGCTGTTCTTTGAAACCAATGTGTATTGAGAGAACAAGGACTCCCTAGTAGGTACCTTTGGTGCCTGCCTCCACTAGGATGGAAATACACAGTCTGGATATTCCCTGGCAATTCTGGGTCTTGCACCCAGATTTCAGGTTCAAAAAATAAGACCAATGCCATTAGCATACTTACTAAGCAGGGAATGTGGACCAGGTTCTGTTGCTAATGAGATCAACACTGCTTTAACATGATTGACCACAAACCAGATGATATCAGTCTTTATTTTAGGTTCATGTTAGTAACATCTTCTTTAAATATTGAATCCAGGAGGCTAACGATTTTGCATGTACATTTATTTAAGTGTCCACCAATAGGCGAATGAGTACAGAAGTATAACATAAATCCACGATGGGGGGCCTCATTCAGCTGTGAAGAACAGCGATAAGCCATTGCTTGCTGGAAAACGAAATAGAAGATCATCAGAGAAAAGAAGAAAATCTAGATTCAGAGAGACAAAGATTGAATGTTTCTTCTCTTGTGGATCCTAAATTTTGTATGGAAATACAGCATCATCTGTGTGTGTCTATGATGTAAAGGCAGAAGGAGACAGGGAAGGTGTGAGATCATCAGGAGTGAGGGAAATGGGGGGGTCAGGGAGAGTATCTTCATGAAATTTAGTGCTGTGTTCTTTGAACACATGACAGTGAAAATTTCATAGGAAGAAGGTCACTGATCCTGTGACACCAAGCCTACTTAGAAGAGGCATCGTGGGTATCAAGATGCACATGGAAGAGATGTCACATGGATCATATATTAGTTCTGTGTATTGAAACTCTTCTCTTGGTTGTAGGGTATGACAGAGGATTAGGAATTTCCATACAGATGAGACAATGGTTGCATGTTCAAAAATTAATTTAGAGAACAGATTAAAAATCTAGATTTTCCTTTGTAGTTTTTGTTCTGCCAGGATAACAGAAAATGCAGATTAACTCTGTGCTAATTGAGATTAATGCTCTAGAAACACAAACAACATGGAGTTGAAGTAGGAGGGGGATGTGTTGGAGGCACGGGGGTGGTTTGCAGAGGGAAATAGAAGTGGATATGATCGTGCATATTTCATTTGCACACTTGCATGAAATCCTAAAGAAAAAAGAAAACTATGACAAAGACAAAAATAAGGGAAAACATATTGCATGTGATATTAAAAGAGAAAGAGATCCGAAGGGGGCAGTAGAGTGAAGAGGGAAGAAATCAGAAGAGTCACTAAAGGACAAAATGCAACCCAATCCTTTGTATGCTAGTAAAAAGGCAAGACCTTACCAAGAAGGAGGAGGAGGGGAGGGGAAGGAGGAGAGGGAAGAGGAAAAGGACAAAAGACAAAATTAACCCACTGAATGGTTCTAGATTTCCATTCTTCCCAGAGGGTTTATATCAGTCCCTTTACCAGTAGCAATAAAGACAGTTCTTTCTACTCTAAAAGGCCTTTCTTTTATAGTTTAAGCTAGTGTCTAACTAAGAGTGTTTTTTGATTTCCTGCCTCCGTCTTGTTCCATCTCTTCATCCTTGGTCAGCCTCGGCTGCCCCTCTGGCTCTCTCCCTCTCTCCTCTTCCATGCATCCTCTCATCCATCCTCCATCCTTCCTCATTGTGGAATATCACTCTCTCTGGGTCTCCGTCCTTGACATTTAGACTTCACCCATACTTACATCTGCATACATACATACATACACACATACATACACATAACAGGATGTGATTAGCATATGGAGGAAGACATTTGGTATTTTTCTTTCTGTCAGAGTTTTGGGACTGTCAATTTCCCTGAACATTTTATTTTTCTTTGCAGTTAAATAATATCCCTTTGTGCATCTGTAGCACATGCGGGCGCGGTCTCTTTAGCTGTTGCTGGACGTCTCAGCTGCTCCCTGATTCTTGCTGTCATGACTAGAGCAGTAATCCACATGGATGTGTCAGTGTCTGTGGTGTCATCTGGAGTCCTTAAGGTATATGCCTGGCAGTGGAATATCTGGCATACATAGAGATCTTATTACAGTTCACTTATACAGAATGGTGTGTTGGGGCTGGTGGAAACTCAACATGGGTACCTTGACTCCTGCTCCAAGTCAAGCGGCCTCTATGGTCAGTTTGTGGTGAAGGGCTAGAGGCTAGATGGACGGGGGTTTGTTATGTACCCAGTACATGGCTTAGGCAAGGACAGCAATGTCAGTGAGTCCCAGAGTTCTCACTTGTAAATGAAGCACCAGGATATTATGAGATAGCTACACTACCACAGAAGACCATTGTCCCAACTCCAGTAGGTTAAATACTTCAGAATGCCCACAAGAGTAGAAGATGATTAAATATTGATTTTTTTTTTGGGTGGGGGAGGTGGAGTCTATTCTTTACTAAAGACTTCACTGTTCTCAGCGCAGGGCTTGCTGACACTTACGAGCAGAGTATGTATGAACAGAATAATCGTGTCAGTGAAGACAACACTTCTCCAGCCCTGAAGCCTATGCCACACGCACTCCGGTTTCCACGTGTCCACTCTCTGTCTCATATTTCTCCGTATGTTCACTCCTTCAGGAGTCTCTGAGATGAAAAGGCTGTGGCCTTCAGGTAACTGACTCATTGAGCTTTTCCTTTTTCTGTATGAAGAAGTTGAGATCTAGATAATGCAATTCTATGCTTAAAAGTGTGAGATCTACATAAAGAATTCTATGCCTAAAATAGCCTGAGCTTTTATGCTTTCATTGCTTATGTGGGCCACAGAACCCAACATTCCAGCCACTGTTTCCCCTCACCGTGTGCAGCCTCCTCATTTAGCTTGATCTGTCTCCTCCAGAAATAAAGAGAGCTCAAGTAAGTCCCCTGAACCCCCACCCAATAACACTATGAGACTTCCATGTCTACATGGTCTACAGAAACAAAACAGAAAGGTGTCCATGAGGACATCACTGTTGCAATCCACACCCCATGAACCTCTGGAAAACCCAAGATATCCTGGATAAGAGCTTGGCCAGTGGTTTCCCGTAGGTTTCAGTCAAGCCTCCTGTCTCTCATGGTCATAACCCATAGGCTTGGTCCAGTTGTCAGAATCCCGTGAAGAGTCATGACCCTTTTCTTCCCCAGAGTCCAAGTCACTCTTCCTAAATACTCAACCAGAATGATCCCACACCATGGGGTTTCCAGCCAGACCATTGTACATGACTGAAGCAAAAACTCTAGTGTTGGTCCCTCGAAACAACAAAGACCTTCTTCCTAGGCACAAGGGTGGAGGGTGTGGAGCCCAGACCCAGAATCTTGTGCTCCTTTCCCATCATGCACTGTAAACCTGTGCCTGACAAAGGCTTTCTCACTCATGCAGAAGGGGAAGTAATGTCAAGACCCACATTTTACATTCTCCCATACATTCTGATACAGGTGACACACACACACACATACACACACACACACACACACACAAATCTACCCAGATGCTAGCAATGTAGTGCATGCTTCATTAGTGGTCCTTGCCTTAAGGAATTCACACTTGGAACAGCCTTAGCGTAAAGAGGTTGGCTATAATGGAATCATGTGATAGAGAAGAGATAGCGGTACCAAAGGCACTTACATCATCAAGCAAGAAAGATGCATTCAGATGAGATGTAATGAGGGAGACACCTAGGTTTATTTCCTTCTTACATAAACAAGATTTGGAGGTGATGGTCCCAGATGTCTGGTGTCTTTACGATCAATGGGATTCAGGGTAAAGACTAGCATGACCAACTTTCTTTAAGGATACTTCTTAGCACAGTACAGCTGTATATATACCATCCACAATAACTTAGCCATATGTAGCTGCAAAGGAGTCTGGAAAGGCACCCAGTAGCTGAAAACTAGTGGTTCATTAAGTGGAAATTAAGGACAGTTGTTGGGAGGATAATGTGTGTGGTTCTGCTGTTGTTATTGTTGTCGATTTGTTTCTTTCTGATTTAAGAAGATCAGGCTAGGGAGAGAGAAGAATATATCTGAAAGCTTTCCCCGGGGAGGGAACACTTGAACTGAATAGGAAATCTATACGTAATAAATGCAGTGTTTGCTTTGGAGCTCACTGGCCCGAGGGAGGAGAGCAGCTGTTCAGGGTAGATTTCTCTATTGCAGATCAAGGGATTAAGAGGAACACAAGACAGTGTACCCAGTGTGGGTGCTACTTTATCTAACCACATACATCTTGCTGCTAATGTCTGGATCGGCACATCAAACTGGTGGGAGTGAGACGTTATTAGGAAATAGATCCATCACCACGCTGCCAATCTACATTAAATAGGACAATCGCTTGTTAAATGAGAAAAGATATCCAGAAGGCTAACTGATCTTGGATTCTGATTATGATAAGTAATGCATGTAAGACAGTCATCCCTGAGACCAGTTTCACACACACTACTTACTAACAGGTATCACTGCAGCATAACGTCCTGCATAAAAGCATAAAATCATGAAATGATCTCTTCAGGAGCAGAAAAGCACACTGCAAATGATAGCCGGAGAGCAGCGTACTCACTGAATCGCCCGGCGTGGCTACAGGTGGACTTGACCTTCCAGTCACATCGTGACCCAGGTTTCTCTCATCGTCTCCATATTTTGCAGACGAGAAAAGGAAGCAGGAGTAGTTCAATAATTTGCTCTGAGTTGGTGACTAAAACACAAGGAAGTCCAGTGCGTCACGGAAAGGAATGCAGCAGTGCGAGGTAGACCCTCCAGGTCATCATGGGAAAGGAACACAGCGCGCAGTAGACCCTCCAGGTCCACAACAAACCTGAACTGGACCCGTGCAGAAATCACTCCATGCCTGTGCCTGAGTGTTTCACGGCTCCTATGACTGAGGAGCCGTGGGTGCAGGATGGTTAGTCTGGGGCTAGCACAGGGTAAGTGAGTGCTCAGTAGTTAAAGGTTTAACAAGGCTAAGCCATTAGTTGTCAACACTACCTGGTGTCCAATACTTAACCAAACACCTCAAGCGGGAGACTAAAAGCTATGTATGACATGGCGTTACATTCTCCCATTCTTCCGCCCATTTGCCCCAATCCCCACGAGGTCTGTCTCTGTGTGTTGTCAAGGATGAGCTGTTTTGTAATGGCCATCTGCCACTCGCTGTGCCACAGCAAACGACATCCCCCCGAAAATGTTTACAAATGCTTCTTACATTGCTGCAGTATATTTTTTCATTAAGCTGAGGCATCTCCATTGAAAAATTATTTTAATCATCGCCAACTGAATTATACAAGAAGGAAGCATGGAGGGATAGCACTTAAAGGCTCAATGTACATTAATTGCCTTGGCTAATGAAAGAAACATGACTTAGCCAATGCACACAACATGAATCCTAAGATACACGGACAATTGAGCGTGGTAATAAAACAAGTATTAGAGTGTTAAATCCAAAACCCTCATTATGCCTCATGCAGCAAAACCGACCGTGTACCTGCTGTTCTGAAAGCATTTCTTCCTCTTGACACTGAAAGTTAATTATAGAACCAGGCATCCAGTCGGGTCATGTGACATGCGATTGGGGACCTTCAAAAACCCTGCAATATTATATCAGATAACTCTTTTTTTTTTAGCTTATAAAAGAAGTACATTGGTCAAGCTGATTTTTAGTTTGCCTTGATGTTCCATAGGCAATTTTAATTAAAATATGAATTATTTATACACACACACACACACACACACACACTTTATTTCACTTACTCGGGCTCTTGCTTTGTCTCTCTTGGCTCTGTAAACTAGTGAATTATTAACTCAAGGGTAATTTGTATCCCTGTGCTTAAGAGGGTAGGCATTGATTTCTTTGTCTTTTCATTTTATGAACCCTCCAAGTAAAGATGGTAAAGTCATGATGTTTAAGAGATGCGAAGTGGAATCTTGCTTTTACTGCTCTGCTAGAGTCTCAGAGCACGGAACAGACAGGGAGAGAAGAGACGGGCAGAGCCTTCCCTGCAGAAAGCACAAGCAGGGCCCTCTCAGGGGTAGGACCACTCCGTGAGTGTAATGTTCTGTAAGTTCCACCCCTGCCCCTCGTTGACACACTGAGAGCACGGGTGACAAGAAGAGGATGAAGAATGGTCTTAGTCTAGAGTATGTCTAGAATATTGTCTCTAGAATCGTCTTATGTCTAGAATGAAGCATTTGTCTTATTCCAATGTAAACTGCCTTTCTAGATGAAGAAGAAAAAGAAATTCTATCTTTTCTGGAAAACAGACCTGGAAAGCTAATTATCGTCGTTGTGTGCTGGTGCATGGGCATGTAGGTGCGTGTGAGTGTGTGTGCGTGTGTGTGTGTGCGTGTGCGTGCGTGTGCGTGTGTGTGTGCGTGTGTGTGTGTGTGTGCGTGTGAGTGTATGTGTGTGTGTGTGTGTGCGTGTGAGTGTGTGTGTGTGTGCGTGTGAGTGTGTGTGTGCGTGTGTGTGAGTGTGTGTGTGAGTGTGTGTGTGTGCGTGTGAGTGTGTGTGTGCGTGTGTGTGAGTGTGTGTGTGTGTGTGTGTGTGTGTGTGTGTGTGTACCAGCATATGCAGAGCAGCTGGCAACCTTGGCTATCACGATACCATCCACCTTGTTTTGAGACGGGGTCTCTCATTAACCTAGGGTCCAGAAGTCGGCGGGGCTGGCTGGCCAGGGAGTCCTGGAAGCTGCCTGTCTTTGCCTTCCCCAGCATTGGGATCACAAACCTCCCCAGGTTTCTTCTTAAAGTGGGTTTTTAAGGGATCAGAGTCAGAGCCTCATGCTTGCAAGGCAAGGAATTACTTTACCCCTCTCTCTTTCTTTCTTTCTCTCTCTCTCTCTCTCTCTCTCTCCCTCCCTCCCTCCCTCTCCCCCCTCTCTCTCCCCCCTCTCCTCTCTGTTTTACTTTGTACACCATGTAATTAATTATCCCCCACCAAATCCTGATTATGTATACATGCAAATTAATTGCTTTTGTTTGCTTCCCAGATCTACAAATTGACAATTTTCAGACAGCCATCATAAAAGTTCAGATTAAAGTAAGTCTTTTAAATTGTTATTTTTTTTTAAAGGGTTGGTCAGTCTGTTCTTCATGTGGTTGGAGAGGGGGTTTAGTGTTTACGAGTTCTTGCTTCAGTTTCAGAGAAATGGGAGCTCAGTGCTCATGTGGAGGCCGAGCCTGGAAGCCATGATCTCTGGCTAGCCAACGTGGCCTACTTCTGAAATCAGGCTCAGTTAGGGACCCTGTCTCAGAACAAGAAGGATAGGCCCTGAGGATGTCAGCAAGGTGGCCAGGTGGCCTCCACAAAGACCAATGTCATGTGAATCACAACCACCTGTAAGTCCTGTCCGAGGAGATTCAATACCTTCTGTCCTTCATGGGTACCTGTACACATATGTGCCATACACATACACATGTATGTGCATGCATACACACACACACACACACACACACACACACACACACACACACACACACACACCCATGAATAGAACTAAATCAGATCTGCTTTAGGAAAGGTTCTTTAGCTGGCAACATTTTGAGAGCTTATTATAGAGCAGTTTATGGTGAATTTTTTTTTTAAAAAATGTATCTACTTTTAAATAAAAAAACTTACTTCAACTAGCATGTATAAAGTATTTTTGCTGATTTGATTTTATTTTTCTATTTTTGGAGAGTCAGTTTGTTTAAAGGTACTACTAGAAAGCTAAGTTAGCAGAGGCCGTTCTTCAACAGATGTCGTGAGTCGAAACTCCAGGATCCCAGTGATAGATATTTTGGGGTGTTTTACATAGAGGTTGGTTAGAGGGAATAAATGAGTGAGGAGATTGACTCAAAGAACAGGACACGTCTTCATCCCATGCAACACACCCAGGCTCATCGCAGCCCAGCTGTGCCAGAAAGCCTTTAACACATAGACCTTCAGATGCATTCCAGCAGGATTCCCGACATCCCCCATGGGCCCGGGGCATCTGTAGTTCTTGCTTTCCAAAGGATTTTGAGACAGATTACTTGAAACCAAGATAACACCTGGCAAGAAGCATCAATCTTCCCAGATTAAACCATTTTACTCGTGATTTGTCATTCCGCCTGGCCCAAGATCTCAGCCTCCATCAACTCAAAGCTTGATCAGGGGAGGTAGAAGGAAAAATAAAGCCAATATAAGTCCAGAAAGATAAATGTGATCACAGGGTGAGATTAGCATGTTCGGAAGTATGAGTCCGAGGACCTCAGTTATCATGGGATGGGGGTGGGTGTCAGAGCTGAGACCAGAGCAGGATGGAAGCTGGAGATGAGGTGACCAAAGTGTGTGTATGTGTTTATGTGTGTATGTGTATGTTTGTGTGTGTATGTGTGTGCATGTGTATATGTGTGGGTGTGTGTTTGCTCTTGTGTGTATGTGTATGTGTTTGTGGTACATGAGTGTTTGTGTGTGTACATGTGTGTGTGCGTGTGTATGTGTGTGCATGTGTATATGTGTGGGTGTGTGTTTGTGCTTGTGTGTATGTGCATGTGTTTATGGTGCATGAATGTGTGTGTGCATGTGTGTGTGTATGTACGTGCATGAGTATATGTGTGGGGGTGTGTTTGTGCTTGTGTGTATGTGTATGTGTTTGTGGTACATGAGTGTTTGTGTGTGTGCATGTGTTTGTGTGTGTATGTGTGTGCGGGTGTGTATGTGTGGGTATGTGTTTGTGCTTGTGTGTATGTTTATGTGTTTGTGGTGCATGAGTGTTTGTGTGTGTGCATGTGTGTGTGCACATGTGTGTGTAGTGAGATGTTAAAGAGCCACGAAGCTGGGATAGAAGGATGGTGGGAAATGTGGATAAGAGTCTAGATGTTTAAAGGATTTTCAAGATCCATTTTCAGGTCTTTGGAGGCGTAGACTATAATAGATTGATTAAATGACCAAGAATAATGGCTTCTTGGAAAGACTGTGTTTTAGCGTTTGCAGTTTTTAAGTTTCCATTTGCAGTTTCACACTTGTATGTCATGGACTCTGATCATGTCTCCTCCATTATCCTCTCTTGTCCCCTCCCCTGATCCCTGAACCCCTTCTACCTTTTGGAGGACAAGGATGGATTATCCACCTGATTATGTATCTCTGGAGAGATTAAAAACTCTTCTCCTCCAGCAATAAGACCCCATGATCTAGGGCTTTGTTTTCATCGGGAGGGTAAAGAGAGGTGGGGGTTCCCTGGGCATTTTAGAATGCGTTGCTTACAGTACAATTTTATCTTGATAAATATATATATATATATATATATATATATATATATATATATATATATCAGAGCAACAGCAGCAGTTTGAGAAATTACTTAAGACTTCCCCAAGATTCACCAATAATTATTACCTCTTACCTATTTGCTATTGTCCTCTCTCTCTCTCTCTCCTCTCTCTCTCTCTCTCTCTCTCTCTCTCTCTCTCTCTCTCTCTCTCTCTCTCTTTCTCTCTCTCTCTCTTTCTCTCCCCAACATTTTTTCAGGGTAACTTTGAGATTCCATACTTCATAATTTTATATATTTTGGTTCATCATCTGAAGGAATCCCATCCTTATCTCTCACTGTGAGATAACTGACATCTGACACAGAATGAGTCCGTCAATGGTCCAAGTCTTCATAGGTTTCCTTTCCCAGTGTAGGATCCAACTCAGACTCATAGGTCACACTTCCTAGTCACTGTAACTTCAAACACGACCTCTTTTTAACTAGCTCTTTGACTCTCCTTTGACCTCTTGACCTTGATCCCCAAGAAGAGCGAGAATCAGTTTTCCTGTAGAAAGTCCCTCAGTTTGTGGCTATTGAATGTTTCCTTATGGCTAGAATCCTGCTGTAAGAAGACCTGAGATTGAGTTGTGTCCCCTTTGATGTACTATGGGAGGCAAAACCATATAGGTTTGTTCCCACATGGGTTACATGTTTAATTAATTGACACTGTTAACCTGAAGAGAGTTTACCAGCTTCCATCACCGCCATGGTGTCGGATTTCCCTTTCTAATTAGCAAACATTTTCTGGGAGATACTTTCAGGCTAAGTGAACAACACTTTCCTTATCCCACTTTCATTCTGTACCACAGGCATCCACAGATGATTTTCTAATCCATTTTTTCTTTTGTGTTCTTATACTTCATCTATATAACTCCTAGGAAGGCTGCCTGGCTTCTTCTATTCATCTATTCACCTGCTTACATCCGTGTGGCTCATGGGTTTGTTACAGAATCTGGGTACTAGTATCCCATGTCATCGTTTCTTGTGTGGTTTCAACTATGCCTTCCACCTTAGCCCCTTGCCTTAGTTTGAATTCTCTCTTACTTTCTGTAGAAACATATTACTCCAGGATAATCCTTGCATTTCCTCTATTTGGGCTCTAGAATCTGACTTGTGTCCAGAAATCACCAGTCCATACATTATAAACCTATCTATACGCGCATCTTTATCAGAGTTCAGTCATTCCCAGATATCTTCCATGGCAGCCGAGGATAAATATGTCACCACATCTAACACTTTCTCTCCATATTTTAAGCATTGGCATTCTTAGAGGTAGAGTCTGTCTATTGTTCTGCTTTCATATCTATCAAGTTTAATCTTCAATGCTGAGAATGTTTGTCCAGAATGTCTGCATATTTAGAAGCAGGAAGAAACAAGTTGTTTTTTAAGGGGGGTTTGAAGGGGCAAGGGACAACCTTGAGGAAGAATCTGTGGCATCCAGGTGGAGAAAGGTCTGAACCTGAGTTTTACCAAGTAACGACTGCTGTTAAGTTACTATTGTTTCCGACTGGTAGAAATGAGAAGCTTGCAGCTGTTTGTTCTATACAGGAGAAGGGGTTTCAGTTATTACTATTATGTGGCTATGTGCGTACAGTGTGCAGGTGTGAGAATGTTCCTGTGCGTGCAAGTGTGTGAGCATGTCTCTGTACATGTGGGGGTTGTGAGTGTCTCTATATCTGCAGGTGTGTATACAATGCGCAGATGTGTGAGCGTTTCTATAGATATTGGGATGTGAGTGTTCCTGTATATGTATTTCTTAGTTGAGGTTTCATTGCTGTGAAGAGACACGGTGACCATGACAACTCTTATAAAGGCAACCACTTAATGTGGCTGGCTTACAGTCTAGAGGTTCAGTCCATTATCATCATAACAGGCAGCATGGTAACATCCAGGCAGGCACAGTGCTGGGGAAGGAGCTGAGAGTTCTGTGTCTTGATTCAAAGGCAACCAGAAGAGACTGACTTTCTCAGGCAGCTAGGAGGAAGCTCTTTTCTGTACTGGATGGAGCTTGAGCATAGGAAGAGACCTCCAAAGCCCACCCCACAGTGATGCACTTCTTCTAACAAGGCCACACCTCCTAACAGTGCCACTCCTTATGGGCCAAGCATGTTCAAACCACCACAATGCTGGTATGTGAATAGCATGCACACACTGGCGGAGGCCAGGAGTCAGCTTTGGGATAGCTCCTCAGGAGATGTTCACCCTTGTTTTGAAACAGGGTCCTTCCTTGGGACTTGGGATTCAGTAAGTAAGTTGCTAAACTGTCTGGCTGTAGAGTTCTGGGGCCCTCAGGTTTCTACCTTTGCAGTGTTGGGATTACACGCCACTGTGCCTGGCTTTTTTGATATGATCTGGAGATCAAATCTGGATTCTCCTGCATGTGTGGCAAGCATTTTACCCATAAAGCTATCCCCCTGCCCCCAGCCAGGATTAAGGATTGTATACTCACACACATGACTTCGATTTTCTCTTTGATGAAGCAGGCCTTTCACCCTGCTCTCTTTTGGAGGATGAGGAGCTCACAGCTGACATTTCATCTTGGGTTTGGAAATATTGAAGGGATTAAACTTCTCACTGTCCCAGCATCACAAGCATCAGGTTCTACAGCAGGGTCCTCGGACTTGATGGATAATTCCTAGAACACAGCGCTTCAGAAAAAGTCCTTTCTCAAGAAGTGTTCTCAGGAGTTCAGCTGTCCGTCCGGTTAGACGGTAAAGCACTTTCCAGACACAATGTCTGAGTTTCTGTTCTAGAATCATCAGGAATGACCTCACCTGCATCTGCTATAAATGTTCCTCATCAGGGAAGTACTGGGGAAGGTGAAGTTGAGAGGGACTTTGTGGACCTAGCTACCTTTTCTTTCCTGTGGTCACTTAGAGATGTCTATGATTACAGAATCAAGGGGCAGTGTCCCAGGAGACTGTGATTTACTTTTTTTTTTTAGTATGTGGTAAGAGAAAAAGCATTTGAAAGCATGGGGGTCTCAGAATGCTTCCACAACAGACCATTGGCTCCTTGCTTCTTATCTTTGAAGAAGGTACTGGGAGTATTGGATGAGCTAATTCTGTACACTCTGGGGCATAATACATCTCAGCAGCAAAGCAAAGCTTCCCTCTTTGAAGGGAACAGTAATTGCAGAAAATAATGCTTCCTCTCAAACTAGCCCCAAGATTCTTCTTAAAAAGTCATGGAACTCAGAGGAGAGGTGTCAAAGCCCCAGTCGGCCAGAAGAACACTTCTAAGGAGACCAAGTCAAATTCAGATATGAAGGAAAAAGCTTTCCTTTCATCTAGAAAGACACAGGGTTAGCCCCTGAGACAAACATTTTTGCTGAAGCATATCTGTGGCAATTTTTATGTTTGTGGTTCATCCGAGAGGTCTTTTTGTGCAGGAAGAAGCAATGAGTCAGATGTTTTACGTCCCTTGTTCCCATCCTGTGATCTTCTCACATCCCTCACAAAGTCACCAGCATCCAACTTCCTGTCTCTTTCTGTGAGACTTTTGTAATACAATCCCCCTCCCCCCGAACGAGGCAGCAGAAATATCACTGTGCTTTGGAAAAACCACGCAGCCCAGCCAGCTGTCTTCTGTCCTGAGCGATGAGTACAACTTTACAAAACTGGATTGTATTAACACCATACTCATTCTTTCAGACAAAATTAAATTCAGACCCAAATCAGCTTCCGGTGGCCAGCTGGCAAGAATGTTGCTTTCAGTCTTTGTGTAGCTGCTCCTGACCCCATTTGGAGCTAATAGAAAAAAGAACATTGGCCTATGCACAGGGCCACTTGGTGTTGGCAGACCTGGGACTCTCTGCCTTGCTTGCCCCAGGAGACCTGGCCACACAGTCAGAGTCTCTTTCCATTGAGATCCTGCCCTGTTACACAGTGTAAAAGGCCCACTTGGTGTCTATCCCGAAGAAGTTGTTTCTCCATTTCTTGATGTTTTCTTCTCTCATTTTGTTCTCTACAAATTTATTTCTTCCTGCTGGGTGGGTTGTCACACACCTTTAATCCAAGCACTTAGGAGGCAGAGGCAGAGGCAGAGGCAGAGGCGGAGGCAGGAAGATCTCTCAGAGAGTTCGAGGCTAGCCTGGTCTATAATGTGAGTTCCTGGACAGCTAGAGTTTCACAGAGAAACCCTGTCTCAAAAATTTATTTATTTTTAAAGATGAATATTAGTGTGTTGCTGAGGAGTATGTTCTCATGTGTGCAGTACCCTTAGAAGCCAGAGGAGGTCATGCGAGTCAACAACACTATTCTCAGACAGTCAACCACACCACCACCCAGATTCCAGATTCTGAGAAGCCAGGTCACCAGGGAGGGCGATGTTGAGGATCTTTCCCTGACCAGAGTTTAAGATGAGAAGCTGGACCTAGGAGGTGGTGGAAGTCTGCAGGTTGAGTCAGGGTGTAGAAAAGGTGAAGACACATGGGAATGCTGCCCTTCATGTAATTGGGTTTATCACTCAGGCACGCACTCATACATGTGCACAATGCTCCCATATATCACACACATGCCCATGTATGTACAATGCACACACATGTACACACATGCATGTGCACATATATGCACATATGCATAAGTGTACTACACACACTCATGCCCACGTCATGGTATACACATCTATATTTTTGCATTTTTGTGTGTTTAAGATACCATGTGTATTGCTGACACCACATTATAAAATTTTGATACTCTTCCAAGATAACTTAGATTCTGATTTAAGTGCGATTCTTCATCCAACTGTGAGCTTGCTGCCTAATAAACACTGCTGGGGTTGAAAAGAATGTAATTTAGAAGGCACTTGTTTTCTGTTTTAATGACAGCTACAAAGTCAAGTGTGTGTGTGTGTGTGTGTGTGTGTGTGTGTGTGTGTGTGTTCACATATGCCTTTCGCTCTTTGAATCACACATTACTGTTTTTTTAGAATAAATGTGTGTGCACATGCACACACGTATAAGTGTGTCCTATGCCTCCACCACACAGTTGTCTTTGACAAATCCACTCCATGCCTGGGTGATACCCAGAGCCAGTAACTATGGCTGGCAAAGATGGACGTCCGGGGGCTAAGCATGTGCCTGCCAAGGGCTGAGGATTCTTTCCTGAAAACTCTGCTCCTTCAGCATTTTATCCACTTCACAAATGTGAGAGGAGGTTGAGGAGCTTGCCCAGGTCACCTTTGACCTGCAAAGTGGTCAAGATGGAACGCCCAACTGGAAAGTTCGGAGACCTTCAAAACGGTGTTGAATGTAAGCGATTAGCATAAAACAAACATTGTCAGATTGCATAGATGAATGAATAAATATCCTGTAAGCAGTTTATTGGTCACTCTTCAATTGTGATAAAACACCATAATCAGGGCAGCTCCCGGAAGGGTTTGTTTGGGCTGGTGTGGAAACTGGGAGCTCACAGTTTGAACTGCAAACAGGAAATCGAGAGGACAAGTCTTTCAACTCCCCAAGCTTGCCTCCAGTGATTTATACCAACAGAGCCACAGCTCTCAAACCTCCCTAACACGGCCATCAACTGGGAGCCAGTGTTCGAATGCCCAGGTCTATGGGGGGTGTAACTCAAGCCACCACAAACAGCTGGAGAACAACAGATGCAAAATGAACCAGGATCTGTAACCTCCCCTCCATCTCACCACCCAGCCGAGGTAGTGGAAGAGAAAAGTTATTAGGATGTGGGGGAAGTGGACCTGTTCAGCAATAGTTCTTTGGGAGTGAGCTCCATCTTCTTTGGGAGCAGTTCAGTCCTGTAGCAAACACCAAATACGACTCAGCAGCTGCAGATCAACCCAGTAGACAGGCAGACACCAGGCACGAACCAGCAGCTGTAGTTCAATCCTGAAGAAACTGCATGGCTCGCCAACCCGCCTGAGGTGAGGCCACAGAAGA
Source organism: Tokudaia tokunoshimensis (assembly GCA_036184795.1). Taxonomy (NCBI): domain Eukaryota; kingdom Metazoa; phylum Chordata; class Mammalia; order Rodentia; family Muridae; genus Tokudaia; species Tokudaia tokunoshimensis. The sequence goes on from BTHU01000021.1 coordinate 18,306,474, forward strand.
GGCAAGTTGCCGCAGGAACCACAGTTGGGTGGTTCTCTCAATGGCAGGCATTACCACACATTGAGCTCTACTACTCTGTGCAAGGCGAACCAATACATACTGTCTTTAGTGAAGAATGGTGAGGTGGAGCAAACCAACCCAAGGCTCAGAACTTGTCTCCCACTGTCTGTGGGGCCATATTTATACTCCTCCATCAAGTGTCCTTTCACATGTCTGCTTCAAGAAAACATTCTTTCATGTGTCTGCTTCAGCAAGGTATCCTTTCACCTGTGTGCCCCGGCAAAATATCACTTGACATAATTGACTTTCCAAAGAAATTACAAGTTTCCACTTCAGGATCCAGCATCCAGGTTATTTATACGTTCATCTATACAATCTTATAATGTGTGTTTTTTCAGATGATATATATATATATATATATATATGATATATATATATGATATATATATGATATAGCTATATGTATATCTATAAGAGTATAATTGGTTCACCTTATATAGCATTGCTTTTTTTTTTAAAGATTTACTTATTATTATATATAAATATACTGTAGCTGTCCTCAGACACACCAGAAGAGGGCATCAGATCTCATTACGAATGGTTGTAAGCCACCATGTGGTTTGCTGGGATTTGAACTCAGAACCTTCAGAAGAGTAGTCAGTGATCTTAACCACTAAGCCATCTCTCACGCCCTTTTTCTTTCTTTCTTTCTTTCTTTCTTTCTTTCTTTCTTTCTTTCTTTCTTTCTTCCTTCTTTTCTTTTTCTTTTTTTAAGCATTGTTGAGCTTAACTTGCGATAACGCTACCATTGAGAGAAACTCACCCAAGAACTGCTGGTGAGGTTCCTGTGGTAGCTTGCCTCAGGCAGGTTGGTGAGGCTTTCGGTTTCTTTAGGAATATGTATGTGTATACATATATAATGTGTATGTATATGATGGGTATGTATATGTATATATGTATGTATGTGTATCTGTATCTGTATATGTATATGATGTGTGTGTATATGTGTGCATGTGTATGTGTATATGTATATGTATATGAATATGTATATGTATATACCTTTATGGAGGTTCTTCCCTTCACTATTTTTACTTTCCCATGGGTTTCAAGCTTAAACTATCATGGTGCATGGCGAGGCAGCTTATCCCTAGTGTGTCCACAGGCTGCTGGCTCAGGCTTAGCAGTAGTCTCTCTCCCTTTCTTCACTGCTTGCAGCTGTGGACAGGCTTCCTTAGGACACTCGAGCACATGAGACCACCATGCCTGTCCCCAAATGCATCTTGGGTTTCCAAGAACAGGCACTTGTGTTCGTCTTATTTAGCAACCCCTGTAAACCCGCCAGTGTTAAGATGGGTTTTCATATTAAACAACCTCATTCAAAACCATACATTTTTTTTCCTTCTGGGAGGTGAAACTAGTTTGAGTCTGGTGTCCAATACACCTCTGAGTGTTTCCCGCCACTGCCTCAGAGAGGGGTTTTCCAGCTCCGAATGAGGTCATAAAGATGCAATTACTCTTCTTCGTAGAGCCCACTCTACCAGGCTCATTTACAAAGTCACTCAGCCATAACTTGGCCACTTACATAACTCTATTGCCTAAAGGTATTTCTTGCTCCAGCCGTTTGCCCCCAAGAACCACATTCATGTTACAGAGAAATACAAATCCAGGTGTGTTCTGCACCAGCAGACTTACAGAGATGTTTTGTTAGGTGTAAATTACATCTGGTTTTGGGGAGAAAGGGAGAGACTGGATGATCTGTATTCTATGAAAGAATTTTATAATGAACATTAGCCTCTAGTAATGCCCAGATTCCAGATTTTACGTATTAAAGCTATGTATTTATATATGATGCAAGTGTTCCAGGGTGTTAACAGTGTTTACAAAGGAACCTGTCACAGACCGGTTCAGGGAGGGCCTTTAAACTAGTAATTTTTCCTTTGTAGGTCTGATGGAGCCCAGAGCATCTTCGGTTGTATTCCAGGGATAAAGATGACCTTCACCGTTAACACATTGCATTTCATGGGGAAGGCTCTCTAGCACACACAGTCACTGTCTGCCTCCTTCTGCATGGCAACAGGCTGTGAGAACAGCACTGTTGCAGGGATTGGTCAGTGGACAGGCAGTGAGAACAGCACAGCTGCAGGGATTGGTCAGCAGACAGGCAGGGACAATAGCCCAGCTTCAGGGATTGGTCAGCGGGCCCAACTATCTTGTCTTCAGCAACCATCAACCTTGCTTTAGCTTTCCAACAAGTCTTCTTCTTTGGCTTTTGAGCATTCTGTTCTGACTGCTCAGAGACTTCAAGCTCTTCCTCCCCGTCTCCCATCTATTAACTGTAGATTCTTTCCTCATACAGTATATCTGGATGGGATCCACTTTCCCCTCCTTCTGCTCCTCCCCTCCCATTTGATCCACCTGCTTTCTGTCTCTCGCTAGAAAAGAACAGGCTCCTAAGAGATACCAACCACACATAAGAAAATAACATCAAAAACCACCATGTCAAAGTGGGACACGGAAAGCCAACAGACAAACGAAACAGAACAAGAGAGGGTACAAAGATCCAAGAACTGTTGATTTACACACTCAGGAGTCCCTCAGCAGTACTAAGTGAATGCTATTGTACACATGCAGAGGACCTGGAGAAGACTCATGTAGGTCCTGATCCTGATGCTTCAGCCTCTGTGAATTCATGTGAGCTTTGCTCAGTTGTTTTAGAGGATCTTGTCCTCTGCCCTGGTGTCCTCTGTTCCCATTCCCCCATCTCTCCTATCCTCTCTCCTCTTCCATGGGGTTCTCTGGGTTCTGACAGGAGGGATTGATGGAGACATTTCTTTTGGAGCTGTGTGTTCCAAGGTTGGTCTGTCTGTCTGTCTGATTGACTGACTCTCTCTCTCTCTCTCTCTCTCTCTCTCTCTCTCTCTCTCTCTCTCACTCTCTGTCTCTCTGTCTCTGTCTCTCTCTCTCTCTCTCTCTCTCTCTCTCTCTCTCTCTCTCTCTCTCTCTCTCTCTCTCTCTCTCTCCCCCTCTCCCTCTCCCCCCCCTCTCTCTCTCATGTCTGGCTGTGGGTATCTATATTTCCTCCCATCTGCTGCAGGAGGATTCCTCTCTGCTGATAAGACATTGATTTAAAGATATAGCAGGATATAATTAGAGTCATTTCATTGTTACTTTAAAACAACAACAACAAAAGCCCAGTCATATTTGGTTTTACCCTAGGTCCCAAGGCTATATAGAATCCGATTCTTGGTCACCCAAGCAGTGTCAGGTCTGGGTTCCATCTCGTGGAGTGGGACTTAACGTTAGATAGAAGCATTTGTACTGGGTTGGTGTTTACCTTTCTCCTTTGTGAGCCTGCAGAGAACCTTCCTGCATCATAGACACTAGAACACGGTGGTGAAGGTTCTATGTAGGCAGCACTCCGTGTTCAACTAGTCATGTGGTGGTGTCCTCGGCAATGGGCTCACTGTCCATTGGCGACTCCAAGTTCTGTCCTTCATGTCCATGACAGATAAGGTCAGCTGCAGAGTAACCCTGAATCCCAGCTTTCTTTATGCCTCAGTCTTTGGTCCTCTGACTCCTCCCCAACTCTCACGGTTGGTCACTTTCTTCAGCTAAGCCTGGCAAGGGACTTCCCCAAACATATTTGGATCACAGCTAGAGGGAATGAAGATTAACTACAAGAATTCCGGCTTGCTCTGTCCGCTACCCAGTTCCTTCCTTTGGAAAGACCTTTAGAGTGTGAGGGTCCCTTCCTTCCTCCCCCATCCTCCCTCCTCCTCTTCCTCATGCTCACTCCCTCTCCTACCCTTCCTCCCCTGCTCTCCCTCCGTCTTTCTGTCCTCTCCTTCTCCACCTCCCCCATCTCCGTTAATCCTGCAACTGGTCCATGATGCTGTGCTGAAGTCAAGGATGACTTTCAAGGTAGAAATGGGAGTTCAGGGGTAGACAGAGCCTCATACGAGGATCTGAAATATCAAGACTGAAATAACAAGACTGTTAATAATAAAAGATTACTTAGGAGTTATCTTAGTCAGGATTTCTATTCCTGCACAAAACATCATGACCAAGAAGCAAGCTGGGGAGGAAAAGGTTATTCAGCTTACACTTCCACATGGCTGTTCATCACCAAAGGAAGTCAGGACTGGAACTCAAGCAGGTCAGGAAGCAGGAGCTGATGCAGAGGCCATGGAGGGATGTTACTTATAGGCTTGCTTCCCCTGGCTTGCTCAGCCTGCTCTCTTATAGAACCCAGGACTACCAGCCCAGGGATGGCACCACCCACAAGGGACCCTCCCCGCTTGATCACTAATTGAGAAAATGCTCCACAGCTGGATCTCATGGAGGCACTTCCTCATCTGAAGCTCCTTTCTCTGTGATAACTCCAGTCTGTGTCAAGTTGACACATAAAACCAGCCAGTACAGGAGTATACTTTAAAGTTAAACATGTTGACATTAATATAGCTATATCATGTAATCATTATATAGTCATGTAAATACATGAATAGATTTATAAATGTTTCTATGTTTTGCAAAATGTTTACTATGCTGATGACCCGGGGAAAAGCTCTTTGAAGACTCTGGTGTTTTAGAAATACCTCTTTTGGCCTGCTGGTATTTTAGAAGATAGGAACGGTTTTGTTTTTCATTTTTTCCTGATGTTTTCCATCCTTAAAATCTGATCCCTTAGTGGATATCTCTTCCCTTTGCTGCCATTGTTGAGAATTTTTTGTTGTTGTTTACAATTAATAGTTGGTCCTCTTCATGATGATAATGTGCAACTTTGCTTTTTAGAATTTGTTTCGAATTATTAATTTTAAATCCCTAAATCTAAATGTGTGAACTTTCACACTCTTAGAACATGAAGTTTTAAAAAAAACTCAGTCGAGATAAAATTTGATAAGTTTTGTCCACTTAAAGAAACAAAGTGATTTTTTTCAGAACTTTAGAAACCTGAATTTTTATTTAGAAACCTGAATTGCAGTTAGTCAATGCCAGTATTTCAAACGGGCACTTTGCCACAGTGACCTTAAATAGTTCTGTAGGAACTTAGAGGACCTCACTTCAGTCCAGGCTGGAATACATAGAGATTCCAAGCTGGCAGAAGATTGCAAAATGGAAGTTTCCTCTGGTGGGTTTTGCTCTCCAGCCTGCCTGCCTTTCTCCACCCTGAGATAGCTCCCACTACAGTCATGGTGCAACACCGAGCTTCAACCAATAGGTGGCGCTGCTCAACACACAATTTATTCAGATGTGAAAACATTTCTGATTCGTGGGGATTAAGGTTATGAAATCTAATGAATTCAACACTGTCTTCGTGCAGAAAGACAGAAATATTCAGCATTAAGTTTCCACATCTGAGGAATCCCAGGATGGTGAGGGCAGGGGCAGGGGCAGGGGGATAGGCAGGGACAGGGACAGCTGTGATTAACTGTCTGCTTTCGGGCCTTGGTGACCCCGTTAGCCACGCCCATCAGATACTTATGGACAGTCAACATTGGAACAGCGCACTGATTATTTTCCTTACCCCGTCCAGGCTCAAAACTTTCACGTTTCCCCAGCTCCAACTTTATCATATTTTAGTTTTTAAAGCTTGGTCAGATTCCATCTGTGAGGTCTGCCGTGTATTCCTGTGACTCGGGCATTCAGCAAAGCAGAGACAGTCAGACAAAGGGAGGGAATCTAAGGTTCCCCTGGAGGGTTTAAGACCTCGAGTCAATCTTCTTCCTGTTGATATCAGAGATTTGTGACCCTCCACTGGAATGAATGTCTCTGAAGGGTTATTTGCATCAACTGCTTTATCTATCTATCTATCTATCTATCTATCTATCTATCTATCTATCTATCTATCTATCTATCTATCTATCCATCCATCTATTTATTTGTATTTATTTTTTAAGCCATGGGAGGTTTGTTACCCACACAGACCAGGTCACAACTTCTCTGTCTTTGGATACAGTTCCTCTCCCAGTCTACCCCTGATTTGCCCTGTTCCATCCACTCCACTTCAGCAGGTCTGGTGGTCAGTCACCCTGTGAGGGAATTTTGAGGTAAACACTAGATTACTTATCATCTCCCCTTATGTTACTGTAACCTAAGGTGAAATTTTTAACGATTGTTAGATAAGAAAAAATAGTATTATTTTCGAATGTTAATTACCATGCAGTGCTCAGTATCCCCTTACTCTGCAAAGATCCTTTCTCTTTCTGTTTTATTTTTAAAAACTAGATTCAAAAGACGCTATATGTCATCTTTGGTTTGCTGAACTTTGTAAAATAACAATTTGAAACAGTTTTCTCCTTTCTATACTTCCCTCCTCTTAAAAAATATATGTATATATAAATATAAATATATGTGTACATATGTAAACATATAAATATATAATAAAATATATTTAAAATATATATTAATTTATTTCACATGTGTAGATGTTTTACCGGTTGTACGCCTCTGCACCATGTGCATGTAGCTACCTCTGGGAGTCAGAAGAGGGCATCAGATCGCCACATAACTGGCATTCTGCATGGTTGTGAGCCACCTTGTGGGTGCTGGGAATCAAACCCCGGTCCTCTTGGAAGAGACACCCATGATCTTAACCACTGAGCCGCCTCTCCAGCACTCGGTTCCACCTTTACTTTTAAACATTTGTTGAAAGCAATGGTCCTGGAACAGAACCTCTTGCCCTAAGCGGTTCTATCCCCATGAACCCTGGCAGACTCTTGTGTTTTCTGTAGTCAGGATTCTACATCTGGATGCTTGATCATGTTCAAGATAAAATTTTAAAGATTATGTGCGTGGGCACCCATGGAGGCCAAAAGAGGCCAAGATTCCATGCATCTGAAGTTACAGGGAACTACAAGTCACCTTATGTGGGTGAATCTGAAACAAATTCTGGGTCTTCTGCAAGAGGTCTTAATGGTTGGGCTGCAGTCCAGTCATCAAGATCACATTTAAAGAGAATAGTGTAGATGATGGGGGGAGCTCACTGCTATAGTGTACTAGTGACAGATATTGCATACATTTTTTTTCAAACATCATCATCATCGTTATCATCATCTACATTTGTAGTGTTAGGTTGCCCAAAGTGTCTAGATACTGCCTTGTCCATGTCTCATTTAACACAGTTTTCAGTTCACACTGTCTGGAGCTGTTACTTAATCAGAGGATGCATAAAGGCATACACAATTCAAGGACGACCCTGTACAATTCTTGGGTGAAATGTCAGGGTAAAAGGGTTTGCTTCTATGCATGATGACCTGAGTTCAATTCCTGGTACCCACACTGAAGAAGGAAAGAATCAACTCCACTGTGGTGGTTTGAATCTGCTCCACCTAGGGAATGGTGCTCTTAGGAGGTGTGGCCTTGTGGAGTGGGCGTGACCTTGTTGAAGTGGGCATGGCCTTTTTGGAGGAAGTGTGTCACTATGGGCATGAGCTTTAAGACCCTCTCCCTTCCTGCCTGGAAGCCAGTCTTCTGTTTGCATTTGGATGAAGATGTAGAACTTCCAGTACTCCTCCTGCATCATGCCTGCCTGGATGCTACCATGTTCCCACCATGATGACAATGGACTGAACCTCTGAAGCTGTAAGCCAGCCCCAATTAAATGTCCTTGTAAGTGTTACCTTGGTCATGATGTCTGTTCACAGCAGTAAAACCCTAACTAAGACACCTTCCAAGATGTTCTCTGGTCTCCACATGTGTACTATACTGGGACAGAGATAAACACAATAAAAATAACTAAAATAGATAGACAGACAGATAGATGGATGGATAGATAGATAGATAGATAGATAGATAGATAGATAGATAGATAGATAGGTAGATAAAAGTTCTTCCCCATCAATTGTTTTTACTACTCTGGGGTAGAGTTCATGTGAGAAAGTCAAAATAAATACTGAATTTTTATTCCATCCTTTATTTCTCAGATGTTAGAATGAGGGATTGATGTTCTAGAAACCTTCAAGCAGAACAAACAAGGTGTTTTAAAAGCGATATCATTATAACCACATAGATTCTTAAGGAAAAAAAACCCCTACATTCAATGTGTTTAACCTATTAGCTATTAGGTCTCTGATGCATAAACTCTTCCACACTTGACATCTTATTTTCGCTTCTAGTCTCCTGGACACACGGCCTAGCATGTGAAAACAACATGTTTTGCTTTTTGTGTGGCAAGCTGTCTCAGGCTGGTGCTGTGACATCTTATACCATTGGATGCTGTCTGGAGTCATGTGTCTCTAAGGACACTGGGTTATTTTCATGGAAATAGCGTAGGGACAGCTCAACCTGGGTGCTGTATCTGATGCTGTCAATCCTGTTCAGTTCTGAAAAATCACATCGCAGGTTTGAAAGACTTCATTCAAATTCAGGTCTCACAGACCAGTATTTTATTTAACGCTTATGACTTTTAAAAAGATCCAGCGTAGGGAAAAAGGGGTTCATTAAATGTAGTTTGAGTTCCATGAGGGGGAGCTGTACAATTTTTCTGAAAGCTTTTGTGTCCAGTTATAATTAATCTTCCACACACTAAGGACCTTGCCATTCCCAGAAACAGAAGGAAAGGTGTTGGGTGTGGTGGGTTCACAGTGCTGAACTTTAAGCTGGTCTCTGGAAAAAATAAGTTCTTCCCTAAACATTGTTTATGTAGTATATGTATATGCATGCATGTGCATGTGTGTTTGTGCATGTGTGCATGCATGTACATCTGTGCGTGCATGTGCACATGTGTATGTGTGCTTGCATATATGAGTGTGTATGTGTATGCATGCCTATGTGCGTGTGTCAGCATGCATGGGTGTTTCCATGTGTGTGCATATGTGTATTTGCCTGTGTTGTGTGTGCATACGTGTTTGTGTGCATGTGTGTGCAAGTGTGTGTATGTGCATGTGTGTGTGATACCAGGAACATGGAAGTCAGAAGTTCTCTTCTTGGATGTGGGTTCTAGGATGGCACTCACAGTCCACTTTGACATCATCAGACATGTTTATTTAATTGCAAGTGGAGGGATGGCTTTATCATTCCACCATCAGGAGTGTATTTTATAAGGTAACGAATACAAATCAAAAAGCAGCTTATGTTTTAAAAATGTATGGTAATTATGTAAAGTCAACTTCACCCGAATCTCTGCATTTTAAGGCGCAGATTTACAAGAGTGTAAATCTCACAAAGGCAGTGCGAGTTTCCATGGACTTCCATGTTTTATGCATGCTGACTCTCAGCGAGGAGAATAAATTCTGATTCGTCGTTCCAGAAAAGCTCAAACTTCCTTTCAGTTCTCGGTATAGGAATTGAGAGCAGAAACCCATCCTTATATGAGAAAGTAAGTAAATAAAGCAACTGAGAGGAGATGCGTGGGGAGGGGCCTCAGAGGCCTGGTCCTCAGACAGATGCTGAAGCAGAGAAGCACTTGTTTGCTAAGGGCGTGGCCACTGGTAGATCCCGCCCCCAGCCCCCGTGCACACCCATGCACATATGGGAAACACAGACAGACACAGTGTCTTACAGAACAAATAAATTATAAAAACAGAGTATGAAGTTGGGAGGGAAATGTGAAGGGAGATCCTGGGTCGGAGCTAGAGTTAAGAGAGGAAGAGGAGGGTATGATCCAGAGATATTGTATATGAAAATTTCAATGAAAAAGTAAAAATTAAAAACACCAGGGTGAGCGATGAAAATACCTACCATAGGCAGTTAGTTGATAAGAATTAATATTTTTTTTATTTTTTGATTAATCAGTAGCTGAGCATTTGTCAAGCTTCTTAAAATTCTTTACTTGCAATTTCTCTTAAAAATCTGATCAAGTGGACTTATGCATCCATCTAATTTTGTATTTTCATCACCATCATCATCACCATCACCATGACCACCATCACGATCATCACTATTTATGGGGATGGAACTCGGGGTCTTCCACACACTAGGGAATTCCTCTGCTTCCGAGCCACATCCTTAGCCCTCCATGCTTATTATTTAAAATGCTTTCTTCAGTTGTCAGAGCCTCAGGTCTCATGGAGTCTGGGTTGGACCTTGTGTTGTTCTCAACCCTTCCTGTGATGACCACGTTGTTGACAGGCTGCAGCAGCCGGAAGAGTGGAGGCGGGGCATCCGCCCATCCTTTTCTGCTTCCATTTTGCTTTCCCTCCAGCATCTATGCCGCCCCCCGCCCCCCGTCACAATTTCCCCCTTTCCCCCTCAGGTCTCAGACACACTCTCCACTCTGGCTGTTTCTTTAATCCTGCTCCATGCTAGAGATGCTAGACAGTTCCCTTACATAGCCTCGGTGTTTGCACCCAGCACTACTTACCAGCAAGGACAGGGGAGGGGAGGAGCCTGTCGGCGAGGGGAGGAGCCTGTAGGTGAGGGGAGGAGCCTGTGCTGAACTCAGTGCCACCTCTGAGTGGGCCTGGGTCTCCAATACCCATGGAAGCTGCTTCCGGTCCAGTCCTCCTCCTGTCTTACAGGGCTTTCCTATCTCTGTTTGCTTTCATCTTAGTTCAGATCTGTGAACCCAGGCCTCCGCATACGGCACATCTGAGCTAACGATCTTGTGTTCAGTCTGTCCTGCGGTCCATCGGACCCTGTTCTACTAGGAAGCGTGATCGTGGCGAGGTGGGATCCTGCAGATCATGAACCGAGGTGACCCTGGTCATCTTTAGTTGCTTTAAGTAAACACTGTGGATTTGCAGCTTTCTTTTGTTCCGTGGCTGCAGAGTTCAGAGTTCACAAGCCTCATCCACAGGGAGTCTGTCCCTCAACCCAGTCACTCCTGTCCACTTTCTGCTTCCTCTGCAGCCAGAGCCAGGCTCCAGGTTTGAGACTCTCCCTCTATTGGAAACATCAGTAAAGAGTCTGCGAGCAGCTTAGACATTTGTTCTCCCCGAGAAGCGATTGTGATTCTTGGTAACTTAGGATTTTCGTCTTGCAATAAAACTTGAGGCAAAATGCTGAAGATCTGAATAAAAAGAGTCAAAGGAGAAAATGAGTCAGAGTCACACAGAACGGGGTTATGTTTGGGAACCTGGAAGGCCACGAGGGCCGTCAGACACTGTCCAGCCTGATTAATCACTGTTTATCGGTGAGTCAGGCTTCCCTGTGCCTCATGTGGTCAAGCCTGGGCTCACGTACCAAGATCTACCAGCACTGTGAGCATGTGAAGGAAGAACTCTCTCTACACTGCTTCCTTGGGTCCAGAAACTGTGGGGAGACATCTTTATTCCTGAACCCCTGGAAATGCCTCTGTCACCCCAGCTTCTACTTAGGTCCCGGCATGCTCTTGTCCTTTTGGTTGCAAGTGGGCAGGAGGATGTTGTGTCAATCTCCGGGTTGTGTCATCATCTGTATGGCTCCTGGGTTTTCCCTTGGCCTCTATGCTCCGTTCCTCAGATTAAATTCTAACTGCTAGAAATAGCTAGAGAAATTTTTGTGTTCCGAGGGAAATTTAAAAACTGGATCATGCAGGGCTGGAGAGATGCTCGATGGCGAAGAGCGCTTGTTGCTCCTACAGAGGGCCTTGGTTTCCTTTGGGAGTCTTCTGTAGTTACAAGGATGTAAAAAAGGGGAAATCAAACTTCCTGCTGATCATTCATCCATGGGTGAGCTCACACATATTAAACAATTGCACAGTTAGTTATTGGAGTCCTGAGTGAGGGTGTGGATATCTACCATGGTAGATGGATGTCAAGAGAGGTCTGAAAATACCTACAGGGAAGTTTGGTGGTGGTTGGACTTGAACCAGGGAAACAGTATTGGGGATTACCTGGGGAAGAGAAGCCATGAAGTACTGTTTGCTGAGATGATTTCTTCCTATGTCTTTGAGTGGAAATTGTGGTGGTTTCAATATGCTTGGCTCAGGGAGTGAAACTATTAAGAGGTGTGGCTTTGTTGGAGTAGGTGTGGTCTTGTTGAAGTAGGTGTGGCCTTGTTGGAGTAGGTGTGGCCTTGTGGAGTAGGTGTGGCCTTGTTGGAGTAGGTGTGGCCTTGTGGAGTAGGTGTGGCCACGTTGAAGTAAGTGTGTCACTGTGGGGGTGGACTTTGAGAGACACACCTCCTAACTACGGGGGAGACAGTCTTCCCGTTTTCCTTTAGAACAAGATGTAAAACTCTCAGCTCCTCCAGCATCATATCTGCCTGGATGCTGCCATGCTCCCACCATGATGATAATGGACTGAACCTCTGAACCTGTAAGCCAGCCCCAGTTAAATGTTGTCTTTTATAAAAGTTGCCTTGGTCATGGTGTCTCTTCACAGCAGTAAAACCCTAACTAAGACAGAGATCTATGGCCACATCACAGGCAAATATCCTGGAATGGTCATCTATAATATGTGTAATGGCAGACTTAAACTTGTTTGAGTACCAAACAATTAAATGACTCTTGATAATAATCAATTTTGTAGTGGCATTGGTGTTTGTGCATGTGTATGCACAACCAGCCAGAGACTCTGGAGAGTGAACAGAATGTTCAGGAAGAATGGCAACGCTTCCTACCCTAAACTATACAGGGCAAGGTCTCTTCCCTAGTTGCCCGCACCCAACTCTAAACATTGGACTAGATCAAATGCAGGGTGTGGTGGTGTCTGTAGAGAAAACCGGTTGAAAATAAGTATATGAATATTAGGGGAAAAAATGTACTGTGAGCCACAGGCCCACGTGCATGGAGAGAAAAGGCCTGTTTCCAGATAACAGACTGTGTGAGGCATTCTGCTGACAGGGCAAGTCCTCTTCAACCCCCAGCTGGCATTGGGTTACCTGTTATTGCAATCCTTCGATTAGAGCAACTCTACACAGGACTAGAGAGTTCTTTCAAAGGAACAATCAGGATTGAGCCTGGGAAATTGGAAACTTAAGGCCAATGGAGCATTTCATAAAACGTGGTAAAGACAGGAGTTGAAAAACATGGAAGCAAAGAATCTAAATTAGGTCTGGGAAGAGTTACTTCAGCCACCACACAGTGCACAATGCAGTAGTTCTTGCATGATCATGAAATATAAACTTATTATTTTTAGCAATCCTCCCTATGTCTATTTAATTATTTGTTTTTTATTAATTTCAGTGCTTACATGACACCCATCCAGGGCCAACAACATTATTTACACTCGCTGGTGCCCCTGACAGCCTAGGCTCAATGCCCCTAGGAAACCAACTGGTGGAAGGAGAGAACCAACTTCTCCACGTTGTCTTCTGAGCTACACAGAGATGTTATGGCAGATGCATGACCCACTCACTCCCCAACTTAAAAAAATGTTAAAATAGGAAAACTTTCTAGGTATTATTGAGGATGGGTATCAGCATAAGAGGATGTTAGACTCAGAAATTTGATTCTGAGTTTGGAGAGAGGGTTAGTTGTGCCCCAGAGGCAGCCATGTTGTTGGGTGGCTTGCTTCAGACCTGGTATGTTATAAAACACAAGAATCAGGAGTGGAAAGGAAGGGATTTGCATTCGATCAAAAGTGGCTGGGAACAGCTGTCAGCAGCAGAAAGATTTGCTGTTAGATGGTCTTTGGAACAGAAGAAGCTAGCTCAGGATTTCACAACTGAGTGACCCACAACCAGACATTCATCCATTCTGGGCCTCAGTTTCCAGCTTGTGAGTCAGGATGGGTATAAACACTCTATGGGTTCTATGCAGATTTGTACACATGCACATGCACACACGCAAACACTAGTGGTATTCCCACTAGATAAAGACTAGTTAACATAACAACTATTATTAGTAGTTGATTGTATATAGTCAATTGATTTACTAAAATAAAGGCTGATATAAAACAACTATTATTAACTGTGGATTTGCCAACCTGGCTTATATCCAGGGATCTGATCCCCCAAAACAAGTTATAGGATTTTGTAACCAGATCATGGAAGTGATTTTGTGATTGTTCAGTTTCCTCACTTCATGTAATGGTTCTGATGCTGGAGCATCCATGCTGTTTCCACACAGTTAGTGGGATCAGGGGGAGTCCCCTGCACTGCCTCTCCAAATAGGATTCGGATTTGACTCCTTCATGCACAGATGAAGATACTGCATTATATTAACTCTGCCTCAAATTCAATTAAAATATAGGTTCTTTGGTATCTTGGATCATTAATTATTGAACGGTTACTTCTGTCTAGAAAACATGAGAACTCAAGCTTATTCTATAATATAAATCTGCTGCCAGACACGTGTGTAGCTAACAGAAATGTGCTTAGCAAAGGTTATGGAGCAGGGGTGCTCATGTGAATGCTATCCTGTGAGAGCTCCAAACTAGAAGCTACTGAGAAGCTGGTTAGGCAATGGAGCCCACCTAAAAGAACTGCATAAAGAGGAAAAATCATGGTTTATGGTTCCGTCCATGTAAAGTCCTCAGTCAAGGTAAGTAAACCACACTGTTGGGAAGGGTGGGTACTCCACTGTGGGAGTGTGGAGGGGTAGTCACCATGAACGGCACAGTCATTCTGATCTTGGGAGTGTTGGAGGCATTTTATTATCTTTTTTTAAAAATCCCTGTGTGTATGTGTTTGTGTATGCTCCTGTTGACAGATGCCGTGGTCTCTGTGTGTGGATGTCACCGGGCCACCGGGGCTGTCCTTGCTGTTTATCTTGAGTCTGGGTCTCTTTTCCTGCTTGCTGATGTCAGGCGTATTGGCTCAGAAACTTCTAGGGGTTCTCCTGCCTGTATCACAGTAGCACTGGGATTTTAGATTTGAAAACTATCAGACAGATTTACATGGATTTGGGGATCCAGACTCACGTTCTCAGTCGTGTGTGGCAAGTGTTTTACATCCTGAGCTATCTCCACAGGTCTCTCTCTCTCTCTCTCTCTCTCTCTCTCTCTCTCTCTCTCTCTCTCTCTCTCTCTCTCTCTCTCCCTCCCTCCCTCCCTCTGGGATCTGGTTGTACTGATTCGATCAGTTTGTGGAAATCCGTGAATTTTTTTTTTTTTTGGTCTGTAAAATAGGTGCACATCTCTCTACAGAGACAATATTTCAATAAAACAACAAGAACCAAGTAAGGCAGGGAGGCAAAACTTTGCTCTTGTCTGCCAGTGTTTGCAGCCCTGGGTATAAAGGGGAGCTCTAGAGACAGGAGCTTGGTCTATAACAGAAGAAGCAAGAAGAAGGAATCAGGTACCGGTCATTTCCCCATCACCGTGGTAAAAGAAGCATCTCATCACTTTGCAAAAAGGAACGACTTACTTTGGCTCATGCCACTAGAGACTCAGTCCATGGTCTTTGGGGTCATTGTTTTAGGGTCTGTGGTAAGGCGGTGTGCATTATGGGAGGAGTCTACGGAAGACATACTCTGCAGGGTCACTCCCCAGCGATCTCACTAACTTGCTTTCACCAGATTCTACTTGCTAAGTTCTATCAATGGAGTCACACGACCGAGACCAAGTCTTCAATACACCATTCTGCAGGCAACACTTTCAGGTTCAGGCTATTTTAGGTGGCAATTCCTATATGAAACGTGTGTGTGTGTGTGTGTGTGTGTGCATGTGTGTGTGTCTTTGTGTGTGCATGTGTGTGTGCATCTATATGTGTGTGTGTGTGCATATGTGTGTGTCTATATGTGTGTGTGTGTCTATATGTGTGCTTGTGTGTGTGTGTGTGTGTGTGTGTGTGTGTGTGTAATGGGAGGCACACTTGAACAATGGACCTGTCAGAAATAAAATCTTTTTGTTTTTGTTTTCACCATTCAGAAGGCCCAGCAATAGCCTGCCGTTTTATTCCACGAGAGAAAACATTATTTATCGTGAAATGGCAGAGTGGATTTCTGTGCTTGGAAACCCGCTTCTTGCCTTCCTCTGACTACACAGGGCCAATTCCACAGACCACAGCAAAGGCTAAACAGACACCTGGCAGGTCAGCTCAACACCAGGCTGTTCTCGAGTACTGTAAAAAACCATAGAGGAGTAAATACATACTTTAGAGTCCAAGGGAAAAATCCGTGTCTCGCACCACACCGGATTCATATTTCATTTAATGGAGCGGATTGCAGACATCACCCCACTTGAAAGCTGGTGGGTCTACCAACTCTTTCTGCCAAAAGAAACCGGCACGTGGGCGGTCGACACTCCCACGCGGTTTCCTCCGCTCCTCACAGAAGTGTCCACGTGGGAAAGTGGCGATCCCTCCCCACAGTTGCGCCTGGGCAGGGGCCACAGGCAGAAGATGAGATGCCAAGATGAAGGCGGGCAGAAACACAACGCATGGAGACTGGGGTGGAGAACCCAACGGAATGTAGACACCAGATTCCAGTGCGTGCCCTCTCGAGGCTGCACTGTTGGGTCTCAGGCACTACTTGAAGACCTGCAAAGTCTATATCCGTTATTCTTTCTTTCCACCTTCCCAACTGGGAAGACGTACTTCCCTCCTAACTACGCACGACTCTCTGTTCTTAGGACAAGGGTGAGGGAACAGGCATCTTGGGATTATGACAGCCTTTTCCCCTCAGCGACCGGAGAACACTGCTGAGACCTGTGCATGTGTCGCCCTGCACTTCTGGAACTGATGGGACCAGAAGGGACATAAATTCTGCATGACGAGCTCACCTGGCCGAAGGTCCGGGAAGACAGACCAGGAATTTGTGCCAATCTGTGCTGTTCTCAATGCCAGAGGATACTTCTCTGAATTTTAATGCTCTCCTTCAGGAAGGCAAGTTGTCCAGCCTCCTTGAGACTCTGATTGCAAAGAGTGAGATAGGTTTATCTTCATTGTTACGTGGGCTCAGTGAAAACTGGGAATAGCAGGATATGAACTACCTCAGTTTGAATTACCAATGCCTGTAAAGGCTGTGTTTCTAAGATGGAAAAACTGTGGCTTCGACAAGGTCTAAAATGGGCGTGTATCAAATATCTTATTCAACTATTAGTAAGTAATTGAATAGTTAAATGAGAATGAGAGGGGAAATTCAAAGAAGAAATTAGTTTAAAAGACCATGATATCAAACTCAAAATGCTCTAAACAATGCTGATTTTCCCCCGTTGGGAGGTCTAGAGTCTCCTTTTTGTGCTGGTTCCAAATTCCCTGACACGGCTATGTGCAGTTATTAGTAATTCTTAGCTGAGATTCCCCCATTTACACTCACCTCCCTGGAAGGGCTCTCTACCTCTCAAATGTCATACATCTCTCTCGCCTGAAGTCCACTTTAATAATCTCAAGAACCCCTCCCATTCTAGCTACCCCATGCTTTAGTACCCATCCTGCCAACCTCCGTTACCAAGCCTTTAATTCCTGACCATAATTCACCAGCTTGGATTGAAGTCAAAGAGCGGAGAAATATGAGGAGAGGAAGAAAAGAACACTGGACGTGGCGGGGTCAGGAACTCGATCGTTTAGAAAGTATCTCCACTAAAATTAAACCGATGCTTGGGCGGTGCGTGCTCAAACTGGAAAGCCCATGGGGTACCGGAAACAGCTCCCGGCCTTTCATTTTCAGCAATTTAATCACATCTCCCTGCTTTCTCAAATATTTAGTAGCTTATAATTTATGGTAACCATGGAACTTAGTATCACCCAGGTGTTAAATCTAATACAAAAATGCACACGCACACACACACACACACACACACACTCACACACACTCACATACACACACACACTCACACACATACACACATTCACACACATACACACACATACACACATTCACACACACACTCACACACTCACTCACACACACTCACACACTCACGCGCGCATGCGCGCGCGCACACACACACACACACACACACACACACACACCCCCCAAAGGAAAAGAAAGAAAACTAAGCTTCATCAAGTGACACTCAAGAGGTCCTATTAAGTGGATTTTATTTAAGTCGTCCAATTCACCAGACTGAAGCAGAATTCTTTAAAACAAAATTCCTACTTGAAAGAGATTGGCTCAGGCTGGAGCAGGCAACTTACCTGTGAGCTGCCAGGGTCATGTATTTTAATGATCTTTCCTCTTACTTCTCAGCTTGGCTCCTTGATCCTGTGCCTCAATGGCACTGATGGGGTTGAGGGACATCAGGGTCCCTGCCTGAGCGATGCACTGTGGTATCAGGGATTTCAGGACAATGGAGTCACTGCTGTGGACACAAGCTTCTCTTTATTTCTCTCCAGTGAAACCCAGGACATTTGCCTGTGCAGAGTTCGATGGCTTCATAGTCTAACCTTGTCTCAGCTCCCATGACCTTGCGTCCCGCATGACTTGTTTGAGTCCCCACCTCTGCACCCCAAGGCGGTGATCACGTACATTTGCTGGCTCAGTTTTTGTAGTGTGCAGTGACCTCCACTCTGTGGCATGAATAAACCATTTTAGGCATGGAGCTGATATTCAGTGTCGGAAAAATAGTCGGGAATATAGGAATCAAATCCAGAAAACTGCCCAATATGTGTCGGGATGGGGATGACCAGTAAAGCAAGAGGTGAGGAGACCTGAGGAAGATGTGGAGAAACCTGAAGGCTTGTGTGCTTCTGGTGAAGCGAGAATGGTGTAAACGTTCAGTAAAACGTTAAAGATGAAACTCCCACATGAACCAGAAATATATCCCAAATGAGAAAAGCAGCCATGCCCACCAAAAGACGAACTGCTACAGGAAACTGTGGATACACACAATGGAATATTATTTGGCTAGAATGAGAACCTTCTTCAAGTATATGAAAAGTATGACTGAATGATAATGTTTTCTTTAGTTATTTTTGCTGTTATTTTATTATGTTATTTTATTATGTTATTTTATTATTATTTATTATATAATTATCATTATATATTTATTATGCTCTATATTATAATATATAATATATTGTATTATCATTATATAACATATTATTATAATTATATACAATATATTATATATGAAAATATTTACTAGTTATTATATTATATAATATATTATTTATCATTACATATATTTATTATTATATTATATTGCTATTTTGATATGAATGAAGCATTCTTATTTTTTTCAATTTTTATAGCGAACTATTACAAAAAGAACACGAAAGCTAAACACAGTGTTCAGTTTTTAATTTTTTAAGCTGGATAAACTAGATGATTTAAGATAAAGGAACAGGAAACAAACAAATAAAAAGAAAGATTTGATTGATGTGCCATGATGGGAAGAGAAGGGAGTCAGGGACCCCCTAGTCTTTCTTGAAAATATTGGCATGAGCTTTAAGTTTTTGTTTTGTTTTGTTTTGTTTGAGGAGATTATAGATGACGATGATGATGATAGTGGTGGTGGTGATGTTGATGATGATGAGGATGGTGTTGATATTGATGATGATGATGGTGAAGATGAGACAAAATCTAAATCAGTGATTCAACTGGCTTGACACTCACCCTGTAGACACATTCTCCTGTCCTATGCTTCTCAAATCTTGAGATTTTAGGCATAAGAAGCCACATCCAGATGAGTGGTAGGTGTCAGGAGAGAGACATTGTGTCGGGGGGGGGGGGGAAGATCTGCATAATGAAGCCGTTTATCCTACCCTGGATACTTTTATGTGCTGGTAACCTGACCTGTGGTCTGACTTTGCACTGGTGCTGTTGTGTGTTGTTTTATAAGCTTTTCCTCTGCAGTCTGAGATGGGCTCAACCCCCACACCTTGAGCCTCAGTTTTCCCAGTGCCGGAGTTCCCAGCATGCACCACCGTGCCTGACCTTTGTTGTAATGTTCCTCATGGATGTGAAATAATCTTCTTGGTCTCTTCCACCGAGCGAGAATCGTGTCTTCCTACCCACAGCCCTGAGAATGTGATGAGGAGCTGCCGGCCTCCCTGGGGGACGGTGGGTAAATTTCCAGGTCACCTTCCTCAGTGCGAGCACACGGCTGTGGTCACATCATGAGGAACGCCTCCAGGGTTTGTCCTTCCTGTGGATTCTGAAGCAGATCTGTGACCACAGCAGATTCATTGAAATGAGACAAGCCTGAAGCAGTGGGAAACCAAACTCGAAGAGGTGTCAGATGGCCTGGTGTTCTGGGATTGAGGCAAGGTGTGTGATAAGACAGGTGTGTGTGTGTGTGTGCATGCGTAGGTGTGTGCAGGTGTATGTAGGTATGTGTGTATGTGTACATGTATGTGTTTAGAAATGTGTACATTTGTGTATGTGTGAGTATGTGTATGTATGTACATGTGTACATGTATGTGTGTACAAGTATGTGTGTACATATGTGTACATGTGTGTATGTGCATGTATATGTATACATGTGTATATGTGTGTAGGTATGTGTATGTGTGTACATGTGTACATGTGTGTGTATGTATGTATAGGTATGTGTATGTGTGTGTGGGTATGTGTATGTGTGTAGGTATGTGTATGAGTGTGTACATGTGTGTATGTGTGTAGATATGTGTATGTGTGTGTACATGTGTGTATGTGTGCACATGTGTGTAGGTATGTGTATGTGTGTACATGTGTGTAGGTATCTGTATGTGTGTGGGTATGTGTATGTATGTGTACATGTGTGTATGCGTGTGTACATGTGTGTAGGTGTGTGTATGCATGTGTACATGTGTGTATGTGTGTGCCTTGTTCATGTCAATGTACATGTTCATGTGTGGTTGTACACATGGGTGTACAGTTGGGGCTGACTTCAAGTGTCTTCCTCCATTGCTTTCCAAGTTGTCTTGTGAGTATGTGTTTCGGTGACTCTGCTGTTCACCAGGTGACATGAGACTGGCTGGTGGGCACCCTCTGGGAACCGTTCTCGCTGCACCCGACCCCCAGTGTGGATTGTAAGCGTGCAGTCACATTCACTCGGCCGTTTAGACCATGATGGGATCTGAGCTCAGGATGGCATGCTTATGCAGCAAGCACTGTGTTAACTGAGCTGTCTTCCACATCACTGGGATACACATGTGTTCTAAAATGTCTACACTGAATATGTGTAGCCTTATCTCCTCTTTGTACGATTCATTAAAAATGCAGCATGGCAGTTGTATAGTTGTATATTGTCTGGGATGTTATAAGTTGTATAGAGGTGATCTAATATATTTGGGATGGTATGTGCTAGAATACAAGCAAAGACTACGTTATAATCCGTCTGTCTGTCCGTCCGTCCGTCTGTCTGTCTTCAGAGTTTGCTGATGTTGGTCCTGGAGTTAACTTTCCCTCTGCCTTGTATATCAGGGCATGAATGTATTCGTCTATGCATTGGACAGATAGGTACATGCACGTGTGTGTGTGCATGTGCGTGTGCGTGTGTGACAGGTGGAGGGAGCGACTTGTTCATATGTGTGAGATAGACAGACAGACACACAGAGAGAATGGAGCCTGTGTATAGGTCAGGTTCACTCAGTTCATATCTCTCCACCACCCCTCCTCCCACCCTTCCCCCTACCCCCACCCCTGCTTTGTGGGTCCAGTTGGATGATATCTGCTTCTGTTTAACCCATTCCCATCAACACGGTGAAAATGGTGGGGATTCCGCCTCCAATGATTAGCTATTAATTAATATTCCAAAGATATATTAAAAGAACTGACTTTTAACACATGGCCACAGACCTTATGCCTCTGCCAGTCATTTTATTGGTCCCAAAGATGACATGGTCTGGCCAAGGAACAAAGAAGATAATTACTTCCCCTAAGCTTTAGGAACATGGAGGGGAAATTGTCAAATCCATCTTTTACCACTAAAAATCGAAAAGTTATAATCCTTTGGCAAACTCAAGAGTGTCTATTGTAGAAAATCAGGAAACATGAAGAGCGAATCTTATTTTATTTTATTTTATTTTATTTTAAGTGTGGGTGTTCTGCCTGTGTACATGTCTGTGCACCATGTGTGTGCCTGGTGTTCACAGAGGCCACACAGGGGCATCAGCTGCTTGGCGGGTGCCGGAAACTGAACTCAACAGCATGCTCTCTAAACTGCCGAGACGTCTCTCTGTCCCCTTCTGTTGATATTTAATACATCCTAAGGATAGTAGTTATATTGGCTTTTGAAATTCAGTGTCTATCACTTTAGATAACAGCAAAAAAACAAACAAACAAAAACTCTTTTTGTAGGGAGGGAGGGGAGAGAATCAGACATTTTTTTTTTCTGAACCTGTGTTTGACCTCAGTTTGCAACCTCATGTCAAAACCTCATAAGTGTCACCACTTTACTTTGAACCTATTTTTAAAAATGTCTTATGCCTTTCTAATGCCCATAGTAGGCTTCTGTAGCCCCTATATTAACATATACGGAGGCGTGAACACAGGTCGCAATAAAATGTGCCTCAAAGCACTGGACGGCCTCATTAACGTGAGGGCATCCGTGGTAACATTGGTGAAGGGTAAAGCTCTTGAACATCGATTCAGAGATGTCTCCCATAGCTTCTGGAAATGGTGGTACCAGGCTGGGAAGCCAAAAGGGTTGGGGAGGACTACCAGCTCTGAATCTGGCTCTAAGCTGAACAGTTTACGTGCAGAGTTTTTAAAAGCAGACTTGTGCGGTGAAAATACTTAATACCCAACATTTCACATTAAGTCTGCACGCTTTCCAAATAAGGTGTTCTCCATACTTCTAAATTACCAAGTATGAAAGCCGTAATGTTCTGCGCTCCCGAGGGGCAGGGAGTAATTCAGACATGAAGTCATTTTAATAGAAATCATTCCTCTTTTCTTGGCAAGAGAAGAATTTCAGTAGAATTTTTCCTTTTTTTCAAAATTACCAAATACCCTTTCCCGGAGGATCTGTGCTGGCTCCTAGCATGTTTCTCATTTCATTTAACACAAATATTTTGATCCTCCAGCAGCAATCTATTCAGTTACAGTGTCTGTATCACTGTCTCCCAAAGATAAATGAGGTGCCTTCCTCCAAAATGGACACGGAAGAGGTAAGGAAAATGATCATAATCCTAAGAAGAAATTTAAAGGAGAAAAAAAAAACCCTTGCCCAAGCCCTGCGGTTGGGAAACTGCTCTATCTCTAAGCCATTGTCTTTGGGGGCTGTGTGCAAACAGGAAGATTTTCTCAGTGAACGGAGAAGGCAACTGGGCAAAGTGATGACTCTCTGCTCTTCCCCAGGTCAGAAGATTATATTATCTTCCTGGGTTGCTGCGTGAAGAGGGGTCTGGAAGCTGTGCCTGGACTTAATGACAAAGGTCTCTTGGGTTGGGCAAGCATGTCTGCTCCAGAATTGTCAGAGAGGATGCCCTCCACTTGATTCCTTGAACTGAACCTGGCTCCGTCAGAACTAGTACACTCTGTTTTACAAATTATTTTTTATTGCACTTTGTGTCGATGGGTGCTTTATCTGTCTGTATCTTTGTGTAGCACACGCACGCCTGGTGTGCTTGGAGGCCAGAAGAAGGCTTCAGAGTCCCTTTGAGTACAGTCCCAGATGGTTGTGAGCTGTAACGTGAGTGTGGGAATTGAACCTGGTTCCTCTGAAAGTGAGCAATTGGGTGTTGTTAATCAGTGAGCCATCTCTCCAGCCTGGCTACCATATTTCTAAATAGTATACAGCTTATTATCAGTGTCTATCCAGAAACATCGTCAGCCCCTAAGATCTGAAACAGAGTATTTAGATCTGTGTGTACCAATCATCGTTAAAAATGCCAATTCATCCCTGTGAAAATTCAGGGGAGTCTCCCACGTTTCTACATAACAAGTCAGTTGTGCGACAAGGTGTAAATGGGTTATGGTTATATTATGACATTAGATTGGCAGGTGAGCCTGCAGAAAACTCCAGATTTGAGGGAGCTAATTCAGTGGTGGCAATGTCAGGGACTATAAAGTTCTAGGAAACTTCTGGAAGCAGGTAGGTATTTGTGTTTATTAAAGTAGAAATGTTTCTATTCTTTAGCTCTTTATGGTTACATTGTCAATGTTGGCATGTGGACGTGTGTGTATGTGTGTGTGTGTGTGTTATGTATGTGTAGGTATGCATATGTGTGAGTGTGTGAGTATGTGCATGTGTATGCATGTGCTTGTGTGTGTAGGTATACATATGTGTGTATATGTGTGTGTGTGCTTGTGTGTCTGTGTGTGTAGATGTGCATGTGTGTACATGTATGCATGTGCATGTGTGTATGTTTGTATGTGTGCATATGTATGTGTGTGTGGGGTATGTGTGCCTGTGTGTGTATAGGTGTGCATATGTGTGTCTGTGTGGGTCTGTGTCTGTGCAGTAAGGGTATATGAGTGTATACAGGAATATTTGTATGTGTAAAGGGCTTTTTTTTTTAAGTGGAGGAGGCACTAAACCAGCCTTTCAATTAGACCCATCTTCAAATACATTTGTCTTCAAAGTCTCTCCCACAGTCCTCCAACATCCTAACCTTAAGCATTGGTTCTTGGGTATCTACATTTGAATTAAAAGTCTAGACTCTAAAAACAGGAAGCCACATACCATGAGTACCTTTTCATCATTTTACCCTGAGATGATCACAGGGTCTGGCGTAAAGGGGATCAATAAATATTTTGGTCCCAGCTGTCTAGAAGGTTAGCAGTGCCGGGGATGGGCTTCACCTGAACTCTTCACGTCACGGATAAATTGGTTCAACATGGACTCACGTCTACTATAAAGGTACAAGGTCAGAAGTGTCCTAATGCACCAGTGGTCCGCTGTCATGGTGGCCTTTGGAATGCTGGAATTTTCATTACCTGAGGAATTGACATCTCTGGGAAAGATAATTGCCAGATGTTTTTACACAGAGCTACTGGCCCATTTTGAGGACAGGAAAAGCTAGTCTTTAAAACTAACAGTTGGTATTTAAAAATAAAATTGTTTTGAAGTCGGGGTTTTTTATGACCAGTCAATTTCTTAAAATTTTTGAAAATTGTAGGAAAAGCTAGGATTAGAGCTACCTCAACTTCAACGTCAGGGAGGCTCTTCCTAAAAAAGCTTTGGCTCTCTTAGCATTCTTATATTTAGTTATATATAAACAATAAAATAAAAACTTTATTAGCTCCTCAGCCTCTCCTCATTCCTACCTTTATCTTTAACTTCCACAGGCCCGGAAGGAGTCAACCCAAAGTCAATTGCATCATTTAAGCCTTGTCCTAATGAGACTGGGATGGGCATTATATTTGCTGTGGCCTATTTTAGGCTACTTGAGGGTTTACCTAACACAGCTCAATATTACAAATGTGCACCATTCATGTGTCTCCTGAGATGTGGGTTTAGCCTGTCTGTAAGTCTATATCTGTCTCTACCAAAGAACCAATTAACATTAGCATAGTGGTTTGACTACGCTCAGTCCAGGGAGTGGCACTATTAGAAGGTATGATCCTGTTGGAGTAGGCATGGCACTGTGGGTGTGGGCTTTAAGACCCTAGTTCTAGCTTCCTGGAAGTCAGTCAAGTCTTGTCCTAGCAATTTCCAGATGAAGATGTAGAACTCTCAGCTCCTCCTGCATCATGCCTACCTAGACACTGCCATGCTCCCACCTTGATGATAGTGGACCGAACCTCTGAAACTGTAAGCCAGCCCCAATTAAATGTTGTTCTTTTTTAAGAGTTGCCTTGGTCATGGTGACTGTTCACAGCAGTAAAACCCTAACTAAGACAATTAGTTAACACTGACAGATAGCCCAACGTGCATTTTGACCATCCGCTATGGATTAAACTCTGTGCTGAGCACGTCCTACATAACCTTCACCACAATGTCATCTTGTATGAGAGCAACGTGAGGTTCATTCCCAAATCACATTGTTATCACAGGAGAGTGGTCAAGATTCAAGTCCGCTTCCCTTCATCCTAAGCCCATCTCCTCCATGCTTGTATGCCAGGCTCTTTCCATAGCACCTTTAGTGATTTACAACTGGTCAGAGATGGTCTCATTTATCCTTGTGCACACAAAGGATTGCCCCTGAGGGATGTATTTTTTTCACATTGCCTTATGGGTAGGGGTCAGAGGTAAACAGCATTTATTAAATAGCTAATGTGGGTTCAGCGTGTTGGAAAAGACCAAGTTGGGCTGGAGTCCGTGTGCTCAGGACCTTGCTTCCCCATGCTGGTCCTGTTGGACTCATGGTATCTGACCTCCAGTAAACCTTCTGTGAAGCTGTACCTGGCAGAGAAAAAGAAATGATCTCATGCATCTCAGAGTCAATCAGACTTACAAAATCACCCAAGTCCTCCAGACTTCCGGTCTGTCAGGATCTTACATAAACATAACACTCAAGCATGATTGTTAAGCAAGGCCTTAGAAGTCAGTATCCAGTTCACACGACTGCATAAGCAGGTACATAATTATAAAATGTAGAGTCAAAAGATTAAAAAGGAGAGACCCGCCCACTGTGAGCGGCACCATGCCCCTGGTCAGGGGATCTTGGATTGCAGAGAAGTAGATAAAGAGACTGAGAAGCAGCCTGTACCCACCATGCCCTGTGTCTGACTGTGGACAGCTTCCTCAGGCTCCTGAAGCTGTGATCACCCATAAAAAAGCCCTCGACTTCAAAAAAATTTTATTTTTAAATACCCGCTGTTAGTTTTAGAGCCTAGCTTTTCCTGTCCTCGAAAAAGGGCCAGTAGCTCTGTGTAAAAACATCCGGCAGTGATCTTTCCCAGAGATGTCACAGGTCATAAAAATCCTGGACCTGTGAGCTAAAACCAACTCTTTTCCCAGTAAAGTGCTTTTTTGAGTTTTTGTTTTTGTTTTGTTTTTTTTTTATCACCAGAAATGAAACTAAGGCAAGTCTATAATCCATACTAAAGCCTTAGCCTAAAAGTTGGGTCCCATTTGAATTCTTGTCAGCTCTATGATAGGCAAAATATTATTTATTCTCAACATGAGAGAATGCTCTGGAAGACTGTACTGCAGATGAGAGGAAAGCTGAATAATACTTAGTTTGAGAGAAAATATTGATTTATATCTGCTGACCTTCTACTAAGACGCATTGTTCTGGGAGAGTTAACGTGATTTATTTTTTGCTTTTTGTCCTGACATTGGCCAAAAGAATCCAGTGAGATGTACTGTCTCAGAATATCCTGGGAGAGGGCGTGTGTGATGGGGCTTGTTAAAGATAGTAGGGAAGGTGTCAAGTCCAGTGTGGAACATCACTGTCTTTGGCATTGTTATGTAAATTGAATGAGGAGGAGAAGGAGAAAGTGGGAGATGTTTTGTGAAGGAGTGTTACCTGAGAATGGAGAAAATATTTGTTTACTCCTAAGTTTACATTGTTTACATTTGCTTTTTACTTTCTGCTTCCACTCTTCCCATTTTCATATATATATGAAATATATATACATATATATATATTTGTATGTGCACATTCCTCTGTGTGTGTTCACGTGTGTGTACATGTGTGTACACATTCTTCTGTGGGTGTATGTGTGTGGGCATGCATGTGCATTGTGTGTGCATGTGTGTATGTGTGTGTGTATGCATGTGAACATTCCTGTGTATGTGTGTGTGCTTGCATGTGTATGTGTATACATGTGTGTATGCATGTGTGCATGTGTGTATGTATGTGCACGTGCATGTATGTGTGTGCACATTCCTGGGTGTGTATATGTGTGTGTGCACAAGCATCTTATACATTTTAGGCTAGATTGTAGCATCTTTGGCTTATACTCCATACATGACCAAAAAATGCCTTTGTGAAATGTATCCTGCAGAACATTTGCTATGCCCAAGAGTGGTCCAACCAAGAAAGGTCCACCTAAGGCAATTATTGAGCTCCTATTCTATACATTGCTGTGGTGGCTAAACTTTGAGAGACTGAATTAGACACATTCAGGTTCCAAGTCTGACTACATTTAATGGCAGAGGGTAAAGAAGAGGTCCGTCTGTGGCAGCATCTCCCCATGGAGGGCCCCTCAGTGGTCCTTTGGTGAAATAAGAAATACGGGAATGAATATCCAGTCTGGAAGTCCTTCATACACCTGGACAGTCCTTAACAGAAGCAGCAAAAGGGAGGAGAACATGGTTTTATTACCACGGACACATGGACTCAAGTCAGAGCAGAACCGTGGAGGCTGAGCTCCTCTGAATAGTGCGGATTCTGGTGGGAGGTGCTTTAAATCTGTTTATCAGTAGAGCTGGTCTCCCACCTCCAGGGAGGTTAAGCAGGAAGCAGGTGGGACTGGAAGTCTGAAGGGAGGAAGTCAGGGTGGTGTCTCCATCCAGGCTCACTGATGTTCCGGGGTTGCCTTGTGTGATCACCAGGCTTCTCCTGGAACCCAGACTCCTGCCCTAAAATTGCTTCCTACCAACATCAAGGGAGGGAGACTTTGTCTCCAATGGTAATTGCCACAGTATCGCCACAATAGTGTCACACAATTGTTAGGATCGAGTGTTGCAAGTGCATCTCACGCCACAACGAAGCTGTTTCTTGGGACTAAAATAACTGGTTATCTGACAGGGGTTCCTCCCACATTAGGTGGACCGCACACATAAATATCGAAGTAACTAATGTATGTAGAATGTGTCTGCGCTCACTGCAAACTGAGGAGAGGGGCAGAAAGCAAAATGGAGTGGCCAAGTGAGGGGAAAACAATGTTCCATGTCAGCGATGGGGCATCCCATGGAGGGGGAGGAATGTCTGGAGAGATTTTACAGCATCCCCATGCCTGAAGCTCTCGGAGAGCAAATAGGGCCACACATGGGCACACCAAAAATAAATCCCAGGCCGCACCAGTGTCTCAGGAAGCCAACAGGCTCTGTAATTTACAAAGGTGATGGACAAAGCCATAAAGGCAAAATGGGGGTTTCCAGTCGGGTGGCGTGAGATGAGAGGGAGAGAAATCATACATAATTCCAGAAAAATCACGAGTCCAGAAAATGCACTTCTGTTGGGTAACAGGTGGCATTAAAAAATGCTGCCTGCTCTGTACAGGAGTTGTAGAATGGATTTTCTTTTTCTTTCTTTCTTTCTTTTTTTTTTTAGGAATGGATTTTCAATCTTAATTCATTGAGTGGAAAATTATTTTAGAGGACGTTTTAGGGCTTGCTTGGGTAGCATCCAAGTGGAAATGTGTTTAGGGAGATAGGGGTGGGTAGAGCGTGATGATGATGATGGTAGTGATGATAATGGTGATGATGATGATGTTGAAGAAGAAGATGATGATGGTGGTGATGATGGTGACGAAGATGGTGGTGACGGTGAAAAGTTTGCTAGTGGGGGAGGAGGAAGAAATACAGGAAAAAGGGGTTGGAGGTCAGGGGGAAAAGAATGAGGAATTAATTTTGCTTTTCCAGCTAAGTAATCAACTGGGGTAACATGACCTACATAAAGTGCATACAAACGGTTAAAGCTCAGTTAGCAAAGAAGGTCTGGGTGGAGAGATGGTCCTGAGCAAATATTCCAGGGTAGGTGACATTGCCTCAATGGCGGCCATCTGTCTCACTCCATTGTGGCTTCAACCAGCAAGAGAGACACCGGGAGTTTTGCCCATTACCAGTGTGCAGCCAAAGAGACTAGAATTGATGGGACAGTCTTAAAGCCAAGTGACCACACAGAGGACCCTCTTCTGTCTGTCTGGAGTTAATAAAGTCTGAGAGCTAACAGTGAAGGCGGCTGGATCTTTGTCTGAGGTTTGGATTCTCCCTACCCCATGAGTGCCGGCGCTTCATCTGTCTGTTCCCAAATAATCAGAATTTAGACAACTGTGTGGTTTCGTTTCCAACAGTTTCCCCACCCTGCCTCATCTTGACAAGAAGCAGAAGAGGTAGAAGGAAAAGTTACAACCAGAGCTGGCGAGCCTGGTAGAACTTCCCAGTAACTTCCAGCATTTGACTGTGTGCTTGCCGATCGATCGTAATAAGATAGCGTAAGCAGAACACCCTTGGTGGTAAAGGAACCTTGGCTTCCGAGGGTGGGAAAATGTGGATCCAAACCTTGCCCTTTAACTGGACTAAGCTTTTTATGTCATTGGGTATAGATGAAGTGCGTATAATTTGCATAAGGAGAGGTACTAGGTTAAGGAATGAAACTTGTCTTAACTGAGTGCTGCCTGCCGCGGGACTTGTGTGAAATCGAGTCTGCGCCCTCATAGTTAGCGCCCTCATAGTTAGCGCTGCTCCAGGTAAGACTGAAAAAGCCGCTCCTCCCGTGTTACCAAGTGAGAGAGCAAAGGGGTTGAAGGGCTTCCTCGGCCTCCGAGGAGAAAGTGAGTGGATTTGACTTTGAATTAGCAGAGCAGTGATA
This sequence comes from Tokudaia tokunoshimensis, assembly GCA_036184795.1. NCBI lineage: Eukaryota > Metazoa > Chordata > Mammalia > Rodentia > Muridae > Tokudaia > Tokudaia tokunoshimensis. The sequence continues at coordinate 18,336,513 of BTHU01000021.1, forward strand.
ACTTTAAGTCCGGCCCCTAGGTGACGTCCGATACACGCCAGCCTCTGTGGCTTTTGTGGCTACCTTCTGTCCGCTCTGGAGTGAGAAAGTGAGCCAATAAAACAAAGGGACTGTCTTTGCTGGTGCTAGCTTTCAAAGTCTGGGATGTGAGCAGTGGCACGGATAATTTTGTCTGGAGAATTGTGAAGACTGTCATCTTATAGGACAGTGAGTTAAAGGAACGCAATCGAACGCTCGTACCCTTCCTCCTTTCCCTTAATTACGAAAAAGGTTATGGGTAACCTTCCACTAATCTCCTGGCTTTTGAGGAGTCCATGTTTTTGCTATGTCTTGGAGCACAGAGAAGATACATGTGTCCCACAGTGGAAATATTCCATCTTAACAAACATCAACAGCATCCATTTTAAAAGCTCAAACAGTATCCCAGATCTCAAGCTTTCATTGACTGGACAAACTGGAGTTGACCAAATTTAAGAGCTTTGATGACTTCTGCTGCAAACCATACTCCCTTGAGGCTGAATTTGCTTACAGACTCTATTTTCTTTTATAATCACACTTTTAAAAACAAGGTACCACAAAGATGTTTAAAAAGATAATCTTTTTTTTTTCAGGATTATATCCTAGAATTGGGTCATAGACGAAATTCATTTGTCAGTGAAGTTTACCAAGCCGCTAATATACTATCTTAAACTGGCCTTCTGAACTCCCCTGGAAACCATCTGTCACCTCATCACCAGATAGCACCAAAATCACCAAATGTTAAAAGGACAAATGGGGAATGAATGGGAGAGATGGTTGTGAAGGCCACAGACTGCTCCTGTAGAGGATCTGGAGTGGAAATTCCTGGTCGTGTCATGTGGTACAGACTCATGGGATGTTTTGCTGAGGCAAGACTCTTGGGAGGACACGTGATGTTTGGAGAGTGTGTAAGTAAGTCTCAATGGACAGTGATGGGGGCTTACATAGCCATGCAGGACTTCTTTGGTCTCAAGTCTTCGCTTAATTGAGAGGCATGGCAGAGAACTTGTTCTGGCATCCCAATTGGTTCTGGTCACTCCTGCTAACTCCTGCTGATTTGGCAGAGGCCTGGCTGTTTCTGAGTGTTTGGTATCCTGACACTACTGAACTGGACTGCTGGTATCCTGACAATGGAGATTGGAATCACTCCAAAGAACTACTACTAAACAGGTCCACATCCCCTTGTCCTTCTTACCATCTTTTCCCCCTACTTATGGACAGTGGGATAGAAGGTCAGTCAAAGCATCTGAGAACCCTTCTTCAAGTAGGTCTTGCAAAATCTAAGCCTACAAGGAGTTCAGTTTGATTCTTGGCACCCACACTGGCAGCTCACAAGTGCCCGTGACTCAGACCTAGGGCAGTTTTGCTCTGGCCTCATTCATGTTTGCATTCTTGTGTGCATGTACACATAATTAGATTAAGTAAATATCTAACAAAAGAGAGTGAATGCATGTACAATGGAGCCAATATCCTGTACAAGGCGGTTCCCTGCCCCGGATTAGTTTCATATTGTCTAAAAGATGGGATTAGATGAACTTGGGAAAATGCTGTTTTGCAGGCTTAGGCTCCTGCCTTCTCCCACATGCCCCTCCTTCTCCTCCTCATTTCTTTTCTCATGTCTTCTTCTCCTTCTCCTTCTCCTCCTTCTCCTTCTCCTCCTCCTTCTCCTTCTTCTTCTCCTCCTCCTTCTCCTTCTTCATCATCTTTTCCTCCTCTTTCTTCTATTCTTCCTTCTCTTTCTCCCCTCCTCCCCTTCTTCTCCTTTCTTCCTCCTCCTCCTCTTCTTTTTCTTCCTCTCTATCTTTTTCTCTTCCCTCTCCTCCTTCTTCCCACACCAACCCATATATACATATACATAGTCATACACACATATCATATACATCATACATATACACATACACACATACACATACACATCATATACAACATATATCTCATATACATCATATACATACACATATACATCATATACATATGCATCACATACACATACATGGTGAAGTCCGTGCTGACCTCTAACTCACTATATTGTCAAAGACAACCTTGAACTTCTGACTCCTTTGTCTCACATCATGGATGCTGGGATAACAGGCACACGCTGCCATGAAACTGTGTTTTCTACTGTGGGATAAAGCTTATGGCTCAGTGCACACCAGAAAAGTGCTTTTCCAGCTTAGCCACATCCACAGTCAGCCCTTTATTTTCATGGTAAAGCTACATATGACATAAAATGTACTATTCTTATCATTTAAGTCTGAGGTAGGTATGCTTATTCACAATACTGCAGACCTTCACTACCCTTTCCCAGAAACTTCTTACCATATAGCATAAAGATTCTGCATCACTGCAGCCATTAATATAGAAGACATTTATTACCTTTTAAAAATGTTCTCTTTTATGTTTATGAGTGTTTTCCCTGCACATATATCTATAATCATGTGTGTGCAGTGCTTGCAAGGGTCAGAAGAGGCATCAGACCTTAAGCATCAATGTAACACACTTCTGTGAGCTTCTGTGTGGGTGCTGGGGACCCCTCTACAGGAGAAGTCAGTATTCTTAACTGAAGAGCTGCCTCTCTGGCCCCCATTTGAAAGTTAAGCTGATTATTGCTTTCTAGGAGGTTACAGCAGGAATACCACAAGACCTGGATATTCCTCACCCAGATCCTTCCAGTAAACACCATTTAGGTATTAGTCCCTGAAGTGGAAGATTAGGAGTTCTTTGGAAGGTTGGTTGGATGGTGTTTGGCTGGGACAAACATATGAACGAACGTTTTGTTAACATGGACACAGGAGTAAAAGACTGAGGCAGACTCATGAAGGAATGCTTTGCTGAGGCAGACACAGGAGAGAGGATGTTCTACTAAAGCAAGCATGTGAAAGGATACGTGATAAAGGAGCCATCACTAACAATCAGGTTTGAAAAAAATTAAAGTTACAAGTGGTTGCCCCATGTTGGGCGCCACCTATAACTTTTAATGATGGTTCTTAAATGCTTGTAATCCACAACCCACCAGGGATAATAGAAAAGAAAAGACATAAAACAAAAAATAGACCTGTTAAGAAAGTTTTCTTTCTTTCTTTTTTCTTTTTTGGAACAACTCCTATCTATGTTGTCTGGAAATCAACAATTCAGTTCATAGGTTAACAGGCAGCGACAATTCAATTCTTTCACAAACATTTCATAGGTACATCAACAGTCTAATTCAATAGAGTCAGCTTAGCAACAGCAATGACATGACCTAGCAGAGACAGCCAGGCTTCAGCCTCGCCTCAGATCAACAGGAGAGACTGACAGGAACACCCATAGAAGTTCTCGGGTTTGCCTCTTTTAGGGAAATGAAGATCAGCAAAGACAAGAGACCTACCTACCTACAAATGCACAGCTAGCTGTACCAACAAACCAAGCTCTGTCTGTTGCTCCATGGAGTCCTATTTATACCTTCCAAACATCACACGTCCTCCATGCGCCTTGCCTCAACACGGGTCTTGACTCAGCAAGTTTCTTACCTTAGCACGTACAGCCAATCATTCTGAGTCCACAGAAGTGACAAGACACTACAATACGCCACCAAAAATTTTTCAGTGTGTTTCTCTGTATAGAATCCCAACAAATATAGCTCAACTACGCAATACAAGGCAGACCAGTACCTGCATGTCGTTAACGAAGAATCCTTTATCACATGTCCTTTCAAGTGCTTGCCTTAGCACTTGAATATCCTCTCCTGTGTCTGCTTCGATGAAACATTCCTTTACGAGTCTGCTTGAGTCTTTCGCACCTAGGTCTACTTTCACATGTTTGCCCCAACAAAACACCATCTGACAGACTTTTCAAGAAACCCTTCTGTTTCCACTTCAAGTCCCTTTGTGCTGCTGTTAAAAGAAAATAAAGGAACGTGCTCTAGGTGGCTTATAAACAGCCATCTAGAGGAAGTCTAAGATCGACATATTAGTGGATTCTGTGTCAAGGGAAATTGTACTTCGGCTTCATAGACAATGATGTGCATAGTTCTGAGCATTGTATTGTGGTAAAACTATGAACTTGTCAAGAAAGACACATCATGATGTATAGGAAGATACCATCTTGTTAAATGCTCTGCTCTTGAAGATCTCTTTCTACATTGTACTATTGAGCCTGTCTACTGAAGCACTAGCTTTGACTGTTGTGGTTTTTTTTCTCTTCTAAAGTATTCAGTGGGTTTCTCTTTATATGTTTTTTTTTTTGAGACTTTTTGTTTCATAATTTCTTTCATCTGGGATAGTTCTCACACATGTCTTGTTCTGGAGGTAAAGTCACAGGTGGGTGGTTCTTGAATTTGTGTTATCTGGTGCTCTTTTCTGCCACCCAAGTTTGGGTTTTCCTAGCTCCTGGTCGGGTGAGAGCTCTCAGGTTACATGCTGGGTGTTCTGGAGCATGAGGATATACAAAGGTATTTCACTTTCTGCTTTCACGGGTTGCCTTGAACACAGCCTTGCCTAGGGAAGGTAAATTCTGTTCACTGCCACCAGGCGGCGGTAGACATCTAACCTCTTTCCTTCTCTATGGATAGCACCATGTCATTCTTTGAACCTTGGTATCCTGTTCAGTATCTGTTTATGCTTGCTTTGTGTGCAGTTCTAAGGGCCATGGCTGTACTTGGTGAGGTTGTACTTGGTGCTGTGGCTATACTTGGTGATGCAACTGTACTTGGTGAAGCAGCTCTACTTAGTGATGTGGTTGTCCTTGGTATGGCTTCACTTGATGCTTTGGTTATAGTTGGTGTTGTTTTTACACTTGGTGTGGCTGTACTTGGTGGGGCTGTACTTGGTGAGGCTGTACTTGGTGGTGTAGTTGTACTTACTGGTCATATGACTGTATTTGGTGTTGTGGCGGTATTTAGGCCAATATATTTGTGATGTGACTGTGTTTGCTGTGGCTGTTCTTGGTATGGCTGTACTTGGTTATGTGACTTATTCTTGATGAACTGACTGTATTTAGTGATGCTGTGCTTGGTGATGTGACTGTACTTGGTCTGGCAGTACTTGGTGATGTGACATACTTGATGAGCTGACTATACTTAGTGATGGTGTACTTGATGATGTGGATGTATTTGGTGTGGTTCCCAGGTGATGTGGTTGTACCTGGTGTGATTGTGCTTGATGTGTGACCGTCTTTGGTCTAGCTGTAGTTGGTGTGGCTGTACTTGACACGGTTGTACTTAGTGGTGTGACTGTGCTTGGTTGTGTGGTTGTACTCGGTGTGGCTATAACCAGTGCTCTTGCTGTGCTTGGTGAGGCCATCTTTGGTGATGCAGCTTCACATGGTAAGGCTGTATTTGGCATGGATATACTTGTGTGGCTATACCCAGTGTTCTGATTGCCCTTGGCGAGGCTGTATTTGGCGAGGATGACTTGGTGTGGTTGTACTTGGTATTCCTGCAGTTGACATGACACACAGGGGATATTTATGCCACCTTAATCCTAAGCCACAACGTCAAGGATCATTTTATTTTTCTTCAATTTGTTGTAAGTTGATACATCAAAATCTCTAAGCAAAATTACAGGTGGTTTTGCTTTAAGGTTTGGGGTGCTTGAGTTCCTAAAGAAACACGTACTTTGTCATGAGTTACTAACAACTCTTACCAGGCACAGTCATATCAGACTTTTTGTTAAAAGCTTAAGTTAGTAGGAAAGCTGTTTTATTCTTAAGAAACAGTTATTTCTTTTCTTAGCTTCAATTTAAAAAGTCAATTTGGAAAAGAACATGAAGAGGGCTGGAGGGATGGTTCAGTGGTCAAGAGCACAGGCTGCTCTTCTAGTGGACCTGGGTTCAATTCTAAGCATCCACTAGGAATCACATTTGTAAGAGCAGTTACAGGTGACCTGGTGCCTTCTCCTTACCTCTGTGGGCCCCAGACATTCATGTGGTACACAGACATGCATGCGGACAAAAACACGCATACACATCACACATAAAATAAAAAAAACATTTAAATGTTTTATAAATATCATAAAGACTTAGAAGTGATGCCCTCATTCAGGTTGTCTGCTCGTGACAGGGCAGAGTTACTCTGGAGAGGCATACAAGTGGCATTGACTGTTAAGTAAAGGCTTCTTCCAGGGGACAGAAAACAGCATGAGACAAACCTTATTTTCCCCTCACCTAGAGTCAAGCTGCTGAGTTATGAGCTTTAACCACCATGTCACTGCCAAGGTTGAGAGCTTTTCTTAATTATGGGCCAAGTTCTGCAGGAAAATCTACTTGTACTAGGGATACAGACAAACCACGGCCTCTCCCAGGGATGGAGCGATTCCCATGATAACTCCAGAATTAGTAAATAGAGTTAATGATGTTTACCTTTCATTCATAACCCAGAGACTGTTCAAGGAATGATAAACATCTGGACTGGGCAAATTCTTTCATGTAAAGAGTCAGATAATATTTCAATTTCTGAAAGCTTCATTATTTATTGTAATGACTCATCTCCACAATGTAGCATAAGGAAAGTCACAGGCAAGATACAGACAGAATGAACTGGAATCATTGTAATGGCCACAGTGAAACTTTAATCATTAACTGGTAAGGTTTTACTTACTTTTAAACTCAGAAGTCGGGAGGTGGAGGGGAGGCAGCAGATCTTTTCAAATTCAAGGACACCCTGGTCTATGTAGTGGATTTTTAGGACAGGCAGACTATATAGTGAGACTTAATCTTAAAACCAAAAGAAAAAGCAAGCAAGCAAACAACCAGAAAACAATGATTTATGAAACTGAGCTGAGTAATAGTTGTTGGGTTACTCGTGTGGTATGTCAGGACTCTGCAAAAGTTGGATCCTTTGCTGAAATACTAACATATTTTCCTGCCTATAGCTTTTTTCTGAAGGTAAGTAATGGCCAAATGAGCCAATGTTAAGCAAATAACCAAGAACCCTTTATCAATTTGAAAGGAGGACCCTGTTGCTGTCAAATGTAAACAAGGGTGTTTAAGTTGCTCGAGATGGAGACTCCTAAAGTTTGCCAAGCAAAAAAGGGAAAATCAGAGAAAGATGTTCAAGTCTGTAACCCACCAATCAAAGTCTTTGCCTAGCTAGATGGTTAGACTGCTTCGTCGGCCATATTTCCTAGGCAATGAAATTTTTTTGAACCTTGAGATTTCCTTAAGATAAATAAATGCTTCTCAAAGCCACAGCCCATTATGTCAGGCATTCAAATATGTGTCCGTGGAGACTTCTATGATTTTGAATGAATGAATGAGTGCATTTTAAATGCTGTAGATGCTAGGATGGCTAGGGTGTCCTATTCCATGGAAAATGTCACTTTTCACAGAACTGGCCAAGTCTCCTCGTGTACTAAGAGAACAAAGTGGCTGACATAGAAGGATGGGATCGGGTCTTGGGAATTAGAGACAGGAAGTCTTTAACCCTTAAATGGCATCAGAACTTGTTATGTGGGAATGAGACCTAGGCCATCTGCACCAGGGGTCAACCAAGATTCCCCTTCAATGCTTCTAATGACAGTGAATGGTCAAGATTTTGTTTGAGAGATGATGGCATATGATCCCCTTACTTGTCTATGGTAAGAGAAGAGAATTCTCTGTTCTATTAAGTTCATTCTTATCGTAATATGTAGAGAGAGGCACTCCAGAATGGTGCCCTGGGCCCCCTAAAGGTCATATATTTAGAGGAAGAAGAGATGATTCCTGACTCAGTGAGACATTTTCTCATGTATTCAAATCCTCAAAAATGATTACGTGTAGTAGAACCTGAAGGAAGGCAAGGTCTCTCTTTGGCTAAGTCAGCTGTATGTACTCAGGATGGAATTGTCAAAATAGGAACATCACACATGTGAGAAGAAAAAGCAGGAAAGATTCAGAAAGAGGGAAACGAGTATTACATTAGACTCTGAGTGAATGCAGTAACCTCAAAGGACCTGTCAAAAGGAGCAGAGATGAAATCAAGTGTCATTTATCACACCCTCCAATCAATTTAAAGAGCAGCGTTTACAATTACCATCTGGTACACTGACCCAATTTTCATAAATAATTTGAATGCTGCCTTTAAAGGTAGCAGCTTCAGAAGGAGACAGATTCTTCTGAAAGAACCAATCAGGGTTCCCGTGTCATTTCCATAGCAACCATAAGCTGGCTATGAGACTGGGTGAAAGGAGATTCAGGGAAAGAAAAGGAAACCACTCTAGGTTGTTTATCAAGCTCAGTAAAAACAATAAAAACTGAGATTCTCATGAGGTTTCATAATTGAGACCTCCTAGAGCCTTGCATGGTTTTATCTAGACCATCCAAACAACAAATTCCCAACCCGGTGCCCTTGAATGCCTCACAATGCCCCAAGGTAATCATCAAGGCTCCCAAGCTCTGTTTAGTGTTTCGCACAGCCTCATAATTCAATTAGCACATTTATCTGGGTAGTGGCTATACATTTGGAAGGTACATTATCCCATATCTAGGTAGGGCCAGGTGCAGACCTAACAAAGCCTAAAAACAGGGGGCAGGGTCTACTCTTTATTCAAGACATGTGATGTCATAAGATTCTTGATTAGTTGGCAATTTTATTAGTTTCCCTTGACTCCTTTTCTTCTTTTGTTCTACCATTACCAATACTGAACTCTCCTCCCCCCCTTTTTTGGTGGTTTTTTGAGACAGGGTTTCTCTGTATAGCCCTGGCTATCCTGGAACTCACTCTATAGACCAGGTTGGCCTCGAACTCAGAAATCTGCCTGCCTCTGCCTCCCAAGTGCAGGGATTAAAGACTTGTGCCACCACTGAACCTCCCATTCTTAAAACACTGAAATTCTTTTCCTCTGCCACATATTGGAATATTGCTCTTTAATTCCAAATGTCTTCTCCTTCTTGATTTTATATCTTTTTAATCTGTTTCTCCTTCTCTCTCCACCCGAATCCCTTTCCCACCGCTTCCGGATCTTATCATTCCTGTCTCGGTCTCATTCTAGTGGTGAAACAAACATGGTTCAGGGACCACACAGACAGAATACGCATTGGTATCAAGACCGTAAGTGAATATCTGTATAAAACTGTCAATCACTGGAGTACTATACAGTGCCTCGTCTAATAAACCAGGATAGAAATGCGAGCCATTTGTGGTGATTTCATTATCTATTTCTTCCTTACAAGTAACCTGTGGTACCTTCGGGGATCTTCAGGGTACCACCCCATGTAGTTTTTCAAAACAGTGATTTTAGCCACGCTTTGGCAAGGTCTCATTAAGTACTTTTTAAAGTATTTTCTCAACCATGTATCTATGCGATTTGGAGGCAAAAAGGCAAGAGTTGATTTTCTTCTATACCACATATACTATGCTGGATAGAATGTTCACATTTTGTAAACGCTGTTTAGCAAACAACACTAAAAACCATAGGCTTTATTTTTTAAGTGAATTTATACATTTTTAGCAAAATGTTTTCCCCACATGAGGCAATACAAAGAGATAGTAATTCTACAAAATATTCAAAAATAAAAGCATTCTGTGTAAATATAAAGGCTGGGGCCTCATACATCTCTTGACTTAAAATTTAGTCTGTGGTTTAACCTATCTCAAATTTACATGGTGTTTAAGTTTGTGTGGGATGCTACCAAACTACCCTTGATTGGACAACTTATATGGGTAGAACATCATTTCTTGTGGTTTTGGAAGCTAGAACATCTAAGATGTTAGCAGAGTTGGTGTCTTGGTGTTGCCTGTGATCTGCTTCCACGATGGTACCTTCCGGGACCCTCACCAGGAGCGAAAGAAAGGTGAATACCATATGGCATGGCAAGGCCTGTGAGGAAGACAAAGGCCTAGTAAGCTCCTCCATACCCTTTACTAAGCTCTCTAATCCTTGCACCGGGGCCTTGTTCCCATGAAATAGTCATTTCCCTAGGCCTGGTATTCTAATAAGTCACCTTAGAGTAGAGGTTACATTTCCATTTATGAGTTCTGTGGGTATGAATGTTCCTTTACTTGGGATAAATTGTATCCCACTATAACTGAGTCAAAAACATCCTAAGTAAGAACTGCATTCAAATACCTTTGACTATTGAATACCACGATACAGGAGCATGGTCCAGGTAGACAATCCTCAATCCTCTTTTGATCTCATCACTGAGCTCTGCCATTGCCCAGCAATGGGAGAGAGCCTCAGATCATAATCATTAACCTGAGAAAAGTCCAGATTCAAGATTCGAACTATCAATTTCCAGTGACCGTGTATCATCTTTGCACCATTGTGAAGTTAAAGAATCAGAAGCTGGACCATTGCACGCCAGAGACCATCCCCAGGTGCCCCCTTCCTCCTCCAAACATCCCTCAGCATCCCATAGAACTGTGGCCTCCTTCGGTTAACTCGACGTTAGGATTGCATAACAAGCCAGGAGACCGTCATCGTAACACACAACCCTTTCCCTGTGGCTCTTCAGTTCTCTCATTTATCTTTTCTTCTTAATCGAGACATTAACATTGTAATCAGCTATGAAGGAGGACGGCAGAAGTACAAGGATAAAGGCACGCTTCTCCGTAGTGGTTTGTTTTATACCATCTGCAGTGCATTTGATTCTGGAAGCCTTTGTTCAGTCCATTCCCCGAGCAGGTCAGTCTTCTTGAAGTGATGCGTGCTTTTTATTTTCTCTGGACACCAATCAGAGAAAGTATCTTTCAACATCTGGTACTGCTTTATAAGCTGGAGAGAGTGAGAGAGAGGGAGAGGGAGAAAGAGGAAGAGGGAGAGGGAGAGGGAGGGAGAGAGAGAGAGAGAGGGAGAGAGAGAGAGAGGGAGAGAGAGAGAGATTCATGAAAAAGCTATCAGTAGGCAGGAAAACAAGGACTTGGTGCTTATACAAAGGAAGAAATATTTAAGGAAAGAAAAACTTTTCCAAAAACAAACAAATGAGACATTTGAGCACAGCAGATATTTCTTTTCATGGGCAGGTTATTGTCTGTGGTGTGTGTAAAATGACCTCCTGAAACATCGTGCCACAAAGCTGAACACTCTCAGATCCTCACATATAACGGACACCCAGAGGGGACCAAAAGCACACTGAATTATGTTAAATGGATTGTGGCCAGACAGAGGATATTACTGGGAAGAGAAATGGTCACTTCCTTCGGAGCACCCCACAAAGAAGGGGAAAGGGCACAGAGTCTATATGTAGTGGTGACCACGGGCAAGTGTCCTGATCCAACATATGTCTTGTAGCAAACAGCAGAGACACTGCTGAGCAGACCAGAGGGAAACCCACTAATCTCACAGAGGCCTTGTGAGATCAGAAAACAAAATGAGAAAGAATAGCAAAAATGCAGGAGAAATCATTCCTCCACCAGGAAACATCACATAGATCTCTCATCCTGTCATGAGACACCTGGCAAAAAGCCATTTATGGAAGAAAGGGTTCATTTTGGCTTGGGGTTGAAGGACACGATTGAGCCATCATGGTAGAGTAAGCTTGGAGTTTTAGAGGGCCTGTACTCTACTTCCAAGATGGTGCCTTCCATCTGTGTCCTCGCCATGATAGAAAAGATCATATATTTAACTCAGGCTAGCTTCAAACCTACGATCCTCTTAGCATAGACTTCTCCAGTTCAGGGATTATAACTGTGCCAGCATCCTTGACTTATGAGCCTATGGCATTTTTTTGCTGCTTGTTAATCTCTACTGCAAACCCAAAGACTTGGGTGTGTGTGCAGTGTGTGTGTGTGTGTGTGTGTGTGTGTGTGTGTGTGTGTGAGAGTGAGAGAGAGAGAGAGAGAGAGAGAGAGAGAGAGAGCCCAACACTAATCTTGACTCTTGAATTCAAGGTCTATATGTTGAGTTGGAGAGAGATAGATGCAGCACAACTCACAAAAAATGTTTAAGGTCCAAATGGAAACTATAATGTGTCAAGAGAAAGTCCCTGGGAGGAATGGCTTTAGAATGTCTGTGGATAACGAAGGACTTACGGATGGCCCTCTCGGTTCAGATGTCACCAGAACTGAGACTTGGGAATTTAGGAAGAGGACTCAGGGAGTGAGGAGTTCAGACCACACAGAGGCAAAGGCTCTGGAGTGGGCTAGGACTGTGACAGTGAGATAGGGTGACAGATGAGAGACTCAGGAGACCGTGTCCAGGCCTAGGGAGATGGCTCAGTAGGCAAAGTGGCTGCTGCAAAACATGAGGGTAGAATTCAGATGCTAGAACCCACATAAAGGCCAGGTGGTAGAGGCGGCCCCCTCACAATCCTGGACTGTGGGAGATGGAGGCAGGGAATCCCTGGATAAGCCAGAAGAGCCAAACCTGAGAGCTTGAGGTACATCAAGAGGCTCGTAACCATATACTGTCAGGAGCCATTTTTGCCTGCTTCTGTGAGAGTCTGCCTGTCAGGCAGAGTCAAGGCAAGTCAGGGTCTGCTGGCAGATTTCCTGGTCTGCTAACGTACGGAACAATAAGAGGAAATACTCTTGAAGCTCAAGGCAAGGGGATGAAAGTTCTATTAATCTTGGAGGAAGGAACAGGGAGGACTAGGGAGGGCTCCGGATGGGCTTAGATATCCAATGTACGTCAGCTATGGTCTCATGTGACTTTGTTTCCCACGATACTGTAAAGTGTATAAAGGCTGTAAGAAGTTTATTCAGGGCTGGCGTGGTAGAGGCCTGCAGGCCTCCCAATTTCTAACTTTTGCCTCTGAGTCTTCTTTTTTGTCTTTCCTGTAATCATCCTCACTTCCCCCTCAGAGAGCTGTTTGACCTCGCACCAGACCATTGCAAAATATCAGGTACATGTCCATGAAGAGAGTTTCTTGATGTCAGCCTTGGACCTCCACAGGCATTTATACACTTCTACATGCATGCCCACTCACACATTAGCACCACACATGCAAACACACACACACACACACATGCACACATGCACACGAGGCAAAAAGTAATGTCGTACTAGGCAAGACTTATTGCCTGGTGTACAAGTTCAAGAGAATGAGGCAGGAACGCTTTTTAAAAGACCCCGTGTTTCCTCACATAATGGATTCTAGTAGCAGGCCGACTGATAGCAGCATCCAATAAGGAGACTTACCACATTTCTTCCAGGTACTCAGTGCAGTCAGCCTTTGAGATATTGGTAAGCTTAGAACTCAACCTATAACCTGAGGGCAGAGGTCATGTGTTTGTTTCTGAGGCTATCAATTCCTAGGCCCAGTATGGCTTAGGTTGAGCATAGGAGACTTCAAAGCCCACCCCCACAGTGACTTACTTCCTCTAACAAGGCCACACCTCCTCCAACAAGGCCACACCTTCTAGTAGTGCCACTTCCCATGGGCCAACCGTTCAAACACATGGTTCTATAGTGGGGGTGGGGGTGTAGCCCGGCATTCCTCTTCACACCACCACAGGGAATGTTGCAGTTTGAATGTGAAATCTCTCGCACTGGTTTAGGTACTTAAGCCCTTGGTTCCCAGATGGTGGCACCGTTTGGGAAGATCGTGGAACATTTTGGAGGCAGGTCCTTTCTGGAGGAAATACAACACTAGATGTGGACCTTGAAGTTTTATAACCAAGCCCCTCCCCCCTTGCTCTCTGAGCTTCCTGACTGTCCAGACAATATGACCAGCTGACTTCTCACTCCCAAGGCCGTGCCCGTGTGTTGACCTATATCCCCTGGACCTGCGAGCCAGAGTAGACCCTCCTTTTCTGAAGTTGCTTGTGCTAGCTTTTTACTTCTCTGTCACAACAATGAGAAAACACAGCGAAATAGTGACTCACAGCCAGGGCATAGCTGGAGGAAGTTCTTCCCCAATCTGGAACCCCGGCTTTTCCTTAGGAGTGTCACTGTGTGCCACTGTAAGTGTATTGGTCCCAAAGGCTGATGCTCTTTCTCTGTGCCTCTATTTTTAACCCTTCAGGAAGTTTCTGATTCATCGCAGCATTCGGCAGAGTGTACCTAAGCTCCGTCCCAACTTGTAGGCACCACAGTTCCTTCCGGCCATCACTCCTTACACGTTTTCTTGTTCCTTCAAAGAGATTCACTCCTTGAATTCAGCACACGTCGTCTTGCATTAGTGATTTATGTCATCTCTTAAATACTGGTATGCTCAACAACATCACGATATATTGTGTGCCAGTAGGAGTCAAGACAGGGGGAATAAAAAGGGTCCATTCATCGCAGTGCCAGCTGAAACATAGATAAAAGAATAAATATTTGCCAACTACGAAGGAGCTCAGCTCAATAGGGAGAGCGCCATTGTGTTTCTGATCCCGCGGGAATGCCAAACAATGCAAAAATGGGAGAGAAAATAAAACCTAATTGAGTGTTTGACTTCATTACATTAATACATCTCCGCGGTGTTCATTTAATCAGACAATTACAAGTGACAAGATAAAGTAGCACCGAATTCCCTCCACATGAATAAAAAGCAATTTTGGATTATCTTGCTGCATTGAAGTCTCATCACGCAGAGTTTGAGTTCTTTCTCTCCCATTTAGCTGGGGAAAACTGTAATTGCTCTAACTGGTTTTGATTGACTAACTGCCTTCTGAGCACCATAAATCCAGACGTCAGCACAGCGAGCACTGAATGTTTATTTCTATGATCCTTCACTGGATATTGACAATCTGACCCATGAACCCGCCAGCAGGTAATCTCATAGATCATTTTCTCTCTAGGAGATTCCTGTGGCTGGGCAGGTTTGTCAATATTACTCGCAGAGGGTTTTGATCAAGGGACGCTCTGTAATTGTCTGGAAGACACATTAAACACCTCGTTTTCCCTGGCGTTTCAAAGACAGAGCCATCACGTCAAGTGTGAATTGTGCACACCAAGAGTTTTTTTTTTAATCTGGCTATTTTAAAAAGTGTGTCTCAGGTCCTTGCCACCTAGAAAATTCACTGTCATATAAATATGATTCTATCGTACACTTCTCTGAAGCCATTTGCTGGCTCATCAAATCAGTATTTGAAAAAGTCCCTACTTGGCAAGTCGTTTTAAAAGGAAAGAATTCAGCTGATATGTGATCTACTCAAGTAGCCCTTGCCTTGGAAATGTCTCTGTAAGTTTTTATGTTCCTGTCTATCTGGTGTGGCTACACATTAATGATGCTATATTGAGAACGTACAAGAGATAATCCACAAAAGCATCCTGACATTTTATACCCGATTTATTTCATCTTGTGCTGCTATAACTGTTGCTATAATCTAATTAATAAAAAAAAAAGGAATTTATTTGCAGAATGTGGTAGCACGCGCCTGTACTTATAGCATTCAGGAGAATGAGTCAGGAGAGACTGAGTTTGAGGCCAGTCTTAGCTACATTAGTGAGTTCCAGATGATCCTTGACTATAGATCTTGACTTACAACAATAACAAAGAGTGCAGAAAGAAAGATAAAGAAACAAACAAAACTCATTTTAAAGACCATGATTAGGTGAAGGCCTCTGGTGATGTCATGCCAAGGCAGAGCCTGCTACAAGGTGAGAAACACCACCCACCACCAGCTTGGAGTTCTCTTTCTATAAAGCTACCGACTCCAACTTGGAGGGAGTCTTTATCTAATTTTAATTACCCATCTACAAATACCGCGAGCACATGAGTTCATTTCCATGGAATGGAAATTGAAGGGCCCACCTGAACTATAAACACACAGTTTTAATCTTCTGGTTTTGTTGTTGTTGCTGTAGTTGTTTTGTTTTGTTTTGTCTTTTTTCATGTTATGTATGAGAGTGGGCATGCTTCCTTGTTAAACTGGCCTGAGTGTGACTTGTAGAGTCTTTGCGGGATGCTCTCTGCTTTATTGTACTGAGACAGTCTTGCTGAACCCCAAGCTTGTAATTCAGTTGGTACAGCATACCAGTTGGTCCTAGACAACCCCCTGTCATTCAGTTCCTATGGGTTAGGATTGTAGGCCACTATGTCTGTCTACCTGTTTTCTTTTTAAGATTTATTTATTTATTATGTGTAAGTACACTGTAGCTGTCTTCAGATACCCCAGACGAGGGCATCAGATCTCATTACAGATGGTTGTGAGCCACCATGTGGCTGCTGGGATTTGAACTCAGGACCTTAGGAAGAGCAGTCAGTGCTCTTAACTGCTAAACCATCTCTCCAGCCCTGTCTACCTGGTTTTGATGTGGATTTGTTTTCTTTCTTAAGTGCACATGTGCCTGTTTGTGCTTGTGTGTGTGTGTGTGTGTGTGTGTGTGAGAGAGAGAGAGAGAGAGAGAGAGAGAGAGAGAGAGAGAGAGAGAGAGAGAGAGTCCACAGAGGCCAGAGAGAATGTGTCAGGTTCTTTGGAGACCAAGTTACTGATGTAGGTGTTTGGAACCAAACCCAAGTCTTCTGCAAAGGGCAATTGGTCTTCCTAACCCCTGGCTCATTTTTCCAGCCCCCAATTCTGACCTTCATGTTTGTGCTTTAAGAACTCATCAAGTGTTTAACCTCATCCCTCTCTCTGGCTTCAGCAAAAGGTGGGAATTTTTGATGGATCAAATGCATGGAAACTCAAACGGCAGTGTGAGCTTGTTGTAAGTGCGGGCTAGGTGACACCCTGGGGGCAGGAATCCTCCCGGGAGTTAAAAAAAAGAGGGAGATGAAGGCTATTCCTTGGACCACACCCTGCCATCTTGTCCACGTTTTGCACAGGATATCGAGGTCTAACTGAAACATTTGCTCAGTTTCTTTTGTTCGCAAGAAGTTTTTCCTTCCGTGTTCTTTCTCAGTGCTGCGGCTGCCGAGAACACTTTTCATCAGGTAGATTGGAACACGGAGTGTAGACAATCTGTTTTGGTTCATTTTCCACTGGAATGTGAGCTAGCCTAAGCGGCCAAGTAGGATACTTTCCAGTGAACAAGTTGTGATACTTTGAACAGATTCTTAGAGTCTCCAGCTGGACGGAAGTCGGGTGAATGTCACACCACTGTGTAAGGAGACATCTATCCACTGCTCTCTTGGCCTGAGACACTAATAGAGCTGTGGGTCTGTCATGGTTAGGGATTCTATTTCTGTGAGGAGACACCATGATCATGGCAACCCTTATAAAAGAAAATACTTCAGTGTGGTTAGCTTATAGTCCAGAGGTTTAGTCCCTTGTCATTATGGTTAGAACCACGGGGCAAGCAGTCACACATCGCGCTGGAGAAGTGACTGAGATTTCTACATTTGGATCAGCAGTCAGCAGAGAGAGACACTCGGCCTGGCTTGAGTGCTGGAAATCTCAAAGCCTGCCCCCAGGTGCACACACTTCCTCCAACAAGGCCACGCCCACCCCAACAAGGCCACACCCACTCCAACAAGGCCACACCTCCAAATTGTGCCACTTCCTATGAGCCTACAGAGGAAGATTTTTATTCAAACCATCACAGGGTCATAAGGAAAAAAAAAAAACTGGGCTGAGCGTAGCAGAGCAGGAATCAGAAGATTAACTTAAACATAGATGGTACCACCCTACGTCACTAGGATCAAAGAACAGAGCTGTGATTCCCTCCTCCCTCACTGAGTTTCTGTGTAGACTGTTAGTAGGTCACAAACTGGCCTGTAGCAACATTAAGGTAGGCTCATTCACACTACTGTGGCCTTAAAATAAGGTCTGGGGTGGAATTTGTTGACCAAGAAACGACAAGAGAATATAAAGAGTAATAGATTCTAACAATGCTGGTTGTGTATTGTGTGTGTGTGTGTGTGTGTGTGTGTGTGTGTGATTCCCATTAGTCAAATCTGGAGCAGAACACACACATGACTACAGAGAAGACTAAAGATTTGGTAGGAGACTGCTGAAGGGCACTGACTGCTGACCACCATCCTTAGCTTTCTCCGTTGACACTTAAAAATCATCAGCTAGAGGAAAAGACACAACCCAGATTCTTCATATATTTTATCCTCTCACTCTGGGAACTGATAACACAGCTGCCACGCAGGTGTGAGTGTGAATCTGCGAGTTAATGAATACTGCAGACGTCCCCCCGAATTCACAGTCGGAGAACAAGTTGTCATGAATTAATTTTTGTCTCTGTGCATGCCCCACTCACATGGATTTTTAAAATAGACTAAAACTCCAAGCTCCCAAAAGACAAGCTTTTCCTGTCTTCTGGGTCTGGTCTCTAAGACCAGGGTTAAAAGAATAAATATTTGCCAACTACGAAGGAGCTCAGCTCAATAGGGAGAGCGCCATTGTGCTTCTGATCCCGCGGGAATGCCAAACAATGCAAAAATGGGAGGGTTGCTAGGGTTAAAGGCGGATGTTTCAGTTTCTGTTAAAATATCTATAATCAGTCCCTCCCCATTCTACCTAGCTCTGTGTGAATATTGATATGAACCATGACAAAATCCTTAGTCATATCTGCCCAGTGACTGCAAATGTTCCCTGCATCCTTTCTCCCTCCAGGAAGGACCAGCGTTGCATGTAAGGAAGAACGTAAGTTTTACAGAAACAGACGTGGGTGGGACTCTCAACAGTTTCTGACTATGACTGTGTGCTGCTTCTGACTTATTCTTAAATCTCAGTTTCCATATCACTTCAACTGATGACAGGCTCAGAGATGGCTCAGTAAGAAAACTGCTTGCCATGCGAGCACAAGGACTTGAGTTCTGATCCCCAAGACCCATATGCAGTGTGTGTCTGTAACCCCAGTGTTCAGTGTGCATCTGTCACCCCAGTGTGCAGTGTGCATCTGTAACCCCAGTGTGCACTGTGTCTCTGTAAATCCAGTGTACAGTGTGCCTCTGTCATCCCAGTATGCAGTGAGTCTCTGTAACCACAGTGTGCAGTGTGCCTCTGCAACCCCAGTGTGCAGTGTGCCTCTGTGACCCCAGTGTGCAGTGTGCCTCTGTGACCCCAGTGTGCAGTGTGCCTCTGTGACCCCAGTGTGCAGTGTGTCTCTGTGACCCCAGTGTGCAGTGTGCCTCTGCAACCCCAGGGTGCAGTCTATGTCTGTAACCCCAGTGTGCCTCTGTGACCCCAGTGTGCAGTGTGCCTCTGTGACCCTAGTGTGCAGTGTGCCTCTGTAACCCCAGTGTGCAGTGTGTCTCTGTGACCCCAGTGTGCAGTGTGTCTCTGTGACCCCAGTGTGCAGTGTGCCTCTGTGACCCCACTGTGCAGTGTGCCTCTGTGACCCCACTGTGCAGTGTGTCTCTGTAACCCCACTGTGCAGTCTATGTCTGTGACCCCAGTGTGCAGTGTGCCTCTGTAACCCCAGTGTGCAGTGTGCCTCTGTGACCCCAGTGTGCAGTGTGCCTCTGTGACCCCAGTGTGCAGTGTGCCTCTGTAACCCCAGTGTGCAGTGGGTCTCTGTGACCCCATTGTACAGTGTGCCTCTGCAACCCCAGGGTGCAGTCTATGTCTGTGACCCCAGTGTGCAGTGTGTCTCTGTGACCCCAGTGTGCAGTGTGCCTCTGTGACCCCAGTGTGCAGTGTGTCTCTGTGACCCCAGTGTGCAGTGTGCCTCTGCAACCCCAGGGTGCAGTCTATGTCTGTAACCCCAGTGTGCCTCTGTGACCCCAGTGTGCAGTGTGCCTCTGTGACCCTAGTGTGCAGTGTGCCTCTGTAACCCCAGTGTGCAGTGTGTCTCTGTGACCCCAGTGTGCAGTGTGTCTCTGTGACCCCAGTGTGCAGTGTGCCTCTGTGACCCCACTGTGCAGTGTGCCTCTGTGACCCCACTGTGCAGTGTGTCTCTGTAACCCCACTGTGCAGTCTATGTCTGTGACCCCAGTGTGCAGTGTGCCTCTGTAACCCCAGTGTGCAGTGTGCCTCTGTGACCCCAGTGTGCAGTGTGCCTCTGTGACCCCAGTGTGCAGTGTGCCTCTGTAACCCCAGTGTGCAGTGGGTCTCTGTGACCCCATTGTACAGTGTGCCTCTGCAACCCCAGGGTGCAGTCTATGTCTGTGACCCCAGTGTGCAGTGTGTCTCTGTGACCCCAGTGTGCAGTGTGCCTCTGTGACCCCAGTGTGCAGTCTATGTCTGTGACCCCAGTGTGCAGTGTGCCTCTGCAACCCCAGTATGCAGTCTATGTCTGTAACCCCAGTGTGCAGTGTGCCTCTGTAACCCCAGTGTGCAGTGTGTCTCTGTGACCCCAGTGTGCAGTGTGCCTCTGCAACCCCAGGGTGCAGTCTATGTCTGTAACCCCAGTGTGCAGTGTGCCTCTGTGACCCCAGTGTGCAGTCTATGTCTGTGACCCCAGTGTGCAGTGTGTCTCTGTGACCCCAGTGTGCAGTGTGTCTCTGTGACCCCACTGTGCAGTGTGCCTCTGCAACCCCAGTGTGCAGTGTGTCTCTGTGACCCCACTGTGCAGTCTATGTCTGTAACCCCAGTGTGCAGTCTATGTATGTAACCCCAGTGTGCAGTGTGTCTCTGTGACCCCACTGTGCAGTCTATGTCTGTAACCCCAGTGTGCAGTGGTCTCTGTAACCCCAGTGTGCAGTGTGTCTCTGTGACCCCACTGTGCAGTGTGCCTCTGTGACCCCCAGTGTGCAGTGTGCCTCTGTGACCCCACTGTGCAGTGGTCTCTGTAACCCCAGTGTGCAGTGTGCCTCTGTGACCCCACTGTGCAGTGTGCCTCTGTGACCCCAGTGTGCAGTGTGCCTCTGTGACCCCAGTGTGCAGTGGTCTCTGTGACCCCACTGTGCAGTGTGTCTCTGTGACCCCAGTGTGCAGTCTATGTCTGTAACCCCAGTGTGCAGTGTGTCTCTGTAACCCCAGTGTGCAGTGTGCCTCTGTGACCCCAGTGTGCAGTGGTCTCTGTAACCCCAGTGTGCAGTGTGCCTCTGTGACCCCAGTGTGCAGTGTGTCTCTGTGACCCCAGTGTGCAGTGTGCCTCTGTGACCCCAGTGTGCAGTGTGCCTATAACCCAGAGCAGGAGGAATGGAATCAAATGGATTCTTTAGAGCTTGCTGTCCAGTCTGTCAGTCTAGTGGAAATGGGCAGCTCCTGTGTCACCAAGAGGCCCTGCTTCAACAACTAAGGTGGGGAATGATTGGGAAGACCAAGGACATAGAGAAATGGGTATACCTATAGTCCCCCACACATACACTGTCTCCACCCATTCACACACAGGAAAAAGAAATACCAACATCAAAAGACATTTTACACACATATGAAAACCTTGCAAGGAAACACATTATTTAAGTGTAGTTCATGCTCACTAATAAAAGAATTTCAAAAGGCGTGTCAGCGGCTCTGAATTGCAATAATAATACCTTGTGGAATCTTGAGGACAAGATGCACCAACATAGAGGGTTGTTCCCAGAGCCTGACACAGAATAAATACTGTGGAAAGTAGCGGATACCATTTTGACCCAGGTTTCGCCTGCTATCTGTTGGGCTCAAGTGATTTGCTGCACGCTTTCTTCTCTATACTAACTAATCCAACACCATTAAGCCAGTGTCCATTATCACCTACATGCTTTGGTATTTCCGTGGCTCTTAAGCATGTTACCTTCCTTGATCTTTATTAGATGTAGACGGTATGTCAGGAAGGAAAGGACTTGGATTCTCCTGCTTTCTGTCCTAGCCTTGGGTTAACTTTGCAGGTCTTTGTACTCCCATGGACAGCAAACAAAGGGAATTTAATAATGTGCTCGACTCTGTGAAAGCCTTCCGCATCACTGGGCCTCCTGGTCAAATGCCTTTGTTTTTCTCAGGTCCTAGTTAATTTTATCCTGGACTCAGCTGGCTTCTGAAGCTTCTGGCTCTGCCTTTTGTGTGAAACCCATATATACCCTAGAACACAAGCCTTCATGTGCCTCAGAGGGCCAGCTGAGACATACAGCAATGGATATTCATCTGGAAAAAAAAAAGAAAGAAAGAATCTTGCATTTGTGTGTGATCTCACTTATTTAATGAAGAGATGGGATAAGTGTTATACAGATGAGCCTTCTCCCACGCATAGAATGGATGCCACTGAACAGGCTTCCAGTTATCAGTATCCAGTTCTTTAACTGATTTGTGTTAAAACAAAAGGAGCCTTAGGGTCTGGGATACTTATTCCCCAGAAGTTCTTTTACTGTTGAGAATAGTTTTCTCTATCTTGGGTTTTTTGCTATTCCAGATGAATTTGAGAATTGCTTTTTCTAACTCTATGAAGAATTGAATTGGAATTTTGATGGGGATTGCATTGAATTTGTATATTGTTTTTTGGCAAGATGGCCATTTTTACTATATTAATCCTGCCAATCCACGACCATGGAAGATTTTTCCATCTTCTGAGGTCTTCAATTTCTTTCTTCAGAGACTTGAAGTTCTTGTCATACAGATCTTTCACTTGTTTGGTTAGAGTCACACCAAGATCCTTTATATTGTTTGTGGCTATTGTGAAGGGTGTCATTTCCCTAAATTGTTTCTCAGCCTGTTTATCCTTTGAGTATAGGAAAGCTATGTGGTATATTTACACAATGGGATACTACTCAGCTATTAAAAACAATGAATTCATGAAATTCTTAGGCAAATGGTTGGAACTGGAAAATATCATCCTAAGTGAGATAACCCAGTCACAAAAGAACACACATGGTATGCAGTCACTAATAAGTGTATATTAGCCCAGAAGCTCGGAATACCCAAGACACAATTCACATATCAAATGATGCCCAAGAAGGAAGGAGAGGCCCCTGGTCCTGGAAAGGCTCGATGCAGCAGTGTAGGGGAATACCAGGACAGGGAAGCGGGAGGGGGTTGATTGGGGAAAAGGGGGAGGGAAGAGGGCTTATGGGATTTTTGGGGAGGGGGGAACTGGGAAAGGGGAAATCATTTGGAATGTAAATAAAGAATATATCTAATAAAAAATAAAAAGAATATGTGAACCAGCTGCTGGATGCAAACTTGTAAAGAAAAATAAATGTTTCTTATTTTTTTCTAAAAAAAAAAGGGAGTCTTGGGAACGCATATGAACATGGTGGTGTGAGAACTTGGTCTAGGGAGCTCGTATCACTGTGTCGTGAGCAGATATGTTTTGCCAGGGGCTAGGTCCTGAGGGAGAATAGCAAGCAAGGCTCAGCAACTCTTCTTTAACAGGTGGGCAGGGGAAGACCAGACTGCATAGGCTCCCTCGGATATGACAGAAAATGAAAGCGCATGAAGTGTTACCAAATTTGGGAGTCCCCAGCGTTAGTGTCAGCTCTGATACTAATTGCATTTGGAGGCTTCCAAATTACCTTGTGCTCAATAATTAGCTCACAAAACTCACTGCAGTGTGTTATGATCATAATTATGGTTTATTACAGACAAAGAATAAAGATAAAAGCTGCCGAGGAAAGCAGTTGACACAATGGAGCCCAGGGGAGATCTACATCCCGAGCCACTCTCTCTCCTTTCCTAGGGGAACGGTGGATGGTGCACATTTCTCCCAGAAGCCCATGGCATGAGAAAAACCCACCTGAGTCTTAATAGCCAGGGTTTTTAACATAAAGGGTTCAGTAACATAAAGTTGACATCCATAGTGTGGTTAACCTTCCTTTCTAGCACCTGCCATTGTCAAGGAGACATCCCAGGGTTCGAAGCCAACCTCACAAATCTCCTTGCCAACTTTCACTATTGAGATTGCCCCCAAGAAAACAGAAGCACTCTTATCAGGTAGGTCTTCCCAAGGGTTTAGAGTGCCTATAATAGTCAAGGGCAAAGGTCGGGTTCTCAAAAACCTAATTCTTCATTATAGGACAAAGGTTACAGACCAAGAGAAGACTTTCTGGAGGGAGAAATGTGTAAATGGAGGTTTGCAGTATGGGAGAGCTGTGGAGGTTTTGAGGTTAGAGAGAACTATCTAAAAGTCCAATAGAGGAACACGTTTGGATTATTTGTAAGACTTCAGAATGTTGGAGCAGAAGGTGTGAGGCAGCAAGTAGCCAGAGATGAACCTGAAGAAGACAGTAGGGGACAGATCTTGTCATATTTCAGAAGTCACAGGTTTTTAGAACCAGCCTGTGGTGGGCTCTACAAAAGCCAACTGGTAAATATCCAGGCTTTTGCCAGCGACTGCTCCACACAGTTATTAAGAACTAGATTATGCAAGCTTATTACTAAACAAAACACATTAAAAAATTAGTACTCAGAACTCATCCGTTCCTAATTCTCTTTATTTTTTAAACTTATAAATGTGCTTGAGGTTATCTGTGTCTGTGGTGTCTGTGTGGTGGATAATCTTTCTAATACACCTTCAGGAATATCTTGCTAGTGGTTTGATCCTAGCGGTAGTAGGAGTATTTACATAACAGTAATTAACAAAAGCTACCAATCAAGGTCTTGCTTCCTTCCGAGGACTAACTGCCAAATATTTTACTAGCTCACTTCTCAGAAGCAATACTACGTGGAAGGCATGAATATACCTAAAGATGATAAGCTGAGAATAAGATGAGAATATGACATAATAACTTTTGTCTTCTTTGAGGCAGAAGATGGGTTCACCAAGATCGGTTGTAGAGTATCTCTTGGGATGTTTGTGACATTGTTCCTTCACAAAGACTCAGAGGAAAAGCCATCTACAGTCCCAGTGCCAACAACAGTGTCTCATCCAATATTTGGCTTTTCCTCTCATGCCATGCTATAAATTTCACAACCAGTCATTTTTCCATCTTTCTGCTTGGAGACATGAGACCACATTTGTGGTCTCTTTCTTACAATTTATATTATACACTTTTATGCCCACACACTCTCTTGTTTTGGTTTTCTGGGCTACATTTCTCATTTTTACAGTGTATCCAACTGCATTTTATTCATTTATAACCCACAATAGATGGCAATTTGATGGAGTTAAAAAGCGGTATATGTCCTCGAAGACTCTCCTTTATGAAACAAACAAACAAACAAACAACAACAACAAAAACAATAACGGAGGGAATTTCAGCCTTTCTTTTACTTTCAAATGGCATTGCTGAAAGAGAAATCCACACGGGGCACATCTAGAAGGAAGAGGGAAAACCAGTGCGAAGTAAAAACATTAGAGACTTGTTTAAGATATTGTCTCACCTCCATTCTTCTCTGTGGATACTAAATCTGTCTTGAGTGGTCTGTAACAGGGGCAGTGGTCACTAATCTATGCATGTCAAGGTGCCATGTAAGGAAGCTTGATCCAATTCAACAGTCACAATCCTCATGTAGGCAGATACCCTCGTCTAGGTTACGGAGAGGAAAAAGCTTGTGGAATCTTTAAAAAATGATGTATCCAATTGGCAGACAGGAGTCCATGCCTCCAACTTCCTGTCTCACCTTTGTTCTTCCTTGGTAGATCCCCTACACAAAAGTCAGGTTCAGCTCTGACCACTTATAAGGGAAAGTAGGAAGGAAGATGGCGGCCATCAGCAAAGAGCTGATTATTCCAAAGAAGTGTATGGGAGACACTAACTTACCTAGTCTGGGAAAAGAAAAGGGATTTTTAAAGAGATTTATTTTAATTTTACTTCTGGGTATTTGCATGTGGTTGCGTGTACATGCCTTCAGGTGCCCCAGGGAGTTAGGCATTAGATCCCCTGGAGGTAGAGTTACAGGCAACCGTGAGCACCTCAGTGTGGGTACTGGGAACCAAACTCTGGTCCTTGGCAAGAGCAGCAAACTTCAGAATCGCTGTGCGATCTCTCCAGCTTCATACCTGGGTTGTGCTATGATCAGAAAGTCGAGCTTTTGGCTGCACCCTTCCCCGTATGATGACCGAAAAGATGCCAGGCAAACAGGGTCCCCAAGAATGTCACCGTAATCTTCCAGGACCAAAAAGCAAAAGGTAAGCCCCCAAATCTCTACTACTACACACATGGGTCGGTTGGAGGAGTTAAGTCAAGTTAATCGGCCTTTGCCCCCCATGCTGGAAAGAAACCTTCATGTCTTTGGTCTATCATAAGGACTGTTCTTCTTCATATAGAATTACATATAGACCTTAGTCATTTATTGACAGTCACAAAGAACCCGATCACCTATATAGTATGTTTGCAGCAATAATATTGGGTGGGTCGATAGAAGATCTGGGTCCTTGTACTGATCCTATTGTGTATTAACTGTGAGTCCTAGTTGCTTAAGTCCCTAGGTTTTGTTTTGTAAATGTGGAGGCTAACACCTATTGTCTTAGGGTTTTACTACTATGAAGAGACACCATGACCAAGGCAACTCTTATAAAGAACAGCGTTTAATTGAGGCTGACTTACAGTTTTAGAGGTTTAGTCCATTATCACCATGGTGGGAAGCATAGCAGTATGCAGGCAGGCATGGTGCTGGAGAAGCTGAGGGTTCTACATCTTGATCCAAAGGCAGCAGGATACTGTGTTCCACACTGGGCATAGCTTGAGCATAGGCAACTTCAAAGTCCACCCCCCACAGTGACACACTTCCTCCAACAAGGCCATGTCTCCTAATAATGTCACTCCCCATGGGTCAAGCATTTGAACACATGAGTCTATTGGATCCATGCCTATTCAAACCACCAGAACCATCTTCCTGGCCTTACCAGGTGATCTGGAGGTAATCGGGATGTTAGGTAATAGGAGATAAACCATGCTCGTTCAAAGCACTTGGAATGAAAAGCGGTTAAAAAGACTCATTCTTGGAGAGAAAATTGGCTGCCGGATTTTCTCAGAAATCTCCTGCAGATGTGCTGCCAAACTCACAAAACCAATGTCTTCCCAAGCACCACCTTTAAATCTCACACACATCTGTGAACTCTGTGGCTGTGCCTTTGACCTTCTTACCGAGGTTACCCACGGTTCCTGATCATAACTGCTGCTTACTCTTCTAGAGAGCTGCAATGAATGCCATTTGTTTCTCCTTTGCTACGGGACCTGGGCGCTCATTCCAGTGCCTCTAACTGTTTCTTCTCCACTGATTTCTCTTCTCTCCACCTCCACTCCTTGGATACAGGTGTCCTCCAAGTCTCTGCCCTTGCTCCCCATCTCTGTTCTCCGGTGACTTCATTTGCATCCTTTTCAGATGGTCCAAGGAATACATCAAAAGCCTTACCTGTCTCTTAGACCTTATCGCTATTATTTCACCTCCATCTACAAATGGACAATGATGTGTTGTCTTATAGTATGGAGGTGAAGGACCTCAGTCATCTTGGCTATCTGTCTATGGCCAACAATTGACTTACCTTGGAGGTGGCAGGACATGCCATGGTTGGGGAGGTAGAGAAGCTCAGATTTCTGCAGCTCCCTGGTCAGCCATCCTGTCCTACCTGGAGAATCCTAGGCCAATTAGAGATCCTGTCTTATGAAACAGAATTAACAATGCCCAAGAAAGACAAAGAGAGACAGAGACAGAGGTAGAGAGACTTAGCCAATTGTGTTGATGTTTAGTGTCTGTAACTCATGGAGATCCTTTGGTCCTCCCATATGTGGAACCACAGGCATGATATCCATTCACAGATCTTGGTACCCACCTGTTTAGGGGTGCCTTCCTGGCTGGCCCATCCACACTTGTGAAGGATTCTCGCCAAATGCCATAATTTTCTCCTCCTAAGTACCCAATGTTTTTCATGGAGATGTACAACGAGAATATGCTAGACTCCTTTCTTGTTTTTAGGTCTTTCTCTTTCTAGTTATTCCTTCAGCCATGTCATCTCTAGCTCTTTTTCTCTACTGATTACTACAGATCCTTTAAGGCTAACTATAAATTTTCTCTCCTGTGCCCACTACGCACATCACATCTCCTCCCAGATTGAAAGATTATTTGAATATCACATGGTACTTACTACATCATGTGGTCCCTTGTCTTTTTGAGTGGTCTTCCTTTCCCTCTTCTGAGGCAAGATGCTTCTTGAAAGATGAAACCACATCTTCTACATTCTGGTAATATGATAGAAGATATACCATTATCTATATAGTTAGATTAAATGGAATGCCATCTCTCTAGAAGTTCACAACTCTGATCAGTTATAAACTACATTCTAAGAAATTGGTATATACTTGGTTTTTCAAGACAGGGTTTCTCTGTATAACCCTGGTTGTCCTGGAACTCATTCTGTAGACCAGGCTGGCTTTGAATTCAGAAATCCGCCTGTCTGCCTCCCAAGTGCTGGGATTAAAGACCTGCACCACCACTGTCCAGCTTAAGATATTGGTTTTTAAAACACACAACTTTGATTGGTACTTTCCAATGGGCCTGGGTCAGACATTATTGGGCAGTATTCAACTATCCTTCTCATATCTATATTAACTTCTTGAAAATGACTATACATACACACACAGCTCTGTGACAAATATTTATTAGCAATAATACTCAACTCTTGTGGAGATTTTTTAAAGGTGGTATAAATCCATCTTTACTTTCCAGTATGGGAGATACAGCTCAGAAAGATTAAGCAGAACACAGAATACACCGGTAATCAATGTCTGAGGTGAGACTTAAGTGCTACAGAATTTGCTCTTACCCTTGATTATATAATAAACAATGAGGTCAGGGCTTTTTTTTTTCCTTCTGCCCTATTTGAAGTTCCCTGCTAACTGGCATTGACTTGTTTATCGGTGGATCTTAATTTAGCCTCTTGGAAATGTGTGTCTATTTTTAACGGGTGCCGTCTCTTGTCCCAATCTCCTTCGGCTTGGATGCAGCTCCTGGGAAATCGCTGCTGTGTCTTAATATACTCAGCTGTTCACCAAAGAGGATAAAGCCATTGATGCTTCCAATGGCAGCTGCTATCTTCAAGCCTTTGCCATGTTTCAAAACAAACCCAGGAAACCAGGCTCCTGGGACCAGAGAACAGTGCAATTTATTGAACATTGAAAATGTCTTAGGAAGCCCAAGAAGAAAAATAAATCCTTCCATCCTCTTCCTGTAGGATGTACCAATGGCCAGGCTTGGATTTTTCCAGTTGCAAAAGCAGATCCTCCCCCTGCCCCCTTTAAAAATCATAAAGGCTTTGGTGGCACTTAAGAAATGATGCAAAAGCATCCTTATGATCTTAATAGATTATGCTGAGTTCTGTATGTTTGATGGTGGATGACATTCTGCTGTAAAACAAGGTCGTGGAACAACCAATATCACCAAACATTCAGCGAGCTGCTACCATGAGTCTATTAAGGGTTATGGCTGGGGCAATACAATGTTTCCTAGAATCTGTTAAACAGTGGTTACTGTTTCAGTAAATGTGTGCTGGATTGGACACAGGATGATGAGTGCTTTCTCTGAAATAGCTCTTATTTTTTGACATAGTACTGAGCCAGTTTATTCTGATTCATTGTGTGTGTGTGTGCGTGTGTGTGACAGAGAGAGAGAGAGAGAGAGAGAGAGAGAGAGAGAGAGAGAGAGAGAGAGAGAGAGAGAGAGAGAGAGGCAGAGACAGAGAGAGACAGAGACACACACACACACAGAGACTATAGAAGTCAGAAGAACTTTGAATCTTCTGGAACTGGAGTTACATGCAGTTGATCGCCACCATGTGGGTGCTGGGAACTGAACTTGGGTCCTTTGCAAGAACAGCCTCTCTGGTTACCTAATCATATCTGTGTGCAGTTGAAATATTTAACACACAGGGCCTTGGTGATTGTAGGCCAGGGGAATTAACAGGGATCAGACTTCTATTAAATGCCTTCCCTGGCAGTGACCCACTGAGAGACCCCATCATAACCTCCTCAGTGATCGGAGAATTGGGAAGTGGATGGAGCCAGAGGTATTCATTGAGGAATAAATATCTTTGTTCCACTGTAGAGTGTAGAAATCATTGTTTTCAAAGGTGCTGTGTGGACAGACTGGTTCATTATCTTGATTCACTGAATAACATTTTCATATAAATGTCAGCAGTAACCTGCTGTCTATAATGCAAGTTCTTACAGGAGCCTGACAGCAGAGGGTAGCTCAGAACCGCCGACTAAATAAGAAATGGAAATGTGTGAACAGAACCATTCACATCTCTTAATTTCTCCAAAAGACTACCGATGGCTGGAGGAAGCCATATTGCATTGTGGGATACATAACACACACAAAAGGAACATATGTAGCAATGGCCAAAGGGAGGGCGTTGGAAAGGAATACTTGCCAAGATGGTTGCATTTCTATGAGTTGTGTGGTGTTTACTATAAGTAGACCTGAAAAATTATGAAACACGTTGTCTTTCTTCAGAAACAAAAAGAGGAGCAGTTAGATGTCAGGGCAGAACTTAAAAAGGTTTGATCCAGTCGATTTATCAAGAGGATGGGGTAAACTAGCCACAGGAAGATCTGAGATGGGAGAGAGGTGGGAATAATAGAGACAAATAATAAGACTCAGTCCCGCCATGAGCTATACCAAGTATTAATGCTAAATGAAAAATAGAGATGTGACTAAATTCGGTGAAAAGTACAAAATCTGATCTGTATGCTGTTGACGTAAGATGACGCAAGATGCTCGTTAGAGACGGAGACGCGAGGAGATCCTACACATGAAGGATGGAACCAGACACACCGGCCCAAAGTAAAGAAGCGAGTTGAGTGCCTACAGAGGTGTAAGCGAGGGCAGTCGTTAGAGACGAAGGAAGGCATCTAATGTAATCAATAGTCTGGTTAATTCACGGGAGAGGCGTCATCCTAAAGATTTATACACCTAAAGGCGTAAGTAGATGAAGTCATACAAGCACAGACAAGTACAAGCACTTGTCTGTGAGGTACAGACAAGTGAGCTTGGGAAAGGGGCGCGGTTTCGGGGTTGAAATCCCCTCTCTCTGGTTGAAGCCTGATTAGAATAAATAAACAAGGAAAATGGTGACGTGCGGGAGCCTTCAAGGACGGCAGAGGAAGCAGGCTTGTTAAGCGTATATGGAATGCTAATAGGGTGGACCATATGTTAGAAGTAAAATAAATCACAATGAACTCAAAACCTGGGACGATGCAAACCATGTCCTCTCATATCAAAATTCAGTAAAACAAGGAGGGTAAAAAGCATCTCAGAATAATCATGGTGAAGTAAAAAGCCTTAAACATTTGCATATTAAATCTCACATTTCTGAATTACCCGCAGGGCAAGACAGGCATCACAAGGATGATAAGAAAATATTTACAGCATTTTGTCAATTTCGAATAAAAGTTAAAACGTATTAATGTTTGCTTGTGTGTGTGTGCGCGCGTACCTCTGTAGCCTAGGGAGGTGTGTCAGATTCTGTCGACTTGAGTTAAATGACCATTTATAAACTTGGTCTTGTGGGTGCTGAGATCTGAACTCCAGACCTCTGATAAAGCAGTAAGGTTTCTTTATCACAAAACCATCTTTCTGGTCCTGAAGAAAGGCAGGAAACCTGCCTCGGCACTCCCCTCCCCTCCCCCCTCCCCCTTCCCCTCCTCTTCCCTCTTTCCCCTTTTCCCCCTTTCCCCCTTTCCCAGCATAGATGCCTCTGGCTTTTTGGAGAGAACAAACAGAGAGGGCCCAGCCTGGCGCCCCCTTTCATGGTGGCACTCCCTTCCCCCTAACGACCCCCTCCATTGGTGGGGGTGGCAGATGCCAGCTTTGGGAACAGACAGAGAGCAACATACCCTAGCCTCTGTGTCACTGAGGTCGACACTTTCCTTGATAGATAACCAACATTTCTCCAGTGCAGATGGCTCCCGCCCTCGATGGGAACAAGGACCAAACATCCTTGAAATGATAAAAGGCCCACTCTTAGATCATGAGGGAAGGGCAATTGAGTGTTCCCAGACAGCTGTGACCAGTCTGTAAAAGTACACTAGTTTCTGATAGCACCCTAAGGTTACTTCCCAGGTTAGAGGTCCCCCTACCATCTTCACTGTTCTTTCCTGCTGTCTGAACAAACGTTATCAGGTTTGAAGGATGGCTTTCCCTTGTCACCTCCCCAGTCATGTAACCCCAAAGTTCGAGGATCCCTGCCTTTGTATATGTGTGTATATATACTCTGAACCCCTGGACATGGGCATTGCATCTGGGTCTGACTTAGAAAAAAATAAAAGTCTCTCTTTCTTTTTACATCAGACTTGCAATTTCTGGTGTTCTTCTGGGGTTCCTGAGAACTGTCATAACAGCCCCAAAGCTAAAATATAGTATAACGTGAAATACTCAATATGTCCACAAGAAGTACAATGACTTTGTATTTCTGTATTTTAAACCTTTAAATTTGTCATAAAAACTCAAAGTATACCTCTGACCTACACAGGGTCAGCAGTAACTCCTATGAAATATTTCAAGAGGTAAGCCCAGTAGTGGTAGCACATGCCTTTAATCTCAGTAGTGGGAGACAGAGGCAGGCAGAACGCTGAGTTTGAAGTCAGCCTGATCGTTTGCGGGAGATATTAAAATAGAACCCGCCAACTCTCCACGCTTCTGCTTCTCTCAACCTGCCAACTCCCCGGTGGGGCTGGGCTGAGCTCTTGTTCTCGAGCCACTAGTTTCCTATCTGCTATAATCCCCTGTAACCAGCCATCCCACATTCCGGTAACCAAACTGATCTGCCATCCTCACAGTTTGCTAACACAATATCCAGTCATCCGGTAAAGACACGACTCAATGCTTAGAGTTAACCAATCAGATTTACATATCAATAAATTCCCAATTGATAATGATAAAGCTTTATCCCAACTATTCTAACCTTATGATAACCATCAAGCTGGCCTCCATTCTCCTTCCTCTCTCCTCTGCTCCCACCCCCGCCGACCCCCCCCCCACCGCCCCCGCAACTCTTAGCTCCGCCTCCCTTTTCCCTGTCCAATCACAGGCCTCCTCTGCACTAACATAATTGGGCAGGGAAAATCCTGCGACACTGATCCACAGAGCAAGTCCCAGGACAGCCAGAACTGTGGAGAGAAACACTGTTTTGAAAAATCCTAAATGAGTAAATAAGAAAACAAATAAATGGATAAATAAATGAACAAATAAGATGAAAGATTCCAAGAGGTGATACTAGTATTCTTATAAAACTTTGTTTACATCTCAAATACTGCCCCCCTTCCAGTCTCTCCCTCCCCCATCCCTCTTCCCTTCTCCTCTGAGTGGGTGGGCTCCCCCCATGGGTAATTACCCACACTGGCACATCAAGTCTTTGCCAGATTAGGTGCATCCTCTCCCACGGAGGCCAGACAAGGCAGTCATGGAGACTGAGCCACCTGTCTCCTGCATATGCGCTGGGAGCTGCACGTCTGTGGCCCATGTATGTTCTTTGATTGGTGACCCAGTCTCAGAGCTCCCAGAAGTCCAGGTTAGTTGACTTTCTTGGTCTTCCTGTGGGGTTCCTATCCCCTTCAGGGCCTTTAATTCTTCCCCCAAACTCTTCCATAAAATTCCCCAAGCTCCATCCTATGTTTGGCTGTGGGTCTTGTCTGAGTCAGCTGCTGGTGGAGCCTCTCAGAGGACAGCCATGCTAGTCTCCTGTCTACAAGCACAAGGTGGCATGAGTAATAGTGTCAGCGATTGGTGCCTGCCCATGGGATGGGTTTCCAGTTGGGCTGGTTATTGGTTGGCCTCTTCTTCAGTCTCTACTCTATCCCTGAATTTCTTTAAGACAGGACAAATTTTGGGACAAAGGTTTGTGAGTTAGTTGATGTCCTTATCCGTCCATTGGGGGTCCTGCCTGGCTACAGGAAGTGGTATATTCAAGTCCCATGCCCCCACTGTTGGGCATTTAGGCTAAGGTCACCCCCATTGACACCTGGGAATCTCCCTTATCTCAGGTCTCTGGAATTTCCTAGAGACACTCCCTCACCACACACCCCAACTCACCCCAAGCAGGTACATATTTCTATTAATTCCCCTGACCCTCTGGGACTCTCTCCTGTCCCTCCCAACACCTCACCCTGTCTCCCCATTCCTCTTCCTCTCCCCTCTCCCACCTATTCCCTCTTCCCTCTGTCTCCTATGACTAATCTGTTTCTCCTTCTAAGTGTGATTCAAGCATCCCTGCTTGGGCCTTCCTTCTTGTCTAACTTTTCTAAAGAGAGGAAAAGTAACATTTCTGGAAGCAGAAATGAAAATCCCAGACAGAACACTAGCAGGTAAAACATACAAAACTATCTTTAGAATGCAAAACTGAGCCGCCATTCAAAAACAAACAAACAAACAGAAAACAAAACAAGAACAACAAACCCAAAATCAATGTAACTCACGATATCTACTAGAACAGCAGACAGTTATGGGATAAGTCGCTCTACATTCAGGAGAGGTCAAAATTCAACATTCATTTAGATGTAAAAAGATTCATAATATAGGACTAGGAAAAGTAGGCTTTCTAAAGAGACTTCAACCATACAAAAGAGTAGCTATCTTTAGAGCACTAACAAAGCCGAATGCTTCCTTCCAAGGTCAGGAAGCTGACAAGGACCCGCACTGTCTCTGTTCTAGGTCAAGTTGAGCCCCAGCTTGTACAATGTCTGAGAGCATAAAATAGTTAAATTCCCCAAAACTGGAAAGGAAGAATCAGGAACATCATCATCATCATCATCATCATCAACAACAACAACAACAACACTTTAAAGACAGGTAATAATACCATTCAGAAAAACAAATTAAGTTAAATTAAATTTGACTAAATTAAAAACAACATTAAAGATTCGAATTACAAAATGCAAACAAATGAAAAAAAAAAACCTCAACAAACTAATAAAAATCATGTAGTAAGTTTCCTGGCTTCTAGGAAAACAAACAATGTAATTTTCACATCGTCGAAACAAATCATTGGAAAGCAAGTAGGAAAATAAAATTGAGAACAAGTTTCCATTTAGACTGTCACTACAAATACAACATTTTTAGAATGTGTTGCAGTAGATGATAAATCGGAAAGTCCTTACTAAAATTGCAGATCATTTCTGATGTAAACAAGACTTGATTAATGAAGAAATATATAGTCTCATAAAACCCCTTCATTTTGTTAAGATGTTGATGTTCTTCAAAGTGATCTTCAGACAATGTAAACCTTGAAAAATATTTTGCTTTTTGACAGAAATTACTAGGTTGATTTTAATGTATAGAGAGGAGCCTGGCTTGCCTAGTCGCCAATACTGACAGTGAGTGGGGCCATCCTGGATCACAGAGTAGGCACCAGGGGTTAGGGAGATGGCTTGGTGGTTAAGAGCACTGACTGCTCTTGCAGAAGACCCAGGTTCAATTCCCAGCATCTTCCTTTTGTCTCACAACCATCTGCAATTTCAGTTACAAGGGATCTGATATTCTCTTCTGACCTCCATGGACACCAGGCATGCATATAATACACAGATATATATGCAAGAAAACACACACAAAAAACCCATAAAATTAAAGATAAATAGATACATAAATCTGAGTGAGACTCAGTGTCACAGGCTGGGGAGAGAAGGAGGAGGAGAGAAGGGAAAGAAAGAGGGAGAGAAAAGAGGAGGGGGGAAGGAAGGACGGAAAACCATTTGTGATGGGACCCTGTAGGTGCCTCACCTCTCCATATATTCTTCATATATTAATATGTATGATATACATACATATGTATATACATATCTGATATGTGTACATATCCTGTACATACATATGTATGTGCATATAGATATATTGTATATCCAAATATATATACACAATATATCAACACGTTAGCATAATCTATTTCATTTATCATTTTTTCATTAGTCATATTGATTAATTTATAATATATCATAGTATAGATATATTGTATATGTGGTACATATTTTGGATTAATAGGATTGGAGTGAAAGATATATTGTTATATGTACACATAGGACATACAATTGTGATAAAAATATGTATATATTTAATTACACATGCACATATATTTATACATGCATTATACACACACACATATATATCTGAGTTATTCATGTTCTATACCTTCTATGTTCCCCAAGAAATAAATTCAATGTACCTGTTATTATAAGGATGACACTGATATTCAAATACATCAGAATCTCTCTCTAGTTTTTGCAGTTAGCTGGGAAAGCAAGGAAAACAGAGACAACAAGAGGTGGGCAAAGGAACCAACCTGCAGCTAGGAGGGCGAGGCTTAGACATCCCTGCACAGCACACAGCATGCTGACTGCAGCTAATAAGAGAGTACCATGTGCTCAAAACTGCTAAAAACAGCAACGGACAGGTTAATTGCTTTGATTTAATCGTTACACCTTATAAATATTAATTTAAATATTACATTTTATCCCGTAAACATAGATGATTATTATGTATGTATTGATTAAAAAACAAACAAACAAACAAAAGGCTACAAAACTTTCCCGTAGCCAAGTATACTGACAAATGATAAACATGAGGTTGGGATCTCAATATATTTGGAAACAATTTTGACAGTTGAAAGGTTCAGCCTCCAGAAGGACATTTTCTGAATATCTGAATCTCTGTCTCTGAACACAATGAACACGATACTCAAGGGGGCCTGGACATCTGAGAAAGACTAGGACACAGCTTCCAGGAGTTTGGAAGAAATTCTCTCTCTCTCTCTCTCCCTCTCCCTCTCACCATTTCCCTCCCTTCTCTCTCTTATTCCCTTCCCTTCCCCCCTCCATCTCTCCTTTCCCTTCCCTTCTCCCTCTCCCTCCTCCCCTCCCACTCCTTCCCTCCTCCCCCTCTTTCCTTCCCCTCCTTCCTT
Organism: Tokudaia tokunoshimensis; assembly: GCA_036184795.1. Taxonomy (NCBI): domain Eukaryota; kingdom Metazoa; phylum Chordata; class Mammalia; order Rodentia; family Muridae; genus Tokudaia; species Tokudaia tokunoshimensis. The sequence continues at coordinate 18,372,926 of BTHU01000021.1, forward strand.
TCCCTCTCCCCCTCCCCCTCCTTTTCCCATCTCTTTCTCTCCTCACCTGTTTGTTGTCTTGTTTGACAGGATCCTTGCAGCCCAGGATGGCCTGAGCTTGCAATCCCCCTGCCTCAGCCTCCCTGGTGTTAGTATCACTGTAGTTTGTGCTACCGTTCCCACACTACCAGAAGAAACTCTAGAGGTGGTAGGGGACTCTCAAGGGTGAACAATTGTGCTCATCCTCCACTTGATTCTGGACACACGGCCTGGTTAGGGGTACCTGTCTCCGGACGATCTGCTGCTCTGCCTGGTCGTCTGGTGAGCGAGGCTTCCCAAACGACTTTCTGTGCTTTCCCTAACAGCAGAGGGAGGTATAGCTGCATGTAGGTAGCTTCAGCTATGAAACCAGCCTGGCGATCTCAAGCTGCCCAAGTGTGTGACTTTTCTACCTCTAACACACGGACCCTAACAACAACACCTGATAAAGAGAGGAGTGTCTTCTAAAAATGGTTGTTCTCATGCCCTCTGAGATGCAGCCTTCATTTTAATTGAAAACAGAAGTCCCTCTTTTCTCTCAGTGACTTTTCTATTTGAGAGCAGTCAAGGGTGCGTCATTTACTACATTGGCAATTCCAGAGTGATTCTGGAAAAGATCAAAGTCCTTTGTTAATTGCTAAATATAAGATATTTAATCATTTCGGTTTTTGATTTATTGGGCGAAAATAGAATATGACAGGCTTCTCCGAAATTAATAGAATTGTAATAAATGGACGGAATAACAAAATATAATAAGATTTCCAAATGTCAAATCATCAGCGATTGGGGAGAAATTTGTTAAACTTAGTAAGTTCTTCCTTCACATCTTTTGAGAGTAAAGAGATTTAGCTGATTCTGAAAAGAAAAAGCTGTCATTTTAAACCCAATACAACAAGACATAAGAGAGTACCATTTTCCCCCTTTGTAGGATCCAGAGTTGTTTTGGTGAACAGAACAAAACCTTTGACCAGGAGTTAATTCCCTCTGGATTGCAGTCAAAGGAGAGGAAGCAGGCCTAGGGTGTCTGAGGTAGGGAGGTTTAAGGTCTTGATGCTTGATTTTACCGTCTGTGAGAGCTCACACTGAAGCCTGAAGAACTGCAGATGACTTCTTTCCATTTTCCTTTGCCAGAAGTTTTCAGTGAAGACTTAGCATGACATCTTGAAGATGGGCATTTGATTCTCTCTGCTCGTAATCTGTCAAAGTAATGCTTTAAGTGTGGGGTGTGTAAGGATTTGTCTCCATCATGGTAGGCTGGGCTCTCAGCTGGTCTCCCACTGAGCTAGCCTTAGAGTGCTGATACCCAGAACTAGTCATCCACAGATAAGATGGCCTTGCCCATCCCAGGCCTTGCTTCTGTGGGGGGCTTTCCAGCTTTGTCACTGTGCGTGTGCTTTACTCCTATGATGGTTTTCAAGAGGAAATAAAGACAATGTTTCTAAGAAACTTAGCTCAATACCTGCCAGTTATTAATAAAATACCTAGCAAAAGGTTAGGCATTTTCACGACTAATATTTTGAATAATGTCTTTTTTAATCACACCATTATTACAGTTTAGTGGTTACTTTTGCATTTATTGTTTAAGGCTTTTCAATTTGAGGGAAAAATTGTTCTCTGCTGGGATCCTGTAATTGATTCAGACTCAAATATAGAAAAACGTGTTTAATACTGCAAAGCACTAATGAATAGAAACCCAATAATCCAAACATTATAAATTCCCTGGAATCCTCAGACCCAACTTATAGGAGAAATAGATCAGGTGAGGAAAACATGCTCATATCAAATGGTTATTCATACAAGCTAGCTTTCAGAAGCTTATCAGGAGCATGTCTGATGGAGTTGAAATTGTTTATTTTCATGTCTCCAATCAAAAGACGATGTGAGTGATTGTCACCAACAAAGGTTGGGAAGTTAACTCATGCAGTCATTAGCGTATCTGGCCCTCATTCTGAAATGCCTACAATCTCTTCCACATTAGGAGTCTCAAAGGACTGTAGGTGCCAGCAACCAGACTCATTTCATTCGCCTAACACTAAGTGGGAAGATAGAGGACAGTCGATGATGAAATTCATCTGTGTGCACATTTAGGACCCTCTTGTTTAATGAGAAGTGATATTGTTAATAAGAATCATCCCGTTCTCTGACAATACAAATTTAAGTCTTATCAGAATTACAGTACAGCACAAATAGCTTTCCTAGCAAGTGAATATAGTCTGGATTTTTCCAGGATCATCTTGCCCTTGAAGTCACATTTAAAAAAATTAATAATTGTGGAGTCATTTAAATGAGGCCAGAGTTAGACGCAGCGATAGCACTTGTTGGCTTACAGCCAGGGCTTGAACCGAGCATCTCAGACACGCCAGGCAGGAGCCGCCATCAGGTGAGGTCCACTGACCCTCAGCCTCACGGCATTCGTTACCCAAGGCATCAAAAAAAGAGTTCCCTAAATCTGTAACAGAAAATTTGTTCCAATATTTCAGTTTGCTCATTTTTTATACAACTGTTTTATAATTAGCTTTTAAAATACTGTTGCTGGATGAGACGGTATATGACTGTATTCCCAGCACTCAGCAGGCAGAGGCAGATGGACTTCCCTGAGTTCAAGGCCAGCCTGCTCTATGGAAAGAGTTCCAGGCCGGCTAAGGCTGCAACCTGGTCTTGAAAAAGAAAAGAAGTGTATGTAAGTATGTATGTATGTGTGTGTATATATACACACACATACATATACATACATGTATATATATACATATGTATACATACACACACACACACACACACATATATATATATATATATATATATATATATATATATATATACTGTAAACATGTGAATAAAAAATCTCACCCCTCTCAAAGAATCCACCTTAGAGTGATAACTTAATTTCCATTTTAAGGATAGAATTTTAAATAGAATTTCAGAATTTCCCAACACTTTAACATTGTACAGGAGAAGTTCTTATTGGTCACAGCTATTTATTTTTTTACTTTCTGAATTCAACTAATTGGTGATTAAAGCATTGAGAAAAGACTAGCAATATGTTGTAGTAGCTGAGAATAGCTCAAAAGTAGAGAGATGTTTTATATCTATCCATGTCTGTTATATTTTGGGATTCTTTTTATATTTAATTTTAATTTTTTTGTCTTTCTTTTTGCTGTTTAACAAGCCCACATGATGCTTTCCTGAGTTCTTACTCGCTTCCCTTCTACCAGTTCATTGCTGCTATCCGAGAGTAGTAACTTGCAGAGAGAAGATTTACAAGGGTTCAGAATTTTGGAGGTTTCAGGCACTGATCTGCTAGCCCCTTTGCTTTTTGCTTGTGTAGAGACAGGTTCTTTCAAGGTTAATCTTTTATTTTGAGGTTTTAGTTCAAATATTTAGAAAGTAGCCATCATTTTTGGAATAAAGATACATTTTCTTCCTGTTGTAACCTCTCCCTCTCCCTCCCTTTCTCCCTCCCCTCTCTCCCTCTCCCTCTCTCCCTCTCCCTCTCTCCCTCTCCCCATCCTCTCTGTCTCTGTCTCTCTGTCTCTCTCTGTGTCTCTCTGTCTCTCTCTGTGTCTCTCTGTCTCTGTCTCTCTCTGTCTCTGTCTCTCTCTCCCCCTCTCTCCCTTTCTCCCTCTCTCCCTCTCCCTCTCCCCATCCTCTCTGTCTCTCTGTCTCTCTCTCTCTCTCTCTCTCTCTCTCTCTCTCTCTCTCTCTCTCTCTCTCTCTCTCTCTCTCATGCTGTGTCTTGTGCATGACCGGCAAGCATTCTACCCTGAGCTATATCACAGCCTCACAAGTGAGATCAGAATGCAGTGGAGAACCAATAACCCTTGAAATCAGGGCAGGGACTATGATGGGCCTCTGTGGTCACCTGTGTGCTACTCCAGTGGATCAAGCAGCATCAGCTCAAGATTTTCCCAGTGACAGATTCCTCTCTTCCCATTTAGTGCCGAGAGCTCAGTCCCTTCACAGCCCTGGGAGCAGTTACACGTCTCTCCTCTGACTGCTCTATACTGCAAAATGAAGCTTCTCCAAGTACGGTTGAGAGCATCCTGGGTCAGTGGGTAAAAACATAAATATTTACAAATTGACAACATGATCCCTTAGCAACATAGTGATATCATGTCCTATCTCAGAGCCTATGGCTTCCCCAACCATGACTTTACCCAGGATGACAGTACCAGGCACGAAACTCCCCTCTATGGAGCAGGTGTGAGGCTCTCCACACCACATCAACTAATGCTTAGCACTTCCAAATTTCTCTTCTCTTGGCATGTGAGTTATCTACATTAGTGTATTTACATGAGTGGCAACTCTTCATAGAAGCTCATTGTATTGTAATCTAACACTAGAGTTCATCTGTCTGCCCTCTGAAGAGATGGTGGCTTTGCATGACACCTGCTTCAGTTGATGTAGGATATCCTTGCCAATCATCTGTCACTCAGTGCTCCCTTTACCGAATACCTCTTTTAACCATCTTTGTGAACAAAGCTTTCTTGCTTCATGTAGTGAGATGTTTGTCAGGAAGTAGGAAAGATACCCTGAGTGGATGAGCTGGCATGCATACATTCTTCTTCTTATTTCCATTTTCTGGTCTCAAGGGAACTTACTTACCTGACCCAAGGCAAATGCTCCTACAACCTTATCTTTCTTCTCTGGAAATACAGTCTCTGTTTACTTTCAAATATAATAAGAAACAATTGGGACTCATCAATCTCAACTTTCAGCTATCAGGTGATACTATCAGGTCTTGTAGCCTAGTTAAATATGTGTGTGTGTGTGTGTGTGTGTGTGTGTGTGTGTTGAAGTGGCAGGACAGAGCTGAGCCAGGTTAAGTGTCTGATATTATCTCTAAGCCTTTCTGAACGCAATTGAGATATCCAATGTAGAGTACCTGTAGCCAGTCATTTAGATAGAACAAGTTATTGTAATTCAACTTCGTACCTGGACCCAGACATTTAGGGTAGCAAAACACAGCAGAGAGTGTTGGTTAGAGAGGGAGGAGAGGAAGAAATGACGGACTGTATCCACCAATGTTTTGATGGAAGAGCCAGGCATAAAGTCACTACAACTCATTTTTATTATGTATAATAGTCATGCTGTTGGTAAACTGACTTCTCCAGAGTGTCCATTTTGTATTGGCAAGCAGAAAATAATAATGTCTACTACAGCATGTGGAGGGTTAGATGAGAAAACACATAATCACCATTCTCTATTATTTTATTGTTATTATTATCAATCCATCCTTCTTTTAGTGAGTACATCAAAATAGACCAGTTGTTTATCAGCTAACCTTGTGTTTGTTAAACAAAGGAAATGCTGGGGGCTTGGTGGAAAAAGAGAGTTCTCTGTGATTGACACTTGTCCATGTCAGCAACTTTGACTCAAACATTTCCACTTGAACTGGGCATAGGGGCTCATATATGCAACCCCAAGACTTAGAAGCTGAGGTTGAAGTGTTCCTGTGAGTCTGAGACTAGCCTGGGCTACGCAGTGTGTTCCAAGCCGTCTTGGATTTGCCTCCAAAGACACCCCCCACTCCCACCAAACCAAACCAAATCAAATAAAATCAAACCAAACAAAGACACAAAACACCTCCAGTTTAAATGTATTCCACATTTAGAAGGAAGAATGGGACTCTCGCTATCCTGGAGACTGCTATTCATACATTTGTCTTTACTCTAGAGCAATTCAGTCTGATGAACTCTTTTTTAGCAACTCTTTAAAATTTAAGGAAGAAAAATCATCAAAGGCATGAGATGCCCTGGACTGCATTATTTATCAACATTTAACTCTAAAGCACTGTCTATCAAAGACCTTTGGAAGAAGTCACTCCCAGGCCAGAATTCAGAGTCATTCTTTAAACACCTACCTCCCCCCTTCCCCCGTTGGCACAGTGGCCACCTTCCAACATGGACTACCAGGTGAGCACAATTTTCTGTGTGAGCCTGATTCGTCTTCTTTTCAACTCTGCTTTCAAGTGATTACAGATCAATCTAGCTGGCATTCAATGCTCATATAGAAATAGAAAAGAGGAAGAAGAGTTCTCCTGGGATAAAGGTGTGGATGAAAATGTCTTTTTCACATAGGTTGGTGAAAAATAAGATTAAGTTTTGTTGATGTGTCAAAGAAAAGGTCATCTTAAAATAGCCCCCTTTCATTTCCCTCCATCCTGTGTTCTGTTTGGAATTCACATAAACTTTCATCACCAGATACTTGTTGCTGAAGCCTCAGCCCAGGAGAGGTTCTGTTTGCTTTGTCTCATTCCTTTGAGGGCCTTAACAGCTCCCCTTTGGAGCCATCTTTTGTCATTTGTCATTTTGCCATTTGTCTTGCATGACTTAAGGTTTGTTCCATCACACTTAATTTGAAGCTTCCTCTTTGTTGAGGGCAAAAGGATGTCTAGTGAAGAAGGACTCACTCAGTTGAGCTTCCTTAAACCAGTCCAGGGCTACAACTCCCATGGAGAAGCTAAGTGTTTAGCCAGGCCGAGTTGCTGTTGTCAATGGCAACTGGTTGTGAATACATGTAAGGGCACAAATGTGATTATTATTTAAGTTTACACTTGCAGAACAAGTGTAATATATTGTGATATATAGGGTGTTTTCATCCTAAAGATGATCTTGGAATACAGCTAGACCTTATTTCATTGTACTAAGAACTATTTTAAGCTTAGTAGTTTACCTTTTAGAAACTTTAGTTCAAATGTCCTTTGAACAAAACACAAATCTAGGGACTGGAGAGATGGCTCAGCAATGAGAATACTTGTTGCTTTGACAGAGGGCCTGGGTTTGGTTCCCAGCATCTATGTCAGGCAGCATAAAATAAACTTTAACCTTTATCCAGGGTTTTTGACACCATCTTTGGTTTCTAGATGCATCTGTATTCGTGTGTGCTTACAGAGAAAAATGCAAATAAAAAATGAAAATCTTAAACAAGATCTACTATGTGATTGCTACATTCTTTTTTCTTTTTTTTTTTAAGATAATCTCATTTAGACCATCTTCAGCACTTGGTGCTGGCTGTGTTAGCATTTTCGATGTCTAATTGCTGTGGAACAAGGTCTCTTTTTCAAGCATCCAGCCCTCCGAGGTCATATGTTGCCCATCATGCCTAGCATGCTTCTGTTCGCTCATTGTCTATTAGCTTATGTGTTCGGTAAGGCAAAACCTTCAGACTATCCATCTTCATGTGGGTAGTGATTGTCTTAAGTGTTCTTTTAGGAGATTTCTTGTGAACTCAGGAAACAAGCATGTATTTTATTATGTGTTTTTGCAAAGGTTTCCCACCAGCCTGTCACTTGTCACTTTGCTATTAACAGCATCTTTTCAAAAGCAGACGTTTCTAATTCTCAGGGACTTCATTCCATCAATTATTTATAATCTTGGGCTGTGTCTTTAGGGTTGCATCAATGTCTAAAAAGTCATTGTCAGAATGAAGCTTTCTAGATTCACTGTAGGGTCATACAGTTTTAAACTTTGCATGTAACTATGATTAATTTTGGGTTCCTTCACCCCCTCCCTCCTTCCTTCCCTCCCTCCCTCCCTCCCTTCCCTTCTTTCTTTCAGCACTTTTAGGAATGGAAGAATCTTGCCCCTGGTAGATGAGAGCAATGGTGCTGAGCTATGATTAAGAGGCACATGACAAGGAGTACATTTATGTGTGCTGTATGTGTGCATGTGTGTCTGTAAGGGGTTTGCCTAGGCGGGCTCATGTGGAGGCCAGAGATTGACATCAGATGTCTTCCTCATTCATATCTCCATCTTTATTTTTTTGAGACAAGGTCATCCACGTCCACTGAGCCTGGCATTGTTCATCCCTTCTGTTTGGCTGGTAAGCCAGCAAACCCCTCCCCCTTTGCCTGTCTCCAACCCTGAACCCTACCAGATTTGGCTTTTGTGAGTGTTGGGAATCCTTTCTGAAATCCTCAGTCTTATGCATCAAATACTTTATCTATTGAGCCATCCCTGCAGATTATGAATTTTATTTTTACACACGTTTATTCAGTTACTTCACCATTTTCGGGAGAGGTGAATTCCTTTTTAGTGAATGGTTTTTTTTTTCCTCTGTTGTCAGTGTTCAGCTGACTATGTGATCTCTAAGGTAGGGAAATGCCAGTCTCCCAATGCTGTGATTCGTCAGCATCCTTTGGGCTACTCTGAATCATTCACCTTTCCAGACAGATTTGGAATAAGTCCGCTGATAGTCACAATGACAACATGCTGGCATTTTGATTGAGATTGTGTTGAATTTATAAACCAAATTGGGAAGACTGACCTTTGTGCAATAGTGAATCATATTAGTAATGAAAATGGAATATCTTCCTCCTTCACACACACAGAGACACACTCACACTCAGAGAGAGAGAGAGAGAGAGAGAGAGAGAGAGAGAGAGAGAGAGAGAGAGAGAGAGAAACAGAGGCAGAGAGACAGAGAAAGACAAAGACAGAGACAGAGAGACAGAGACAGACAGAGAAACAGAGACAGACAGAGGCACAGAGACACAGGCACAGAGACACAGAGGCACAGAGACACAGAGAAAGGCAGAAAAAGACAGAGACAGAAAGACAGACAGAAATAAAGAGACATGCAGACACACATACATACAGAGACAGAGACACGCACAGAGGCAAACTTTCGTACCCTTGAATTGCACATCCTGTTACCTATGTCTCTGTGGTAGTTTGCACATGCTTGGCCCATGTCAAGTGTGGCACTATTAGGAAGTGTGGCCTTGTTGGAGTAAATGTGTCACTGTGGGTGTGGGCTTTAAGACGCTAATCCTAGCCCCTTGAAAGCCAGTCTTCTCCTGTCTGCCATTGGATAAAGATGTAGAACTCTCAGCTCCTCCTGCACCATGCCTGCCTGGATGCTGCCATGTTCCTGCCTTGATAATGAACTGAACCTCTGAACCTCTAAGCCAGCCCCAATTAAATGTCCTTTATAAGACTTGCCTTGGTCATGGTGTCTGTTCACAGCAGTAAAACCATAACTAGGAGTGGGCCACTAACCAGACCCACAATCAAGGGAGGGACGATATTAAGACTTCATCTTTATGGCTTCTGACACAGCCCCACACTATGTAATGAGACAAAGCCATCATTACAGGAGGGACGGGAAGCAGAGCAACCCTCCTGCATCCCCACTTTAATTAGAAGAGAGAAGCTGATAATCATGGAATTGGTGCACAGGCTCACATAATAACATAGTTGGATCTTTTAGAAAGCCACACAACGCTCTAATTTTAGAATCAAAGCAACACCATTCAGTCTATCTGCTGCTTTGTCATATCCAAGCACTCACTAGAGGATTTTTTTAAAAAATTTCTTTAAAGGAAAGAATATATGGTAGATTTAAAAACCTGGACATCTCTCCTGTGGCGTGCATTTCTAATACAATGAATGCCTCATCTGGTCATTAGAACACAGACACGCAGAGCATATGAGACTATAAAACTCAACCAAATGAAATTAGGAAATTATTAAAATATAAAAGTATGTATCTTATCTTTTCTGGGCCTTTCAAAGATTGTGTGATCTTCCAGAAAGCCCAGTGAGCTATGTAACAGTTCAATTCTAGACAGGAGAGGGAGATATGAGAATTTTCTCAATATCTTACATTTATAGTGGATCCAAGGACTCGGTTATATATGTGGGGGAAATGAAATGCAGGCAATCCAATATGTCTATAAACCAAGCAAGATGAAGCAGCAAAGAGATGGAAGGGCCAAAGGATGTCTCCATGCACCTTCACCTCATGAATGGACTCTCCTTACAACACTGTCTTTGGAAAAGTGCGCGTCTCTAGACATCACCCCAGAGCTCAGCACAGGACTCTCGAGTCTCTAGAGCTGGAGACATTAAGCTATAGAATGGATGTGGTTCGAAAATCCAGAGATTTCTCTGATTCTCTTTTGATATGATAAATGGGCATGGACTCATTGTGCAGATGGTCTTCACACTGAAAGGCCGCTTTGATGAACCTTGAAGTTTTTTGTTCTTAAAAATAAAGTAAATTTTGAGACAGAGAAATTAAAAATAACATGGACTCAAGAGCTGAACATCTCCCCTATAACACACACACACACACACACACACACACACACACACACAGAGACACAAAACCAGTCCTCTTTTGGTTAGCATTTTATCCTAAGTAAAATCCTAAAATGGATTTTTTTTTTCAAGTTAAAGTTTCTATTGACTCATCTCTGAAAAAAATGCAGATAAGGTATTGCTAATGTTTATCAATTTTTGACCTATCCCTGAGGCAGAGGTCATGTAGAAGGACCCTGGAGACTAAATATGTGAAGACACTGGTTTCAGTTGACATTGCTGGAGGCATTGACGAAGGGCTGTCTTGGAACTGCTGAATGGAGCTCAACCACGATGCTAACCGAAGGACCATGTGCAGTGTGTTCAAGAACAAGTATACAACAAGACTTTGCGGAAGTGAACTGATATGACAGTCTATGCAAATGTCCGTCAAGCTATAGATGTAGATGCTGGGGTCTGTAGACTCTGATGCAGATGTTCCTGAAATAAATGGACACTCCTACTGTGAGTCACTGTGGAAGAAAAGTTTCCTCCCATGGAGGAGTGAAAGGGCCTGGGTCTACCCTCTCATCAACAACTAGAAGATTGTACTCTGTAGACAAAACAGTTGTTGTGGACCTGGCACAAAAGGCCATGCAGGCCTTGACTTCAATAGAAGGTGCTTATAGCGATGTGTTCCCTGATCACCCTGGCTTTATGCTGGAATGGTACAGAACATTTTAATCCCAATCCAGAGTTTCTACCTCGCCTTTGAACATTTAGTTCCCAGCTAAAAGACACATATGATCTTTATAGTAATAAGCTTTACAGTAAACAGCCCAAGAGCTGGGAAGATATCTATGCTCTATGTTATTATAATTTACTTTCCTACCAATAACCCCAAGTTATTACTTACTGTGTTTCACCTGGGCTGCTCTTAACTCCCATTAGCCAGCCCTCAGGGCCATGTTCTCTTGAACTCACCTAACCCACAGTGGATTCCTTTCTCCTTCCTTCTCCTCCTCCTCATGGTTCTCCTTAGACCCCAAGCCTGGGAATCCTAAACCCCACTTGTGTCTCTTCTGCCCAGCTATTGGCTGTAGGCATCTTTATTCACCAATCAGAAATAATGCAGGGCTACATAGCATCACTTGTATCTACATGGGGACTCCAGGTCTTGGGGGGCCAGCAATACAGTACACAGCAAGATTCAACCTCAATACCAGAAGACATCTAAGGACACAGCACAGGAAGTAGGAATATAAGCAGAAGTTGTGTTGGGTTAGAGATAGAGAGGTTGTACTTTTTAGGGCCTCAGCTGATTAGGATTTAAAAGTCAGATAAGCACAAGAATATGCATCTGCAGACATAGGTGTGACCTTCTGCATTTGTCCTATGGCTCACAAAAGTGAGCCAAGAGTGGCTTGTGAGAAAGGACATGTCTGGGGAAAGCAAGACATGATGCTTGATATTGATTGACAACTGGACAATCCAGGAGCAGACCTCTGGGCATGTCTCATAGGGAGCTTCTAGATTAAGTTAACCAAGGTGGTCCAATGGCATTGAATGTGGGAGATGCCACAACCTGGACAGAGTAAAACGGAGAGAAACTGGGCTGAGCACTGGAGCTCTTGTCTCTCTGCTTGCTGATGGTCGATGGAGTGGGGTCACTTTGGTCACTTGCCTCAAGCTCCTGCCATCAGGCTTCCCTCCCCCAAGATGGCAATATGCTGCAAAACTGAGCCCAAACAGTACCCTTCCTTCCTTTTTCAAGTCATCTTGTCAAGCACTTCTTTTTATCACAGCAAACTTGAAATAATTAACAAAAAGGACTGTAAGTCAAACAATCCCCAGAGCTTTTTCCAAAAACAAAAACAAAAACAAACAACAAAACAAAACAAAAAAACAGAACTTGGAATCATGATCATGTAAATGGTAAAAGAACCTCAAGAATTATGATGGAATATGTATTCCAGACTTGTACAGAAAAAAAAACAAGTGAACCAAAAGGTTTAAAGCAAGGTTCAAACACACAAAACTAACACACACACACTATGTAAACTATGTAACTACAGGCAATAGAAACCCACTATTATTTTGAAGAATATAACAAAATCCAGCACGCTACAAAACCAAACCACAAGTTCAAAGATCCATAGTACTAAATATGTAAAACAAACAAACAAAAATGAGTAACACAGAAATGCCACGCATAGGGCCGGGCGGTGGTGGCGCATGCCTTTAATCCCAGCACTTGGGAGGCAGAGGCAGGAAGATTTCTGAGTTTGAGGCCAGCCTGGTCTACAGAGTGAGTTCCAGGACAGACAGGGCTACACAGAGAAACCCTGTCTCGAAAAACAAAAAAAAAAAAAAAAAAGAAATGCCAAGCATAGGATAAAAAGAACTCCGAATTTATCCCCTGCCTGGTGTTGCCTCTTAGAACCAGGAAAAACAAAGCAGAATGAATCAATATGTCACCAAGTCCTCTTCAGTGCTTGGAGAACACTTCTAACCGTTCTCTCCAGTTGGAAGACAGAACCAGCACGTTGCAATTTTAAGTCTTCCTGGGATCCGGTAGTAACAGTGCAAGGAAACTTAAATCTCCATTGACCACTTGCGGAAGGTGTTCTTTGTGTGTGTGTGTGTGTGCGTGCGCGCACACATGCATCCATCTGTCCATCCTTCTGTCTGGTTTAAAGAGAAGATGCTTACCTTTGTGAGTTTTACCTCTAAGTTCTCCACAGTGAAGACTGGAGAAAGAGTTCCCTGTGCTTCAAACAGAGAGAAGATAAAAGTAGTCAGGAAAATATTCTTTTATCGATGAAGGCAAAGGAAGCTGTTGTCCAAGAGAAACAAAGGTTGCACCCTGTAAGACATGTGATAGCCCCACAGGCTGAGTGACATCATGTGAAATGTGTATGTGCATACATCGGTAGAGAACACTCGAAGTTGTAAATATCCATCGAGCATGAAGGACTTTCTTTACCGGTTATGTAGAGTTAGCAATGCACTGCACTGTAGGACTTTGAGTGTGTGCGGAAGTGACGTGTCTGAGAACAGGAACACAGATGACATTATGGGCTTCCTGACAACCCTGGTGCCCAGTGTTTGATTTTACGAAGTGCTGGGGCATTGGAAGTCAAGCTGTGATAAGCCAAAGATGTATTTAGAGACTGCAGAACAAGCCTAGTATATGAACATGTGATTTAGAACCAGAACCAAGAGATGCTAAAAGTGCAAGCCTCACTCATTCTGAAAGGCATAGAGGGAAAAGGGAAACAGAGAACCAGACAAAGGAATGTAAACTTTTAAATAAGATGTAAACGTTTTTACAGATAAAATGGTAAAAGGGAGACCCCATTATAAAGATTTTTTGAACTATTATTTTAAACAGTGTATAGGTTTACATGAGCACAGGTGTCCCAGCATCCAGAGGCATCATATTTTCCCGTGTTAGAGTTACAGAAAGCTTTGAATCGCCTGACTTGAATGCTGGGCACAGAACTTGGGTTTTCTGGAAGAGCCTCAGGTACTCATAACCTCCGGGCAACCTCTTTAGCTTCCGAGATCCCGTTACATTTGTATGGAGTGTATAAGATAGGAATAGAGGGTAAAAATGAAAGGCTAGAAACTAATGTACCACACAGACGCTAAAGGGAGCTAGAGAACACATTCTCTGAAAGTGAAGAAGCACTCACCAAGGTGGCCACCATTCTGGGCCACAACACAAACCTCAACAAGTGAAAAAGGAGTTGAAATATGACCATAATGAGATAAATGGATGAATCAATAAAAAAAATCTAGAGAATCCTCCAATGTTTGAAAATTAAACCATACATCGCTAACTATAACAACTTACAGAGAAAGGAAGAAATCACGAGGGAGTTTAGGAAATATTTATAACGGAATGAAAACACAACCTATCCAAATTTGTGGGATACACAGCCAACATGTTGTTTATAAGGGGAAGTGTACAGCTTTAAACACAGTAGAGAGGATAAAAATCTAAACCATCTAGCTAAAGGTTAAAAATTTAAAATAAATCCGAAGTAAATCAAATAAGGGCCGGAGACATGGCCCAGTGCATCTACTGCTCTTTCAGCAAAGGTCTAGAGTTCAGATCACTGTGCCAAACTTCAGGCGGCTCAAAACTGCCTTTAGCTCTAGTTTCAGAGGAGCTGGCGTCCTCTTGTGGACTCTGTGATCACTGCATCCATGTGCGCACATACACACCCCATTGCATACATGTATTTAAAATACACCGTATAAGCATATTTAAAAAGTAAAAGTAGTTCTTTAAAAGAACACCTAGAAAGCAAAATGGAGGACATTGAAAATGGAGAGCAGAAATCAGCAAGATGTAAAGGGCTCTCCTGAGAGAACCAGGGGGTCATGTTGCCCGACATGCTTTCACCCCTTGTTTTCAACATGCTAAGTGCGATCTCTCGTCTCCGATGTCGTTGGAAATGGAAACATTTCAACATAGCCAGTGAAGATCTGTGGAGAAGGCTGAGTGCCAAACCACACTTAGAGTAGCTGTGAGACTCATAAACTTCTTGCTAGAGATTCCTAGAAAAAAATGTGGCCGAAGAAACCTGGGGAAACATTGGGTTTTCTACACAAAGGAAAAGCTTAAAACTCCGAGAGTCAGGAGTTAATAAAATGTTACTCTACAATCTAATAAAGTGCGGGGCATTTGAATCAACATTTTAAAGCTATGCTTGTGGCTCAAACCAAACATCATTGTAGATTCTTAGTGGGAAGAAACACTTCAAATGAACTAGTGCATATTAACTGAGCAAGAGATGATTAGCTAGACATGAGAACACAGAGAAAGCTGTGCACAAGTATTAATATTAGTGGTCCAGGACCTGGGAATTCTCAACCCCATTCTGCATCTAGAAAGCTAGGTGTGTAGCCATGGTCGCTTTCAGATACTTTGTACAACTTTGCAAAGTTGTACAAGGAGTCTGGGGCTTTGAGTGTGAAGCCTCTACCATGATTATGGGATTTTGTCATTGTTCTTAACGATTACTAGCGACTATTAAATTAAAGTACTGGGAAGCCAACTATCTGGAAAGTATTTATTGGGTACATTTAAAATATTTTTGAGACAAGCCTTTGACAATTTGACCATACTGGGCAACTTACTCATTATGTAACTCAGGCTGACCTGGAATTCATCAGCCTTTTGCCTCAGACTCATAAGTTTGGATTACAGGTGTGAATGGCCTCATTTATATTCAGTGGATACTTTCAGTGTACTGTGCACTGTTTTATGTTTGAGGGCACAGTCAGGGGATTAACATAGAAAATATTGGCTAACATAATGCTTGGGGGTTGGGAATGTGGAAGTGAACACAGGAGGAGCTAAACATGGAAGATCATTCTAGTGCTGCCAAAGACGAGGAGGATGACATGATTGAGGGAGTGGTTCTTAAAGAGGGAGAAACCAGAGAAGTGTGTGCACATGCCTATAGACATGTGGCCAGGGAAATCCTTTTTGGATGAGTGGCCTTTGAGAGTCAAGAATGGATGATGAGAATAACCCGGCCATGATCCTACCTAAAAGATAAGAACCTTCTAGGCAGAGAAAATGGAAACCCTCCAATGGAAAACCCACAATGGAATGTTTTGTCTGAAGCTGGATCTTGTCTACAGTAAGGTGCCTCAGATGCGACCTAAAGGACTTATCTGTGGGTCTCACTTCTGCTAGCATCTCATCCCATTTTCCATTCTTCTGTTAAAGGCACAATGGATGCACCTGGGGGATTAGCAGAAGGCGGAGCCAAGCTTCTCACTTGAGGCTCAAGTCTGCTGAGAATCCCACAGGCCTGAGGGGGTTTGGAACAGCGCACTCACACACACACACACACACACACACACACACACACACACACACACAGTGACATTTTGAGGATGCAGCCTATTATTCACCCAAGACGATTCCAGCTAAATTAACAGAAACAGGAAGGAAGCAGTTTGCAGAATACACAGGTATAACTAAATGGAATCAGAAGAAGGTTAGTGAAATCAGCACAGACTGTCTACTGCTCTCTCATGAATAATTCACGAGAAAACTAAAAATAGGACTAGTCCTCCCGACGACACAACTATTTATGAGCAATGGAATCCGCACATAGATAGCTTGTTGGGACTTCTGAGGCTCTCTGAATGGTTATCCTCATTAAGAAATGTACTCAGTATCTGTAGATGAATAGAATAGGGAGGGCAGCATCCATCACATGGTGTGATTTATGTTTGACACCTAATGGAATGAGCAGTCCTCAGTCAAAATATTTTAGGGGGACCCACGGTAATTCTATATCATCGCCATCTATGACATGACGAGTCAATGTAGCCACTTAGATCCATGACAGGCACAAACAAGGCAACCGTTCAACCTTGGCTGTCAAACTCCATTGGTTACTTCTCAGCTCCTAGATCATGTGCCTGGCTAAAGCAGATGTTGCCTTTTTTTTTTCCTGCTGTGGCCGAGCATCTGGTGTAGCTTTTAACCCTCGTGTCCCACAAGATTAAAAGTCACATTAAAACACTGAAGAGTGATGATCTGGCTCAAGGCCCACTGAGAATGAGGAGAAGACCCATCAACGCAGGCTTTTCTGCTTGCCAGAGGTATTACGTGGCCATTTGAGAAAACAGTATCTGATGAAAGCAGATGAAAAGAGGACGGATTTATATTGGCTCATGGTTCTAGGGTTAAGTGCCAGCACGACATAGAAGCTCTAGAGAGAGGAGATTCGATGGACAGCACACATGGCTGGATTTCCTTATCTCAGCTTCTCCACGGAACAGGAAGTAGAGGGGCCCGACCGGAAGTAGGGCAAGTCTATGGACGTCAAGACGCCGCCTCACAAGGACCTTCTTCCTCCAGCTAGGCTCCATGAACTAAATATCTATAATGTCTCCAGACATCACCCCCAGCTGGGGACTAGATGTTCAAACACATGAGCCTCTGGGGGACATTATAATCCAAAAGGTAGCACCATTAGATTTGGGTAGCAACTCCCATTTCGAACCGGATGTGTGATTTTTGTTTCCGTAGATCTGCTCCCAGTCGCCTTCATTTGTATAGTTTAACATTTGAGTTTGTGACTCTTTATTCAGCGACATTATTTATATTGATCGCTGTTCCTTCACTCATGTTGCTTTAAGGGGGAAGTGTGGAAAGATCAGGTGGCGTCCACCCAGCATGCCTCTGCCAAGTCCGCTCTAAATCCAACTGCGGATGGACCCCGTGGGACTAAGCAGACTCAGACACAGGAAAAGAATTAACTTCACAAACGGCAGTTGAATCCTTGTGCACATTTTATTGTAAAGAAAATAGGAAGGAAGGCGTGTGAAGACGAAAGAAGGGTCAAGAGCCGTGGTTCCGTTCTCAAGAAACCCAAGAGCCGCTCTGACTGTTTACTTAACTCACAGTGCACTTACGCAAATACACAGGTGGACATATAAAGTATTGCTTACTAGATCAAAAGGGAAAGGTTCCGTGCTACTGTACCATCCAAAACGCTGCTGGTGGGTAGCCCGAGAGATCTAGTAAAAAGCAAAGACAGCAATTATTACAGATGAAACTGAAGTCGTTACGGGGAGGGAAATGGCTTTTGCTCCTTGGGACTCGCGCTTGTTTATCTTAGGGCGAATTTGACCCTTTATATTCCTGTTGCTTAAGACATCAGGCCCTTCAGACACAAAATCCAAAGGTGCCTGAGCTGGAACAGACCTGGAAGTCTTCGCCCTGAGGACTAGCTTTCAGAGCACCAGAAGATGCCGTACGAGCTCCAAACAAAGGAAACAACCAACAGTCCTACCCAACCATGATGCCATGAATAACAGCAAGCAGCATGTCACAGCAACAACCCTGAGGGTGCTATACTGGCATACATACCTCAGCCGTAACCAGCAGCTCTGTAATTGGACCGAAGATCTACTCAATAGGAAGGAAATTATGCCTTGTCCTGGAAACCTACCAGAACCCAAGGCTGGTGAAGTCATGAATCTTGGAGGAGCACCTAGAACCACCAACTTTCCAAAACCAGTATAATCCTGAACTGCATTTTAAATATCTATCCTCATACCCACTGATAACTGCCGTCTTGACCCTCTATCAACGAAAACTCTTTTTTTTTAGTAGATAGACACTGTTCAAGAGAACCACAACCAAGCACAATGCAGAGTTGTGGAACCCAGATCCATAGGGCTTTTTCTACGGGTTCTTCAGACCCAATGTCGGAGAGAATCCTGTTCTCAGGCTTTCACAGCAAGGATTTTTACATGTTGAACAATTCGCTCAGCCTCTTCTCACCTTTCACATGTTGAAAAGACCACATTCTTTGCACCCAGTTCCTAGTCTTCTGTAGTGTAGGATGCTCTGCCTAGTACTAGCTCACAGTGATGGTTTTGTGTACCTCTGGTTTGTCAGTTAAGTGGAGCTCCCTGGCTTTTGTTATCTCAGAATTCTCTCCTGCTCCTTGACGACAAGGAGCTCATCTCTCCAGTGGAATACATGACGGCTCTCATCTATGAAGGAGAGTTGTCCCTTAGCCTTAGAAGAATCTCTCGGCACTTTGCTCCCCAGTCCTTCGGTTAATGGATTGTTCTTTCAGTTCTTCTATAACTTGCTATTGACTTGTGAGTTTTCTGGCCTCATGAGGTTGCGTCTACTCCATCAGAGCTGTTAATCACTGCCTCTACCCTCTGTACATCTCTCTTTCCTTAGGGATCTGCTTTTGTCTTATCCATGCTACAAAGAACTATGCCCACAGCACATTTCAATCATTTCTTGGAGTCTTACATAAGGTATGAATCCTGCCTCATGGGAGATCACTCACACGAGGATGAACTCCCCCCTTTTCCAACGTTATATTTGAATCCCTTGATAGTGTCATATCTTCAGAATGATGATCTGCATGGATTCTCTGGTCCCTGCTGATACGTGGTGCCTAGATAATATCACTGCGTGCTTCAAGGTTCTAATCTCAGTCCTTGGGCACAGAACTTACCCAACTGTGTTGTATTGTAACTTCATTATTTAGAGGCCACGAGGAAAGATGGGAATAATCAGAGTCTGTGTATAATTTCTCCAAACAGGACCACTTGCCCCTTATAGGTAGAGAAACAAGACTTCCCTTTATCAGGGAGGGGTAGACTGTTTCTGAATGGCTGCAGAGAATGGCACCTGAGTATTCAAGATTTTTCAATATGTACATTAAGACTCTTCCACCACAGTGCCCAACATTCCAATTTGTCCTGAGCAAAGCATTCCTTTTACCATAACAAGCATTCTACTATTGTCAACCCACCAATCCTTGAGGTTCAGCCTGGGTGTGACATTCTGTCTTTTCTGTTTTCTGGAAGAACCAGGGTATCTTCTTTACATAACCAATGAGGCTGTCATTTTTTTCCACACTCCATCACATATTCCAGCTCTGTTCTCCTTGAGCAGAACCATAAACAATTGCCCTATACTTGGGTACCAGTGATGGAATTCTAACCTTAGAACTCTGATGCACTGTCTCCTAAATTCTATTTTAGAGATGTATTCTAAAACTCAACTTTTGGTAGGGGCCATCCCATATTGGCTTCCTAGGAGACAGCTGGTAAGATGTTGAGATTTACATGTAGGCAGTGTATGGGGATGACTTTGAATGGCATTTGTGCTGAATGACAAGCACTCGATTGGGTAGAGGAGTTGGCAAAAGATGCTGATTTTGCAGGAGAAACCTTGAGTGAGTCTGCAATATGACCTAGAGCTGAGCTGTGATTTGTAGTATTATAGCTGAACCAAGAGTCCTTGGTACCTTGATACCACCCTTTGCTTGATGCAAGTGCTCTCAGGAAGGTCATCATCAATAAGATCACTTCCTGTAAGCTGGATCATTTCCTGAAGAGAGGAACTCTACTGTGAACTGTAACAGACTACACAACAGACATCTGAGCATGAGTCCTGTGTTCTTTACTTCTTCAATGTGTGTGTGTGTGTGTGTGTGTGTGTGTGTGTGTATTCATGAGTGTGGGTTCTCAAGGAGGCTGGAAGAGGGCATTAGATTGCCTGGAGCTAGAGTTATAGAGCCTTGTGAGCCACCCAATGTAGGTGTTGAGAATGGAACTCAGGTTGTCCGCACAAGCAGTGCGCATTGTACTCTTAGATATTGAATATCTCTCCAGACAAGAGTGCCTTGATCTTAACGGAAAGCTTGGACACTGGGCTGTATAATAAAGTATAGCTTCCTATAAAGATTTTCTTTGATGGATTTTAGATAGTCTTTCCTTGGGAGTTGTTTACCTCTTGATAGTAGAGTCTTTTTACTAATTACTCTTTGATTCCACTACAGTCAGAACAGACACTGAAATAGCAGTTTCCATAGGATCCTTGCCTTTTCAGGACAAACTCAGTGAATAAATGATGCTATGTACTCCTGGACAAACATTTACTGGTGGACATACCAGGTCCCAGTCAACACAGTGGAGGCTTCAGTGCCAGCCATTCCACATTGAGAGATTTCAACATTGCCATTTACACAAGAAATGTTATGAATTTCCCATTTGTATGTAATGACTGAGAAGGGCCATTTTGAGATATGCCTGTGTTTGTGGCGAGTAGGTGAATGCCATGCAATGGCTCTGATGTTTGACCATTGATGTTGGACTCATTGGTGCTTGGCTGATGATGGGTCATTGGCATGTACTTTCATGGATGGGTTGAAGTCTTTCCCTGCTATAGAACTGCCCATTAGCTTCATTGGGGATACTTAAGAGAATACCAGAAATGCTTAAGGATGTTTGTTCTGGGAAACAGATTGTTTGGGAACTGTTTGATTCCCCGTCTGAGCACGTAGTTTACCACAGCGTGCTTTAATTCTTCATTAAACAATGTCAATATTCTACTTGGGAGAAGTAATTGTACCCTTTTCTTAGGAGCAATTATCCTGATGGAAGTAATTAGTCAGCACTGCTACTTACGAAGGAGCCCTGTGCTGGGAAAGGGTTCAGCTTCTATGTAACACGTGGTTGGAATTGAATTTGACTCTAGATTCAACTTGGCAGTGTGCACCATCTTACAGAGGAGTCCCTTGGTTGTCCCTTCTGTGCGTGTCCCTGAAAAGTTGATGGAAAACCTCTAGTAAAAAAAGAAATGAATTTACTAAGGCCCAACATATACTTGTTATACTGACAACTTTATGCATCTGTCTCTATATTTTTAAGTAATTCAAACACATGTAAGGTGGTAGGTTGCTACCAGCTTACTGGACCTCATCTGTATACACACAACAAACCCACCCTTTTCATCAACACTGAATTTGGAGTTTAGTTATCACTGAAAGAGACACAGGGCAGCAAATCTAAAATGATGTTCCTGAAAGCTGAAGACATTTAAAACTCATTCATGTATCTATAGGCCAGCATTTTCTTGAGTGAAGCTATAAATAAATTCATTCGAACACCCTCAAATTCTTCTGGTAGTGTTCTCTATCTGGGTTAGGTTTGGGAGTAACAGGTGTTTGTGATTGTCAAAATCCAGTGGCTGATTAATTTTACATCAAAGAAAAATATTTGAAACAAATGCTGAACCCTGACCATACGCTTCACTGAAGTACTTATGAGATGGTTGTTGGTGTCTGCAATTTAGCTTGAAATACATAATAGTAAGATGCCTTGATAGGTGGAGGATAGGTCTATGGAGTGCTAAGTGATAAGGGAACAAAATGTTTATGAAAGAATTTAAGTTGAGGTCCAATTATGTAAAATTATTTAAGCATTTAATGTAACTGAAGCTTTGTAATAAAATATTGAAAATAATTACTATTTAGACTCTTTCTGTAGAATCATCGAAGCAAACTTTGATCAAAATGGTATAATAATTTCAGTTTTGCCAATGTTTACTCCTGCGAATATGGCAAATCCTGGCACTACTGTGAAAGTTGTGTGTTGTGTGTGTGGTGTGTGTGTGTGTGTGTGTGTGTGTGTATACATGTGGAAGCCAAAGGTCAATGCCAAGTATGTGTTTGTGTGTGTGTGTGTGTGTGTGTGTGTGTGTGTGGTGGGTGGGTGTACATGTAGAAGCCAAAGGTCAGTGCCAAGTATCTTCCTAGACATGGTCCACCTAATTCTTTGACAGGGTCTCTCACTGAACCTGGAGATCATCGATCCAGCTGGACTGTCAGGTCAGAAGACCTCAGGGATCTCCTGTCCGAACTTTCCAGCACTAGGACTCTAAGTACACATACCACTACATCTGGCTTTCCACACGAGCCCTGGGGATCTGAACTAAGGTCCTTGGGTTTATGTGGCAAGAATTTCACTGACCGAGTCATCTTCTGGCCCCTGGTTTCATGCTGATGGCCCCCAGCACAGGGCATCTATAGCCATATGTAGTTCTCCTGCTTGACACAGCAACTGGAGGACCGGTGCCCGGTCCATCTCAGTTTTCATTTGGCACCCTTCTCGGGACGGCTGTAATTTCAGCTCTGATGCCCGTAGTGGTTTCTTTCACTTTTAGTTTGAAATAGAGAAAGACCAATGTATCTCAGTGGAGAAATGCCACAAGTGCTATTTCTTAGAAACAGGCAGACAGAAACCATGAGCCCTCAGTGAGTACTGCATGGGCTCTGCACCAGTTTCTGCTAATCTTTCTCTTCTATTTACTAGCCAGAAATGGATAGATGCTGTTTTCTTGTCCCCTCGTTTGTAAAGAATGTTCCTCGGCATAAGTCAATCCATTGGTAGTGGATCTATATATTTCCCTCAGAGAGTGCTTAAGAGGGACTCACTAAATATATTCTTTTCCACTCATCCATCTATGTTAGGAAGATGCATGACATGTGTCTAAGGCCCTGTCAGTGTGTTATTTTCCACGTTCTCTCTCGAGTGTCAAATATAAAAAATATAGCTCGTCGGTGTGAGCCCAGGATGGGGCATTGTTCACAAGACCATAAGAGATCCTGCTGTACTCCCAATC